>JALPQI010030554.1:0-327186 GCA_025490895.1 Thaumatotibia leucotreta | reverse complement strand
AGTCCGGATTTTTTCGGAGGTTTGTCCGGTTTTAGACACGATAACAGTGACAACCCTAACCCTAGTCTAATTCGGTTTGCTCATTTGAGTATCAAACTTGTAGCTAACTAGACGCGTAACAACTACCAAAAATTACTTTTGCGTACCAATTTACAGAAGCTGTGTGTTGGTCTTTCAAAACGAGTTGTATGATATGGATGTTCTTCAACTTTGTTAATTACAGAATTTGATGCGAGGAGAATTTATTTTTGCAGGTAGCAGTATTTTACATTTACTACATTTTTAGTTTTTTAATTATATGTGATGTCTAAATTGTCTAAGTCATGTAATTTATTAAAGGAGAAACAAATTTAATTTTTAGGGTTCCGTAGCCAAAATGGCAAAAACGGAACCCTTATAGATTCGTCATGTCCGTCTGTCCGTCTGTCACAGCCGATTTACTCGGAAACTCTAAATGCTACAGTGATGAAATTTGGCAAGATTATGTGTTGTATAGACCGCTACAAAATTATGATACTATATTGTAAAAAAAAAAAAATGTGTCTTTGAAAATTATATCAAGGATTATACATCACATTTTTATTTAAGCGAACCGTTTTCGAGATATCAGCTGGCAAAGTCTGAAAAATGTGTCCCCCCCTCTATTTTTTAAACTACGTGGTATACAATTCTAAAAAAAATATGTTATGCATATTAATAAACTCTATCAACGATTTTTGGTTTGATTAAATTATCTCTTATAGTTTTTGAGATAGGTTGATTTAACTGTATTTTTTAATAATAATGGTACGGAACCCTTCGCGCGCGAGTCCAACTCGCACTTGGCCGGTTTTTTTTATATTCAAACAACTAGATAACGAATATTATCTAAAGCATAACTTTGTGGACCAAATCAAAATCAAGTCAGATAATAAGCTATAGAAATGATCGTTTTGTCATCACGATTTAATAAATAATCTATATATATAAACGGCAATGTCCTGACTGACTGACTGACTGACTGACTGACTGACTGACTTAAATCAACGCACAGCCCAAACCGCTGGTCCTAGAGAGTTCAAACTTGGCATTTTGGTTCTTTATAATGTCTAGAGGCACACTAAGAAAGGATTTTTGAAAATTCTTCCCTTAAAGGGGTTAAAGTTTGTATGGGGAAACAAGATTAGTTGGGCTATTTTATTCGAAACTTCACAGGAATGTTTTTAATCATAAATAAGTAAACACGTGTTTCAGGTTTTTTGAAAATTCATTCCCTATGGGGGTTAAATGGAGGGTTAAAATTTGTATGGGGAAATAAGATTAGTTGGGCTATTTTATTCGAAACTTCACAGGAATGTTTTTAATAATAAATAAGTAAACACATTTGTATTTCAGGTTTTTTGAAAATTCATTCCCTATGGGGGTTAAATGAAGGGTTAAAGTTTGTATGGGGAAATAAGATTAGTTGGGCTACTTTATTCGAAACTTCACATGAATGTTTTTAACAATAAATAAGCAAACACGTGTTTCAGATTTTTTGAAAATTCATTCCCTATGGGGGTTAAATGGAGGGTTAAAATTTGTATGGGGAAATAAGATTAGTTGGGCTATTTTATTCGAAACTTCACAGGAATGTTTTTAATAATAAATAAGTAAACACGTGTTTTAGGTTTTTTGAAAATTCATTCCCTATGGGGGTTAAATGGAGAGTTAAAGTTTGTATGGGGAAATAAGATTAGTTGGAATATTTTATTCGAAACTTCACATGAATGTTTTTAACAATAAATAAGTAAACACGTGTTTCAGGTTTTTTGAAAATACATTCCCTATGGGGGTTAAAAAAAGGGTTAATGTTTATATGGGGAAATAATATTAGTTGGGCTATTTTATTCGAAACTTCACATTAACGTTTTTAACAATAAATAAGTAAACACGTGTTTCAGGTTTTTTGAAAATTCATTTCTTATGGGGGTTAAATGGAAGTTTAAAGTTTGTAAGGAGGAACCAGATTCGTTGGGCTATTTAATTGAAAACTTAATAGAAGTGTTGTTGCCAATGGAGAAGTAGGTACTTATCTACATACCTCTACCATGTTATATAGAACGAGTATTTTACCTCGAGTACTTGTATTTAAAAAAAATACTCCTAAGGGGGTAAAAATGGGGTTGAAAGTTTGTATGAAAAAAAGTTTAGTTTTAGATTAAGAAATTTCATATTGCGTAAACTAATTTTGAATAAAAATGTAAGAAAAGTAATTCCAGGATTTTTCAAAATTCACCTCCTAAAGGGTTGAAATGGGGCTCCGAAGTTTGTATGGCGAAACAAGATTAGTTGGACTATTTTATCCGAAACTTCGCAGGAGTATTCTGTAAATTAAATGAGAACATAAATAATTATCCTTTATTTAAAATTTTCGAAAAAAAAACCAACAAAGGTTAATTATTTATGTTTACTTCTGGTTCTAGAGATTCCAAACTTAGCACGTACGTTCCTTTAAGGGTGTAGACCCCTACACCCTTAAAGGTTTAAATTGCATTATTGTTTTGTAAGAGGGTGAATATCTGAGAATTTCAACCGCCTAATTTTGGTGGCATCATTTTTGCCGAAGTTTCTAAACGTCTCAATGTCATACTTCGCCATTTGTATAAGGTATCGTGCCTCCTTAAAATGACAAAGTAGCACATTGTAACGAATAGAAACTTCGACAAAAATTATGCTACCAAAATTAGGCAGCTGAAATGCTTAGATATTCACCCAGGAAATGACGATGCCTGCGTTGCTAATTTTAATTCGTGTAGTTTATTTGCAATTAAGTATTTAATTATGTCATACTAATATGCTGTTCAATGAAACAGACTTCAGACAGAATGTAATAAGGTAAGATTCTACTTCGGTTTAGGAAAGGTAAGAACTGCGATCCCACACAGAAACGAACAGCTATCAAAGTAGGTTTTGGGCTAGGTTAGAACTGCGACCCCACATAGAAACGAGCAACTATCAAAGGATGTTCAGGTTACGTTTTTACATTTTTTTGCATAGAAGTCCAAAATCTACGCGTGCGAAGCCGCGGGCAAAAGCTAGTTTAATATAAATGTGAAAGTGACCCACGCTATAAACGGAGTGAACCATCATAAGCCTAGGATAAAATCCATTTTTAAATGACTTCCGTATCAAAAGCGACGGTCGATCATATCGGTCCGGCACCTTTATAAAGGGCTGAATTGATTGAGTCGAGCCTTAAGGGACCTCACGAATCTTATGAAAACTGCCTGCCTATTCTCATTGCGCGACGCAAACTGACTCAACCTGCCATTTGTACTAGTGTTACAAACGTTGAAATTACCCTTAGGGTCACCATATGACTGATCCAACAGTAAATGTCACCGCGAGATACGGTTCCCGTCTTTTACTAACTATATTAATAAAAGAGGGACAAGTACTCCGTTATGGCAGCGATGTACAGCCGAACCAATCGTATGACCTATTGGTGAATGTTTAACTACCTAATTTGACTTTTCATATTTTAATAATATTTACAACAACAGAGTGTGTATGTAGCCCATCGATAATGCTCGCACTGAGTTACGAGGGATGTTCCAAAAGTTTTTAGTTGCTCCGGTTCTATTCATGCGATTTCAATAAAACTTACATCATTTTGAGGGATATTTCAATGACGCTTTAGGCGGTGTAAATTTGTTTTAGTGAAGATTTTAGATATTTTTATTATTTTGTTTTACTTAGACGTGTCGAGCCTTACTCCAGTGACCATGATACCGGTTTTTAAGACACTTTTTTAATTAGATGCTAGGAACATCATTCACTTATAAAACTATTTTATTTTATAGGTACTAGTAATTGAAGATATTTCCGTTATTTTTAAGTACAAATTACGTGATATCATTTACTTTAATCATAAATGAATAGGCATCGAAAAAAATCGTAAACTCTAAAATTGGAATTTCAAACATTGTAAAAATCATCATTCAATCAATAATCATTGTTATTCAATTATAATTAAAAAAAACGCAAAATTAACTATTTTATTTATCCCGGGTATATTTAAGTACGGCTTTCAAAAATGTTTATACAAAATATGCTTCAATGGGTCAAAAATGGCCAATTTTTCCATACAATGTTAAATTTCATACAAAACAGCTTTTTGTAAGAAAAATATAATAAAAAAACTATTCCCATTACATGCATAAATTTATTAACCATAATAAGTATTGAACTGTCCCTCACAATGATATAATTTTAATTTAAATCGCATGAATAGAACCGGAGCAACTAAAAACTTTCGGAACAGCCCTCGTACTATCTTAGTTTTCTTTAACAGCAATCGCCAATCCGCTTGCTCAGCGTGGTAATTACCTACGGGAATTACTTCGTAATACGCATATCGCATAGGAGAGGCCTAAGTCCAGTCATCATCATCATCATTATGACCCTATGATAGTCCACTGCTGGACGTAGGCCTCTCCTATTAACTATGCGTATAGACGCATTAGGAGGTAAATGCCCGTAATCGCCACGCTGGGCAAGCGGATTGACGATCGCAGTAATGTGTCCACTATGATGACGCTGCCATTCATCAATCTTTTATCAAATAATGGTCAGTGATACTTCAATCCCTTAGTCGACTCTTACGACACCCGCAGGAGGACTTGGGGTGGTGACAAATGTATTCTTATTGCCGTCACCACACGGCGTACGTCCAGTACTGAACTGAAATAGACTGATGATGTCATGAAGTGTAATGTATAGGCATACACGCCCATATAGCCTGTATCTGTATAGCTTCTTCATAAAAGAGGGTTAACTCGCCAAGCTATGTATGGCGATGGTAACAACGCTGGGTTATCATAATTTGATCCATCAATCAATGAGCCGTCATTCAGCGGTTCTCCTGCAGCTAAACTCAATGCTCGCGAAAAGCCTGTTAAAAAGCCTTATTTTGTGCAAAACATTTACCATAAACCCTAACTGGGTGCTTAAAGACAAGTTGCAAATCGCTAGCGCTTAATCGTCAATCGTAAACGAAAGGCAGCTAACTGCATTTGTTGCACTAATATGAAAGAGTGACAGAGAGGGAAAACTATAATACGTTACTAAGTGTTAGCGATTGGCAACTTGGTTAAACATCCTGGGTGCTTAGACAAGTTGCCAATCGCTAACGCTTAATCGTCAATCGTAAACGAAAGGCAGCTAACTGCATTTGTTGCAGTAATATACAAGAGTGATAGAGAGGTAAAACTACGATACGCTACTAAGCGTTAGCGATTGGCAACTTGGGTAAACATCCTGGTGCCTAAGTATAAGAATATTTACTTGTAATCCTACTCCATTCTCAGCTCAAGATTTTGATTTGTTTAAAATAGTACATTACGATACAAGTGCGAAAAACATGCAATCCTCCCTTCGGTCGTGTTTTAAAACATCGCCACTCGTTTCGAATTTCCTTTTTAGTACAGATGGTGCTTTTTTACGCGCTAGTGCGAGAAGTGGCTCATTTTACGTCAGGTCCAAAACTTCGGAGGGCCATCTGTACTAAAAAATGTCGTACGAGACACGTGCAAAAAAATGATTATGATGAGGTAACTGATGGGCAATTAAATAAAAAAAGCATTTTAGATAGTCGTTCAGGAAGTTACTACTTACATTTTCCTGAACATTGTTTCAGGAAAATATGCAACTTAAACTAACCGCAACTGTTCACATATAGGTATGTATAATATAATAATAGGGTTAGGTACAATTATTTTATTTTATCTGTCGACTTTGTATTAACCTAACTACTTATGCATTATGTACCTACATACAGATATCTTTTATAAGGGTCCCGAAAAAAAACTATCAGAATTTAAAATAATTGTGCCTTCTAGCTTTTTATCCGTGGGTCCGAAAAAAAAAACATGAATATTAGACTTGAAACATATTTTTAAACTATTTCGTACGTAACATCAGCCCATCCGTTTTTGAATAACTACGGAACCCTACACTGAGCATGGCCCGACATGCTCTTGGCCGGTGTTTTTTTATATCTTTGACCATGGAGTCCCAACGAAACGCAACTCTTTGAAAAATCTTTTACTACATCGGTACACCCAAAATGCCAAATATAATGTATCCACAACCCTATTAGTCCTAACAATAAGGTAATTTATAAGTACATATTTTAACTACCTTTAAACTTGACTGTGCGTCGTTATCGGAGAGGCCAGAGTACTTACAAATATCAGGATTCTATTGTCATGGATTTAGAAAATATAATGGCCATCATTGAACGTTCTCACTGTCCATTTGTCTGAGGAGACTATATTTAGAGGCTGATTTGTTAGTTATAATTGTTGTTTGCTCGGTTGATCGCATCGTTATTATACTTATTTCTAAATTGTCATTAGTTCTTTTAAACACATAATTCAAATAATAAATTATATTCATGTTGTGGTTATCCTGTTAGTCAAGGAACGCCAACATTTATCATTAGACTAGGTATGTATTATTCGTAATACCTAATTGGAAAATATTGACCACAATTGCCTGTACCTATCGAAAAGATATCGCCGAACTATGGGCGTAATAATAGCACTCAGTATTTTGTCGACACCGGTCGCAATTATGATCTCAATTACTCTGCTGTTCATATCTACTTCTGTTGCACAGTTCGTGTTTCCAAGGCCCTCATTCGAACCAAATAAATGGCAATCCGGAGATTGTTATAAACCATCTATAACAGATAATTTTGCTAACATCAAAAATAGCGATAGAGATGGCAACATGGTTACAGAATACGGAGAAAACATTACAGTGCTCTGTTCTGGGACGAACGCTTCCAACCTTGCAATAATAAAGGACACAGAATACCTGAAAACTGAATACAAAAATTCTACGACGGTGCAAGTTTTTCTCCAAAAACCAGATGTAGCTCAGCATATATTTTACTGCACCTACGGCAACCTCTCCTACTGCATTGACCTTCTGTTTTCGAAAGTGGTGCCTGTTCTATCTGTAATATCTTCACATGTAAATCATACAAATAACGCATATGGAACACTTACATACTTCGTTCCGCGTGGAAGTTCATACTTTGTTTATTGTTCAGCAAATAACTATAAATTTCTCTCTATAAAGCGAGCATATTCGAGGATATTAGATATAAGTATCGTTAATCAAACAACGGTGAAAGCAATAGTGAAGGATCATGAGGAAGGATTCTACAAGTATAATTGCTACTACCGCAGTGAGAAAGAAACAGTTAGGTCAAATCTGGTGAGTGTTATAGTAGATAACATCCCTGAAGCTCGTAATTTTCGTTGCATTTTAAGTCAGCAACGGAAACTGAAATGCGCATGGGAATGTGCCAGTGCAAAAAATACATACAAACTATTTTTTGCGATGTACAATCCTTGGTATCCCGAAGTATACACATTTCTTTGCTCCGATAAGCCGGGCACTCTGACCGGTAACTGTGCTTCTGCGTTGGATGAAGGTCAAATTGGTTAATTTGGAGTCGAAGACTTCTTTGTAAAAGTGGAGGCCTGTGTTAATAATTTATTCTGTAATAATCAGACTTTTAAGTTCAACTCTGACTCTATAACAAAACTTGATCCGGTTTA
The DNA here is from genome assembly GCA_025490895.1 of Thaumatotibia leucotreta. Classification (NCBI taxonomy): domain Eukaryota; kingdom Metazoa; phylum Arthropoda; class Insecta; order Lepidoptera; family Tortricidae; genus Thaumatotibia; species Thaumatotibia leucotreta. Next base: position 319,591 of record JALPQI010030554.1, on the reverse strand, counting down.
TGATTTAAAAGTTATAAAGAAAAGTTCGCAAAGTGCTGTTTTGGAGTTGCATGTGCCAAATGTTTGCGAGTGGGGTTGCTTGTTTAAAGTAGAATACAAACTGGACACGACATGGCAACAAGGTAACACCTCGTCGTTGAGATGCGTTTCTAATTATGATCAAAGTGGTGTACTATTTGCAAGAGAATCGTTACGTGAAAACTTCCGTTGTGCCGTGTACGAGATAAACGTTACTTTACCTTGCCCTGACACGCACTATGAGGTAAGGGTATACGTTAGACTACAAAGAGCTACGGAAAATAAACTATGGTCGAAACCAGCCTTCGGATATTTATTTACTAGCCCCGGGAATGAACCGGTGTGAAGTTAGCGGCCAAAGTTAGCAGCCGAAGATAACCCGGCCAAATTAAGGAGTCGAGAATTTTTCAGTGAGAAAATGCTCAAAAAGTCTGCCCAAATGCAACGTTTCCTTAAAATAGTGAACAAAACATGCCAAATATCAAAATTTACTAATTGAAATAAAAAATTAGACCTGGCCGCTAACTTTTCCATTTAGCAGCCGACCGTATTATCTCCTACTAAAACGGCAAGCAAGGGAATTTTACAACATGATTCGAGTAGACAGAGACAGTAGCTTCAAAATGTAGTAGAAGCGAAAATGATACCCGATCTATAACTTAGCGAAAAGGGTAGACCAAGGAAGGACTCTGAAAATTTTGAAGGTTCGTACGAATTTCAACCAATATTAATATGACGGACGGCAAGCAAGAGATTTTTAAGGACAGACTCGTTTAAACACATCCAAAAGCAGTCCAACGGTGCAGATTTCAAAGTGATACCCGATATTTTTGATGGAAAACTATCCAGTTGTATTTTAAATGTTTGGTATTTTTAAGCGTCGCGCTGAAGGTTGACTTTCTCTAAATGGAACGGCAAGCAAGGAGGTTTCGGAACATGCCACGTATAGATAGAGAGAGAAGCTTAAAGGTAGGTGAGAAGTTAAAGTGATACCCGATCGATAACTTAGTGAAAAGGGTAGACCAAGGCAAAATCTTCGCGATTTTAGAGTTACGTGCGAATTTCGCACAATTTGATTATGACGGACGGCAAGCAAGAGATTTTCAAAGGCAAATACGCTTAGACACGTCCAAAAGCATCATAAAAAGCTAAATTTCAAAGTGATACCCAATCTTTTTGATGGCAAAAAATACGAATGAATATAAAAATGCCCTATGTTTATTCTTAAGTGTATCACTGATTGCTAATTATCTCTACATAGGACGGCAAGCAAGGAGATTTTGAAACGTGCCACATGTAGACAGATAGACTAGGTTATTGTTATTTAAGAAATGAAGTTGATACCCGAACGTTGACTAAGAGAAAACGGGCAGAGAGTAGCGAAAATCGAGGTAGGAGTGAATTGAACACAAATAAAAAAGTTAGCAGCCGACCGTATTATCTCCTACTAAAACGGCAAGCAAGGGAATTTCACAACATGATTCGAGTAGACAGATATAGTAGCTTCAAAATGTAGTACAAGCGAAAGTGATACCCGATCTATAACTTAGCGAAAAGGGTAGACCAAGGAAGGACTCTGAAAATTTTGAAGGTTCGTACGAATTTCAAGCAATATTAATATGACGGACGGCAAGCAAGAGATTTTTAAGGACAAACTCGTTTAAACACATCCAAAAGCAGTCCAACGGTGCAGATTTCAAAGTGATACCCGATATTTTTGATGGAAAACTATCCAGTTGTATTTTAAATGTTTGGTATTTTTAAGCGTCGCGCTGAAGGTTGACTTTCTCTGAATAGAACGGCAAGCAAGGAGCTTTTGAAACATGCACCGTATACATTGGGAGAGTAGCTTAAAGGTAGGTGAGAAGTTAAAGTGATACCCGATCGATAACTTAGTGAAAAGGGTAGACCAAGGCAAAATCTTCGCGATTTTAGAGTTACGTGCGAATTTCGCACAATTTGATTATGACGGACGGCAAGCAAGAGATTTTCAAGAGCAAATACGCTTAGACACGTCCAAAAGCATCATAAAAAGCTAAATTTCAAAGTGATACCCAATCTTTTTGATGGCAAAAAATACGAATGAATATAAAAATGCCCTATGTTTATTCTTAAGTGTATCACTGATTGCTAATTATCTCTACATAGGACGGCAAGCAAGGAGATTTTGAAACGTGCCACATGTAGACAGATAGACTAGGTTATTGTTATTTAAGAAATGAAGTTGATACCCGAACGTTGACTTAGAGAAAACGGGCAGAGAGTAGCGAAAATCGAGGTAGGAGTGAATTGAACACAAATTAAAAGTTAGCAGCCAACCGTATTATCTCCTACTAAAACGGCAAGCAAGGGAATTTCACAACATGATTCGAGTAGACAGATATAGTAGCTTCAAAATGTAGTACAAGCGAAAGTGATACCCGATCTATAACTTAGCGAAAAGGGTAGACCAAGGAAGGACTCTGAAAATTTTGAAGGTTCGTACGAATTTCAACCAATATTAATATGACGGACGGCAAGCAAGAGATTTTTAAGGACAGACTCGTTTAAACACATCCAAAAGCAGTCCAACGGTGCAGATTTCAAAGTGATACCCGATATTTTTGATGGAAAACTATCCAGTTGTATTTTAAATGTTTGGTATTTTTAAGCGTCGCGCTGAAAGTTGACTTTCTCTGAATAGAACGGCAAGCAAGGAGCTTTTGAAACATGCATCGTATACATTGGGAGAGTAGCTTAAAGGTAGGTGAGAAGTTAAAGTGATACCCGATCGATAACTTAGTGAAAAGGGTAGACCAAGGCAAAATCTTCGCGATTTTAGAGTTACGTGCGAATTTCGCACAATTTGATTATGACGGACGGCAAGCAAGAGATTTTCAAGAGCAAATACGCTTAGACACGTCCAAAAGCATCATAAAAAGCTAAATTTCAAAGTGATACCCAATCTTTTTGATGGCAAAAAATACGAATGAATATAAAAATGCCCTATGTTTATTCTTAAGTGTATCACTGATTGCTAATTATCTCTACATAGGACGGCAAGCAAGGAGATTTTGAAACGTGCCACATGTAGACAGATAGACTAGGTTATTGTTATTTAAGAAATGAAGTTGATACCCGAACGTTGACTTAGAGAAAACGGGCAGAGAGTAGCGAAAATCGAGGTAGGAGTGAATTGAACACAAATAAAAAAGTTAGCAGCCGACCGTATTATCTCCTACTAAAACGGCAAGCAAGGGAATTTCACAACATGATTCGAGTAGACAGATATAGTAGCTTCAAAATGTAGTAGAAGAGAATGTGATACCCGATCTATAACTTAGCGAAAAGGGCAGACCAAGGAAGGACTCTGAAAATTTTGAAGGTTCGTACGAATTTCAACCAATATTAATATGACGGACGGCAAGCAAGAGATTTTTAAGGACAGACTCGTTTAAACACATCCAAAAGCAGTCCAACGGTGCAGATTTCAAAGTGATACCCGATATTTTTGATGGAAAACTATCCAGTTGTATTTTAAATGTTTGGTATTTTTAAGCGTCGCGCTGAAGGTTGACTTTCTCTGAATAGAACGGCAAGCAAGGAGCTTTTGAAACATGCACCGTATACATTGGGAGAGTAGCTTAAAGGTAGGTGAGAAGTTAAAGTGACACCCGATCGATACCTTAGTGAAAAGGGTAGACCAAGGCAAAATCTTCGCGATTTTAGAGTTACGTGCGAATTTCGCACAATTTGATTATGACGGACGGCAAGCAAGAGATTTTCAAAGGCAAATACGCTTAGACACGTCCAAAAGCATCATAAAAACCTAAATTTCAAAGTGATACCCAATCTTTTTGATGGCAAAAAATACGAATGAATATAAAAACGCCCTATGTTTATTCTTAAGTGTATCACTGATTGCTAATTATCTCTACATAGGACGGCAAGCAAGGACATTTTGAAACGTGCCACATGTAGACAGATAGACTAGGTTATTGTTATTTAAGAAATGAAGTTGATACCCGAACGTTGACTTAGAGAAAACGGGCAGAGAGTAGCGAAAATCGAGGTAGGAGTGAATTGAACACAAATAAAAAAGTTAGCAGCCGACCGTATTATCTCCTACTAAAACGGCAAGCAAGGGAATTTCACAACATGATTCGAGTAGACAGATATAGTAGCTTCAAAATGTAGTAGAAGAGAATGTGATACTCGATCTATAACTTAGCGAAAAGGGTAGACCAAGGAAGGACTCTGAAAATTTTGAAGGTTCGTACGAATTTCAACCAATATTAATATGACGGACGGCAAGCAAGAGATTTTTAAGGACAAACTCGTTTAAACACATCCAAAAGCAGTCCAACGGTGCAGATTTCAAAGTGATACCCGATATTTTTGATGGAAAACTATCCAGTTGTATTTTAAATGTTTGGTATTTTTAAGCGTCGCGCTGAAGGTTGACTTTCTCTAAATAGAACGGCAAGCAAGGAGGTTTTGGAACATTCCACGTATAGATAGAGAGAGTAGCTTAAAGGTAGGTGAGAAGTTAAAGTGATACCCGATCGATAACTTAGTGAAAAGGGTAGACCAAGGCAAAATCTTCGCGATTTTGGAGTTACGTGCGAATTTCGCACTATTTGATTATGACGGACGGCAAGCAAGAGATTTTCAAAGGCAAATACGCTTAGACACGTCCAAAAGCATCATTAAAAGCTAAATTTCAAAGTGATACCCAATCTTTTTGATGGCAAAAAATACGAATGAATATAAAAATGCCCTATGTTTATTCTTAAGTGTATCACTGATTGCTAATTATCTCTACATAGGACGGCAAGCAAGGACATTTTGAAACGTGCCACATGTAGACAGATAGACTAGGTTATTGTTATTTAAGAAATGAAGTTGATACCCGAACGTTGACTTAGAGAAAACGGGCAGAGAGTAGCGAAAATCGAGGTAGGAGTGAATTTAACACAAATTAAAAGTTAGCAGCCGACCGTATTATCACCTACTAAAACGGCAAGAAAGGAAATTTCACAACATGATTCGAGTAGACAGATATAGTAGCTTCAAAATGTAGTACAAGCGAAAGTGATACCCGATCTATAACTTAGCGAAAAGGGTAGACCAAGGAAGGACTCTGAAAATTTTGAAGGTTCGTACGAATTTCAACCAATATTAATATGACGGACGGCAAGCAAGAGATTTTTAAGGACAGACTCGTTTAAACACATTCACTAGCAGTCCAACGGTGCAGATTTCAAAGTGATACCCGATATTTTTGATGGAAAACTATCCAGTTGTATTTTAAATGTTTGGTATTTTTAAGCGTCGCGCTGAAGGTTGACTTTCTCTAAATAGAACGGCAAGCAAGTAGCTTTTGAAACATGCACCGTATACATTGGGAGAGTAGCTTAAAGGTAGGTGAGAAGTTAAAGTGATACCCGATCGATAACTTAGTGAAAAGGGTAGACCAAGGCAAAATCTTCGCGATTTTAGAGTTACGTGCGAATTTCGCACAATTTGATTATGACGGACGGCAAGCAAGAGATTTTCAAGAGCAAATACGCTTAGACACGTCCAAAAGCATCATAAAAAGCTAAATTTCAAAGTGATACCCAATCTTTTTGATGGCAAAAAATACGAATGAATATAAAAATGCCCTATGTTTATTCTTAAGTGTATCACTGATTGCTAATTATCTCTACATAGGACGGCAAGCAAGGAGATTTTGAAACGTGCCACATGTAGACAGATAGACTAGGTTATTGTTATTTAAGAAATGAAGTTGATACCCGAACGTTGACTTAGAGAAAACGGGCAGAGAGTAGCGAAAATCGAGGTAGGAGTGAATTGAACACAAATTAAAAGTTAGCAGCCAACCGTATTATCTCCTACTAAAACGGCAAGCAAGGGAATTTCACAACATGATTCGAGTAGACAGATATAGTAGCTTCAAAATGTAGTACAAGCGAAAGTGATACCCGATCTATAACTTAGCGAAAAGGGTAGACCAAGGAAGGACTCTGAAAATTTTGAAGGTTCGTACGAATTTCAACCAATATTAATATGACGGACGGCAAGCAAGAGATTTTTAAGGACAGACTCGTTTAAACACATCCAAAAGCAGTCCAACGGTGCAGATTTCAAAGTGATACCCGATATTTTTGATGGAAAACTATCCAGTTGTATTTTAAATGTTTGGTATTTTTAAGCGTCGCGCTGAAAGTTGACTTTCTCTGAATAGAACGGCAAGCAAGGAGCTTTTGAAACATGCATCGTATACATTGGGAGAGTAGCTTAAAGGTAGGTGAGAAGTTAAAGTGATACCCGATCGATAACTTAGTGAAAAGGGTAGACCAAGGCAAAATCTTCGCGATTTTAGAGTTACGTGCGAATTTCGCACAATTTGATTATGACGGACGGCAAGCAAGAGATTTTCAAGAGCAAATACGCTTAGACACGTCCAAAAGCATCATAAAAAGCTAAATTTCAAAGTGATACCCAATCTTTTTGATGGCAAAAAATACGAATGAATATAAAAATGCCCTATGTTTATTCTTAAGTGTATCACTGATTGCTAATTATCTCTACATAGGACGGCAAGCAAGGAGATTTTGAAACGTGCCACATGTAGACAGATAGACTAGGTTATTGTTATTTAAGAAATGAAGTTGATACCCGAACGTTGACTTAGAGAAAACGGGCAGAGAGTAGCGAAAATCGAGGTAGGAGTGAATTGAACACAAATAAAAAAGTTAGCAGCCGACCGTATTATCTCCTACTAAAACGGCAAGCAAGGGAATTTCACAACATGATTCGAGTAGACAGATATAGTAGCTTCAAAATGTAGTAGAAGAGAATGTGATACCCGATCTATAACTTAGCGAAAAGGGCAGACCAAGGAAGGACTCTGAAAATTTTGAAGGTTCGTACGAATTTCAACCAATATTAATATGACGGACGGCAAGCAAGAGATTTTTAAGGACAGACTCGTTTAAACACATCCAAAAGCAGTCCAACGGTGCAGATTTCAAAGTGATACCCGATATTTTTGATGGAAAACTATCCAGTTGTATTTTAAATGTTTGGTATTTTTAAGCGTCGCGCTGAAGGTTGACTTTCTCTGAATAGAACGGCAAGCAAGGAGCTTTTGAAACATGCACCGTATACATTGGGAGAGTAGCTTAAAGGTAGGTGAGAAGTTAAAGTGACACCCGATCGATACCTTAGTGAAAAGGGTAGACCAAGGCAAAATCTTCGCGATTTTAGAGTTACGTGCGAATTTCGCACAATTTGATTATGACGGACGGCAAGCAAGAGATTTTCAAAGGCAAATACGCTTAGACACGTCCAAAAGCATCATAAAAACCTAAATTTCAAAGTGATACCCAATCTTTTTGATGGCAAAAAATACGAATGAATATAAAAACGCCCTATGTTTATTCTTAAGTGTATCACTGATTGCTAATTATCTCTACATAGGACGGCAAGCAAGGACATTTTGAAACGTGCCACATGTAGACAGATAGACTAGGTTATTGTTATTTAAGAAATGAAGTTGATACCCGAACGTTGACTTAGAGAAAACGGGCAGAGAGTAGCGAAAATCGAGGTAGGAGTGAATTGAACACAAATAAAAAAGTTAGCAGCCGACCGTATTATCTCCTACTAAAACGGCAAGCAAGGGAATTTCACAACATGATTCGAGTAGACAGATATAGTAGCTTCAAAATGTAGTAGAAGAGAATGTGATACTCGATCTATAACTTAGCGAAAAGGGTAGACCAAGGAAGGACTCTGAAAATTTTGAAGGTTCGTACGAATTTCAACCAATATTAATATGACGGACGGCAAGCAAGAGATTTTTAAGGACAAACTCGTTTAAACACATCCAAAAGCAGTCCAACGGTGCAGATTTCAAAGTGATACCCGATATTTTTGATGGAAAACTATCCAGTTGTATTTTAAATGTTTGGTATTTTTAAGCGTCGCGCTGAAGGTTGACTTTCTCTAAATAGAACGGCAAGCAAGGAGGTTTTGGAACATTCCACGTATAGATAGAGAGAGTAGCTTAAAGGTAGGTGAGAAGTTAAAGTGATACCCGATCGATAACTTAGTGAAAAGGGTAGACCAAGGCAAAATCTTCGCGATTTTGGAGTTACGTGCGAATTTCGCACTATTTGATTATGACGGACGGCAAGCAAGAGATTTTCAAAGGCAAATACGCTTAGACACGTCCAAAAGCATCATTAAAAGCTAAATTTCAAAGTGATACCCAATCTTTTTGATGGCAAAAAATACGAATGAATATAAAAATGCCCTATGTTTATTCTTAAGTGTATCACTGATTGCTAATTATCTCTACATAGGACGGCAAGCAAGGACATTTTGAAACGTGCCACATGTAGACAGATAGACTAGGTTATTGTTATTTAAGAAATGAAGTTGATACCCGAACGTTGACTTAGAGAAAACGGGCAGAGAGTAGCGAAAATCGAGGTAGGAGTGAATTTAACACAAATTAAAAGTTAGCAGCCGACCGTATTATCACCTACTAAAACGGCAAGAAAGGAAATTTCACAACATGATTCGAGTAGACAGATATAGTAGCTTCAAAATGTAGTACAAGCGAAAGTGATACCCGATCTATAACTTAGCGAAAAGGGTAGACCAAGGAAGGACTCTGAAAATTTTGAAGGTTCGTACGAATTTCAACCAATATTAATATGACGGACGGCAAGCAAGAGATTTTTAAGGACAGACTCGTTTAAACACATTCACTAGCAGTCCAACGGTGCAGATTTCAAAGTGATACCCGATATTTTTGATGGAAAACTATCCAGTTGTATTTTAAATGTTTGGTATTTTTAAGCGTCGCGCTGAAGGTTGACTTTCTCTAAATAGAACGGCAAGCAAGTAGCTTTTGAAACATGCACCGTATACATTGGGAGAGTAGCTTAAAGGTAGGTGAAAAATTAAAGTGATACCCGATCGATAACTTAGTGAAAAGGGTAGACCAAGGCAAAATCTTCGCGATTTTAGAGTTACGTGCGAATTTCGCACAATTTGATTATGACGGACGGCAAGCAAGAGATTTTCAAAGGCAAATACGCTTAGACACGTCCAAAAGCATCATTAAAAGCTAAATTTCAAAGTGATACCCAATCTTTTTGATGGCAAAAAATACGAATGAATATAAAAATGCGCTATGTTTATTCTCAAGTGTATCACTGATTGCTAATTATCTCTACATAGGACGGCAAGCAAGGAGATTTTGAAACGTGCCACATGTAGACAAATAGACTAGGTTATTGTTATTTAAGAAATGAAGTTGATACCCGAACGTTGACTTAGAAAAAACGGGCAGAGAGTAGCGAAAATCGAGGTAGGAGTGAATTTAACACAAATTAAAAGTTAGCAGCCGACCGTATTATCTCCTACTAAAACGGCAAGCAAGGGAATTCCACAAAATGATTCGAATAGACAGATATAGTAGCTTCAAAATGTAGTACAAGCGAAAGTGATACCCGATCTATAACTTAGCGAAAAGGGTAGACCAAGGAAGGACTCTGAAAATTTTGAAGGTTCGTACGAATTTCAACCAATATTAATATGACGGACGGCAAGCAAGAGATTTTTAAGGACAAACTCGTTTAAACACATCCAAAAGCAGTCCAACGGTGCAGATTTCAAAGTGATACCCGATATTTTTGATGGAAAACTATCCAGTTGTATTTTAAATGTTTGGTATTTTTAAGCGTCGCGCTGAAGGTTGACTTTCTCTAAATAGAACGGCAAGCAAGGAGGTTTTGGAACATTCCACGTATAGACAGAGAGAGTAGCTTAAAGGTAGGTGAGAAGTTAAAGTGATACCCGATCGATAACTTAGTGAAAAGGGTAGACCAAGGCAAAATCTTCGCGATTTTGGAGTTACGTGCGAATTTTGCACTATTTGATTATGACGGACGGCAAGCAAGAGATTTTCAAAGGCAAATACGCTTAGACACGTTCAAAAGCATCATTAAAAGCTAAATTTCAAAGTGATACCCAATCTTTTTGATGGCAAAAAATACGAATGAATATAAAAATGCCCTATGTTTATTCTTAAGTGTATCACTGATTGCTAATTATCTCTACATAGGACGGCAAGCAAGGACATTTTGAAACGTGCCACATGTAGACAGATAGACTAGGTTATTGTTATTTAAGAAATGAAGTTGATACCCGAACGTTGACTTAGAGAAAACGGGCAGAGAGTAGCGAAAATCGAGGTAGGAGTGAATTTAACACAAATTAAAAGTTAGCAGCCGACCGTATTATCACCTACTAAAACGGCAAGAAAGGAAATTTCACAACATGATTCGAGTAGACAGATATAGTAGCTTCAAAATGTAGTACAAGCGAAAGTGATACCCGATCTATAACTTAGCGAAAAGGGTAGACCAAGGAAGGACTCTGAAAATTTTGAAGGTTCGTACGAATTTCAACCAATATTAATATGACGGACGGCAAGCAAGAGATTTTTAAGGACAGACTCGTTTAAACACATTCACTAGCAGTCCAACGGTGCAGATTTCAAAGTGATACCCGATATTTTTGATGGAAAACTATCCAGTTGTATTTTAAATGTTTGGTATTTTTAAGCGTCGCGCTGAAGGTTGACTTTCTCTAAATAGAACGGCAAGCAAGTAGCTTTTGAAACATGCACCGTATACATTGGGAGAGTAGCTTAAAGGTAGGTGAGAAATTAAAGTGATACCCGATCGATAACTTAGTGAAAAGGGTAGACCAAGGCAAAATCTTCGCGATTTTAGAGTTACGTGCGAATTTCGCACAATTTGATTATGACGGACGGCAAGCAAGAGATTTTCAAAGGCAAATACGCTTAGACACGTCCAAAAGCATCATTAAAAGCTAAATTTCAAAGTGATACCCAATCTTTTTGATGGCAAAAAATACGAATGAATATAAAAATGCGCTATGTTTATTCTCAAGTGTATCACTGATTGCTAATTATCTCTACATAGGACGGCAAGCAAGGAGATTTTGAAACGTGCCACATGTAGACAGATAGACTAGGTTATTGCTATTGAAGAAATGAAGTTGATACCCGAACGTTGACTTAGAGAAAACGGGCAGAGAGTAGCGAAAATCGAGGTAGGAGTGAATTTAACACAAATTAAAAGTTAGCAGCCGACCGTATTATCTCCTACTAAAACGGCAAGCAAGGGAATTCCACAAAATGATTCGAATAGACAGATATAGTAGCTTCAAAATGTAGTACAAGCGAAAGTGATACCCGATCTATAACTTAGCGAAAAGGGTAGACCAAGGAAGGACTCTGAAAATTTTGAAGGTTCGTACGAATTTCAACCAATATTAATATGACGGACGGCAAGCAAGAGATTTTTAAGGACAAACTCGTTTAAACACATCCAAAAGCAGTCCAACGGTGCAGATTTCAAAGTGATACCCGATATTTTTGATGGAAAACTATCCAGTTGTATTTTAAATGTTTGGTATTTTTAAGCGTCGCGCTGAAGGTTGACTTTCTCTAAATAGAACGGCAAGCAAGGAGGTTTTGGAACATTCCACGTATAGATAGAGAGAGTAGCTTAAAGGTAGGTGAGAAGTAAAGTGATACCCGATCGATAACTTAGTGAAAAGGGTAGACCAAGGCAAAATCTTCGCGATTTTAGAGTTACGTGCGAATTTTGCACTATTTGATTATGACGGACGGCAAGCAAGAGATTTTCAAAGGCAAATACGCTTAGACACGTTCAAAAACATCATAAAAAGCTAAATTTCAAAGTGATATCCAATCTTTTTGATGGCAAAAAATACGAATGAATATAAAAATGCCCTATGTTTATTCTTAAGTGTATCACTGATTGCTAATAATCTCTACATAGGACGGCAAGCAAGGACATTTTGAAACGTGCCACATGTAGACAGATAGACTAGGTTATTGTTATTTAAGAAATGAAGTTGATACCCGAACGTTGACTTAGAGAAAACGGGCAGAGAGTAGCGAAAATCGGGGTAGGAGTGAATTTAACACAAATTAAAAGTTAGCAGCCGACCGTATTATCTCCTACTAAAACGGCAAGCAACGGAATTGCACACAATAATTCGAGTAGACAGATTTAGTAGCTTCAAAATGTAGTAGAAGTGAAAGTGATACCCGATCTATAACTTAGCGAAAAGGGTAGACCAAGGAAGGACTCTGAAAATTTTGAAGGTTCGTACGAATTTCAACCAATATTAATATGACGGACGGCAAGTAAGAGATTTTTAAGGACAGACTCGTTTAAACACATTCACTAGCAGTCCAACGGTGCAGATTTCAAAGTGATACCCGATCTTTTTGATGGAAAACTATCCAGTTGTATTTTAAATGTTTGGTATTTTTAAGCGTCGCGCTGAAGGTTGACTTTCTCTAAATAGAACGGCAAGCAAGGAGGTTTTGGAACATTCCACGTATAGATAGAGAGAGTAGCTTAAAGGTAGGTGAGAAGTTAAAGTGATACTCGATCGATAACTTAGTGAAAAGGGTAGACCAAGGCAAAATCTTCGCGATTTTGGAGTTACGTGCGAATTTTGCACTATTTGATTATGACGGACGGCAAGCAAGAGATTTTCAAAGGCAAACACGCTTAGACACGTTCAAAAGCATCATAAAAAGCTAAATTTCAAAGTGATACCCAATCTTTTTGATGGCAAAAAATACGAATGAATATTAAAATGCCCTATGTTTATTCTTATGTGTATCACTGATTGCTAATTATCTCTACATAGGACGGCAAGCAAGGAGATTTTGAAACGTGCCACATGTAGACAGATAGACTAGGTTATTGCTATTGAAGAAATGAAGTTGATACCCGAACGTTTACTTAGAGAAAAAGGGCAAAGAGTAGCGAAAATCTAGGTACAAGTGAATTTAACACAAATTAAAAGTTAGCAGCCGACCGTATTACCTCCTACTAAAACGGCAAGCAAGGGAATTTTACAATATGATTCGAGTAGACAGATATAGTAGCTTCAAAATGTGCCGTCCGTCATATTAATATTGGTTGAAATTCGTACGAACCTTCAAAATTTTCAGAGTCCTTCCTTGGTCTACCCTTTTCGCTAAGTTATAGATCGGGTATCACATTCTCTTCTACTACATTTTGAAGCTACTATATCTGTCTACTCGAATCATGTTGTGAAATTCCCTTGCTTGCCGTTTTAGTAGGAGATAATACGGTCGGCTGCTAACTTTTTTATTTGTGTTCAATTCACTCCTACCTCGATTTTCGCTACTCTCTGCCCGTTTTCTCTAAGTCAACGTTCGGGTATCAACTTCATTTCTTAAATAACAATAACCTAGTCTATCTGTCTACATGTGGCACGTTTCAAAATCTCCTTGCTTGCCGTCCTATGTAGAGATAATTAGCAATCAGTGATACACTTAAGAATAAACATAGGGCATTTTTATATTCATTCGTATTTTTTGCCATCAAAAAGATTGGGTATCACTTTGAAATTTAGCTTTTTATGATGCTTTTGGACGTGTCTAAGCGTATTTGCCTTTGAAAATCTCTTGCTTGCCGTCCGTCATAATCAAATAGTGCAAAATTCGCACGTAACTCCAAAATCGCGAAGATTTTGCCTTGGTCTACCCTTTTCACTAAGTTATCGATCGGGTATCACTTTACTTCTCACCTACCTTTAAGCTACTCTCTCTGTCTATACGTGGAATGTTCCAAAACCTCCTTGCTTGCCGTTCTATTTAGAGAAAGTCAACCTTCAGCGCGACGCTTAAAAATACCAAACATTTAAAATACAACTGGATAGTTTTCCATCAAAAATATCGGGTATCACTTTGAAATCTGCACCGTTGGACTGCTTTTGGATGTGTTTAAACGAGTTTGTCCTTAAAAATCTCTTGCTTGCCGTCCGTCATATTAATATTGGTTGAAATTCGTACGAACCTTCAAAATTTTCAGAGTCCTTCCTTGGTCTACCCTTTTCGCTAAGTTATAGATCGGGTATCACTTTCGCTTGTACTACATTTTGAAGCTACTATATCTGTCTATTCGAATCATTTTGTGGAATTCCCTTGCTTGCCGTTTTAGTAGGAGATAATACGGTCGGCTGCTAACTTTTTTATTTGTGTTCAATTCACTCCTACCTCGATTTTCGCTACTCTCTGCCCGTTTTCTCTAAGTCAACGTTCGGGTATCAACTTAATTTCTTAAATAACAATAACCTAGTCTATCTGTCTACATGTGGCACGTTTCAAAATCTCCTTGCTTGCCGTCCTATGTAGAGATAATTAGCAATCAGTGATACACTTAAGAATAAACATAGGGCATTTTTATATTCATTCGTATTTTTGCCATCAAAAAGATTGGGTATCACTTTGAAAATTACCTTTTTATGATGCTTCTGGACGTGTCTAAGCGTATTTGCCTTTGAAAATCTCTTGCTTGCCGTCCATCATAATCAAATTGTGCGAAATTCGCACGTAACTCTAAAATCGCGAAGATTTTGCCTTGGTCTACCCTTTTCACTAAGTTATCGATCGGGTATCACTTTAACTTCTCACCTACCTTTAAGCTACTCTCCCAATGTATACGGTGCATGTTTCAAAAGCTCCTTGCTTGCCGTTCTATTCAGAGAAAGTCAACCTTCAGCGCGACGCTTAAAAATACCAAACATTTAAAATACAACTGGATAGTTTTCCATCAAAAATATCGGGTATCACTTTGAAATCTGCACCGTTGGACTGCTTTTGGATGTGTTTAAACGAGTCTGTCCTTAAAAATCTCTTGCTTGCCGTCCGTCATATTAATATTGGTCGAAATTCGTACGAACCTTCAAAATTTTCAGAGTCCTTCCGTGGTCTACCCTTTTCGCTAAGTTATAGATCGGGTATCACATTCTCTTCTACTACATTTTGAAGCTACTATATCTGTCTACTCGAATCATGTTGTGAAATTCCCTTGCTTGCCGTTTTAGTAGGAGATAATACGGTCGGCTGCTAACTTTTAATTTGTGTTAAATTCACTCCTACCTCGATTTTCGCTACTCTCTGCCCGTTTTCTCTAAGTCAACGTTCGGGTATCAACTTCATTTCTTAAATAACAATAACCTAGTCTATCTGTCTACATGTGGCACGTTTCAAAATCTCCTTGCTTGCCGTCCTATGTAGAGATAATTAGCAATCAGTGATACACTTAAGAATAAACATAGGGCATTTTTATATTCATTCGTATTTTTTGCCATCAAAAAGATTGGGTATCACTTTGAAATTTAGCTTTTTATGATGCTTTTGGACGTGTCTAAGCGTATTTGCCTTTGAAAATCTCTTGCTTGCCGTCCGTCATAATCAAATTGTGCGAAATTCGCACGTAACTCTAAAATCGCGAAGATTTTGCCTTGGTCTACCCTTTTCACTAAGTTATCGATCGGGTATCACTTTAACTTCTCACCTACCTTTAAGCTTCTCTCTCTATCTATACGTGGCATGTTCCGAAACCTCCTTGCTTGCCGTTCCATTTAGAGAAAGTCAACCTTCAGCGCGACGCTTAAAAATACCAAACATTTAAAATACAACTGGATAGTTTTCCATCAAAAATATCGGGTATCACTTTGAAATCTACACCGTTGGACTGCTTTTGGATGTGTTTAAACGAGTCTGTCCTTAAAAATCTCTTGCTTGCCGTCCGTCATATTAATATTGGTTGAAATTCGTACGAACCTTCAAAATTTTCAGAGTCCTTCCTTGGTCTACCCTTTTCGCTAAGTTATAGATCGGGTATCACTTTCGCTTGTACTACATTTTGAAGCTACTATATCTGTCTACTCGAATCATGTTGTGAAATTCCCTTGCTTGCCGTTTTAGTAGGAGATAATACGGTCGGCTGCTAACTTTTTTATTTGTGTTCAATTCACTCCTACCTCGATTTTCGCTACTCTCTGCCCGTTTTCTCTAAGTCAACGTTCGGGTATCAACTTCATTTCTTAAATAACAATAACCTAGTCTATCTGTCTACATGTGGCACGTTTCAAAATCTCCTTGCTTGCCGTCCTATGTAGAGATAATTAGCAATCAGTGATACACTTAAGAATAAACATAGGGCATTTTTATATTCATTCGTATTTTTTGCCATCAAAAAGATTGGGTATCACTTTGAAATTTAGGTTTTTATGATGCTTTTGGACGTATCTAAGCGTATTTCCCTTTGAAAATCTCTTGCTTGCCGTCCGTCATAATCAAATTGTGCGAAATTCGCACGTAACTCTAAAATCGCGAAGATTTTGCCTTGGTCTACCCTTTTCACTAAGTTATCGATCGGGTATCACTTTAACTTCTCACCTACCTTTAAGCTACTCTCCCAATGTATACGATGCATGTTTCAAAAGCTCCTTGCTTGCCGTTCTATTCAGAGAAAGTCAACTTTCAGCGCGACGCTTAAAAATACCAAACATTTAAAATACAACTGCATAGTTTTCCATCAAAAATATCGGGTATCACTTTGAAATCTGCACCGTTGGACTGCTTTTGGATGTGTTTAAACGAGTCTGTCCTTAAAAATCTCTTGCTTGCCGTCCGTCATATTAATATTGGTTGAAATTCGTACGAACCTTCAAAATTTTCAGAGTCCTTCCTTGGTCTACCCTTTTCGCTAAGTTATAGATCGGGTATCACTTTCGCTTGTACTACATTTTGAAGCTACTATATCTGTCTACTCGAATCATGTTGTGAAATTCCCTTGCTTGCCGTTTTAGTAGGAGATAATACGGTTGGCTGCTAACTTTTAATTTGTGTTCAATTCACTCCTACCTCGATTTTCGCTACTCTCTGCCCGTTTTCTCTAAGTCAACGTTCGGGTATCAACTTCATTTCTTAAATAACAATAACCTAGTCTATCTGTCTACATGTGGCACGTTTCAAAATCTCCTTGCTTGCCGTCCTATGTAGAGATAATTAGCAATCAGTGATACACTTAAGAATAAACATAGGGCATTTTTATATTCATTCGTATTTTTTGCCATCAAAAAGATTGGGTATCACTTTGAAATTTAGCTTTTTATGATGCTTTTGGACGTGTCTAAGCGTATTTGCTCTTGAAAATCTCTTGCTTGCCGTCCGTCATAATCAAATTGTGCGAAATTCGCACGTAACTCTAAAATCGCGAAGATTTTGCCTTGGTCTACCCTTTTCACTAAGTTATCGATCGGGTATCACTTTAACTTCTCACCTACCTTTAAGCTACTCTCCCAATGTATACGGTGCATGTTTCAAAAGCTCCTTGCTTGCCGTTCTATTCAGAGAAAGTCAACCTTCAGCGCGACGCTTAAAAATACCAAACATTTAAAATACAACTGGATAGTTTTCCATCAAAAATATCGGGTATCACTTTGAAATCTGCACCGTTGGACTGCTTTTGGATGTGTTTAAACGAGTTTGTCCTTAAAAATCTCTTGCTTGCCGTCCGTCATATTAATATTGGTTGAAATTCGTACGAACCTTCAAAATTTTCAGAGTCCTTCCTTGGTCTACCCTTTTCGCTAAGTTATAGATCGGGTATCACTTTCGCTTGTACTACATTTTGAAGCTACTATATCTGTCTACTCGAATCATGTTGTCAAATTCCCTTGCTTGCCGTTTTAGTAGGAGATAATACGGTCGGCTGCTAACTTTTTTATTTGTGTTCAATTCACTCCTACCTCGATTTTCGCTACTCTCTGCCCGTTTTCTCTTAGTCAACGTTCGGGTATCAACTTCATTTCTTAAATAACAATAACCTAGTCTATCTGTCTACATGTGGCACGTTTCAAAATCTCCTTGCTTGCCGTCCTATGTAGAGATAATTAGCAATCAGTGATACACTTAAGAATAAACATAGGGCATTTTTATATTCATTCGTATTTTTTGCCATCAAAAAGATTGGGTATCACTTTGAAATTTAGCTTTTTATGATGCTTTTGGACGTGTCTAAGCGTATTTGCCTTTGAAAATCTCTTGCTTGCCGTCCGTCATAATCAAATTGTGCGAAATTCGCACGTAACTCTAAAATCGCGAAGATTTTGCCTTGGTCTACCCTTTTCACTAAGTTATCGATCGGGTATCACTTTAACTTCTCACCTACCTTTAAGCTTCTCTCTCTATCTATACGTGGCATGTTCCGAAACCTCCTTGCTTGCCGTTCCATTTAGAGAAAGTCAACCTTCAGCGCGACGCTTAAAAATACCAAACATTTAAAATACAACTGGATAGTTTTCCATCAAAAATATCGGGTATCACTTTGAAATCTACACCGTTGGACTGCTTTTGGATGTGTTTAAACGAGTCTGTCCTTAAAAATCTCTTGCTTGCCGTCCGTCATATTAATATTGGTTGAAATTCGTACGAACCTTCAAAATTTTCAGAGTCCTTCCTTGGTCTACCCTTTTCGCTAAGTTATAGATCGGGTATCACTTTCGCATCTACTACATTTTGAAGCTACTGTCTCTGTCTACTCGAATCATGTTGTAAAATTCCCTTGCTTGCCGTTTTAGTAGGAGATAATACGGTCGGCTGCTAAATGGAAAAGTTAGCGGCCAGGTCTAATTTTTTATTTCAATTAGTAAATTTTGATATTTGGCATGTTTTGTTCACTATTTTAAGGAAACGTTGCATTTGGGCAGACTTTTTGAGCATTTTCTCACTGAAAAATTCTCGACTCCTTAATTTGGCCGGGTTATCTTCGGCTGCTAACTTTGGCCGCTAACTTCACACCGGTCGGGAATGATGGTGAGGAGAATCCCACATGTCATGCTGCACTATTAGATCCAGAACCGATCATTTCCGTAGAATCAGCTTCTATCGAAATTGGTAAGCTGATTAGGCAGTCTTTGAAGGAAAAAGCTAGTGTCAATAATATTCTAATTGACTTGAAAAGAAAATCCGCTGAAATCAAGAAGCTCAAAATACATACCACAAAGCCATAAGTGGCCAGGCTAGAGAATTATTTTTGATATCTAAGCTATTTTCTACATTTCTAATTTTCTATGAGGTTATCAATATGTACTTATATTTGCTTTTGTTGAACATTATTGAAAAGTTAATTTTAATTAAGTACGTAGTTATTTCATATTTTTATATCATTGTATTACATATAAAAATTATACATATAATTGTGTGTTTGTATTTTTTCAGTTCTCGTTGTATTACTTAGACTGCTTAAATTAGTACGTGTCATTATAAATTATTATAATACCTAATGTACATAGGCTATCATGACTAACGTGCAATTACTGAAACATAATTTGATTGTTTTATAACGGTGGTGAACCTATTTTGTTAATTGCAATTACGGCATTTGTAGTCAAATAATGCCAGTAAAAGTGTCAAGATAATTCAAATTCAGAATACCCGTGAGGTTACAAATACAAAATAATATGCAATTCCATGCTCATGGTAATTTATTTACGAGTCGCTATAATTTACTGTATAAGCTTTAATGTGGCCTACTGGTACAGTGGCCTTCAGAATTGCAGGGACAATTTATGAATGAATATATTCATAAACTGTCCATGCAATTTTGAACCCCACTGTACAGTAGTGAACTTATACTAACTTAGTTAAGTTAATTTCAATTCGAGATTGTAACTAACTCTCAAGTAACCTTAGAATAATTCTATAAAATAAACAGTTTATTTTTTTTAATACGGCATCGGCAAATTCTCAGAAATTCCGAGTATATTCCCGCAATTTTGACAATGTTCTGCAACTTGCACATGCACATTGCTATTCCAGTCTCGTAGTTTGTACGGAGAGGCTATCACTATTGTTATAACAGCATTGAACCTAGGTGTACATTTTGTATTTTTCTACTACTACTAGGCTTATGTAAGAGTATACTTACCACTTTCAATCTAAACGAAGTATCGAAACGAACAAGACCATTAGTCGATACTGGCCTCCGGTAATGTTATAATAAATATTTATAGAAATGTTTGGGGGAGCACGTTCAAAACAACTTTGGCCAATCTTAAAACGGACTTCAACTTAGATAAGTAGTAAATATACTCGTGTTTTGAAACCGTCGCGAGACATGTCAGTTATATATGTAGAGAATATTATTTTACTCTATTCACATCACCGTTCTGTTGTGTTTTTAAGGTCAGTGGAATGGAAATGTACTAAATCGCGACAGCGACATTTATTTGGACTTTTCTGTGAACAAACTAAGGGCTACTATGCATCATATCTATGAATTAAATAAAGGGGAATTATAGAGTGACTTGTGTACATTTTTAATTAGGTTTTTTAAATTATAAATATCAGATGTCATCTACTAAAGAAAAACGACCAAGATCACCTAACGTCCGATCTATTTATCAGCTATCACCGCCGGGCGAGTATCGCCGTGTCTCTTTTATTTACACGGGAGTGCGTATCTTTTGATCGTGTTTATAACCAATAGTTCATAGCTTATAGCTCGCGGTGAGACCAGTGCCTAAGCGGGACAAAGGTGACAGTATCTGTGAAATTCACTCAGTTTTTTACGTTTCACGCCACTCGTAAATTTCCACAGTCACATATAAAAATGTACACCAAAAAATTCAACATATTTTTGCTATGAGAAATGCGTGTCGCAAAATTGTAAAGCTTGATACACATTGGTAATTAATACACGGGCAGTGGGATCTCGGTAATAAGCCACGTCACAAATACACCTAGGTAAATGGAATGGAGATTAGCGAAACACCCGGAGTGACAAATGTATTTTTAACTGTAATTTTTCTGAATTCTTGGATCATTAATATCTATACATATAATAAAGCTGAAGAGGGTCGAAAGTCTGTACATGGAAGATATTTACAAAAAAATGAAGGAGGAGGTCTTAAAATCGATAATAGATCACATTTATGTAATTTTTAGAATTTTTGTCCGTTTGTCGGTTTGTCTGTTTGTCTGTTTGTCTGTTTATTGCACGGAGCATCACGAGAGAACGGCTGGATGGATTTTAATGAAAACTTTACCGTCGTATTCAGGAGACCTCGGGTCGGGACAAAGGATATAAAAAATGGTCAAGTGTGAGTCGGACTTGCAGTAAAAAATTAAAATTACAGTTAAATCAACCTATCTCAAAAAGTATAAGAGATATTTTGATCAAACCAGAAGTCGTTGAAAGAGTTCATAACTATGCATGTGTCGTCATCATCATCATCATCATCACCATATCAGCCGAAAGACGTCCACTGCTGAACATAGGCCTCCCCCAAAAATTGCCACAATTAATGACCGGTCCTGTGCCACCCGCATCCAGCGAACTCCTGCATGTGTAAATATGTATGTGTAAATGGAACAAATTACAAAAACTGCGTAAATTATTTTAAGAGACATGACCAATCAATTTACAAGAAACACCTTAAATGTAATAGCCTACAACTATTCAAAAGTATTAGCAGACGCGACGCATTTGCCATGACTATTTGAGCAGGCACTATATTAATAAGTGGGACTGCATTCTTCAACCCTCAACAATTTATCAACACCATTTTTCACAGAACTTTATACCCCGTACTTTAAACTAATTGAACAAGGGCACACTTTCCACGGCTTTAATAGCTGATATCTCCAAAACGATCCGCTTAAAGAAAAGAGTTTCTATAATTTTTGAAGACGTTTCTTTTGATGTCTCATACGCTTACGATTATGTACAGTCGAGTTCATAAATAAATGAGCAAATCCAAGGCTTCAAAAATAAATGAGCATAGAAAGATACATATTATTATGCATCTGAACAAATTTACCAATCAAAAATATGTGTACATATTACCTGTCAAAATAATCCCAGCATGTGTCAACTGAAAAGTAAAAATTATAGAACTATGTGCAACTTCACAAATATCAACGCAAAACCTTTTTCGTATATTTTGACAGTCATCAAAAAAAGTCTCTTCGGCTCTCGGTTTGTTAGACTGACAGCGTGGGTTAACCCCTCGGGCCTTCCGCCCTCGGGATAGTGTGGACTGTAGCCTCGGGACTACGGCCCTCGATTCGTAAAACTGATAGCGTGAGATAACCCCTCGGGCCTTCGGCCCTCGGGATCGCGTGAACTGTGTTCTCGAGCCTACGACCCTCAGGTTCATAGACTGACAGCGAAGGTTAACCCCTTGGGCCTTCGGCCCTCGGGATCGTGTGAACTGTGTTCTCAAGCCTACGACCCTCAGGTTCATAGACTGACAGCGAAGGTTAACCCCTCGGGCCTTCGGCCCTCGGGATCGCGTGAACTGTGTTCTCGAGCCTACGACCCTCTGGTTCATAGACTAACAGCGAAGGTTAACCCCTCGGGCCTTCGGCCCTCGGGTTCGCGTGAACTGTGTTCTCGAACCTACGACCCTCAGGTTCATAGACTGACAGCGAAGGTTAACCCCTCGGGATCGTGTGGCCTGTAGCCTAGGGCTTGCGGCCCTCGGTTTGTTAGGCTGACAGCGTGGGTTAACCCCTCGAGCCTTCTCACGATCGTGTGAACTGTGTCCTCGAGCTTACGGCCCTAGGGTCCACAGACTGATAGCGTGGGTTAGCCATTCGGGCCTTCAGCCCACGGTTTGTTAGACTGACAGCGTGAGTTGTGTGGATGGTGACCTTACTCCTGCAGCCCTCCTGTTGATATACTGGCAGCGGGTATTAATGCCTCGGCCCTTGGGTTCGTGTAGACAGTGGCCTCGGGCCTACGGCCCTCGGGTTGATAGGCTGACATTGTGGGTTGACTCCTCGGGCCTTTGGCCCTCGCCTCGGGTTCATGTGGGGAGTATTTGATTGATCCGATTGGCTACAGGATATACTGAATGCTCCAAGCTCTGTCTTCTTACAGCTTAGCATCGACCATAAAACAACATTTCGTCATAAGCCCGATTGGGATTTGGCCCTAACTCGAAGCTCGGTTTCAGCCTTCGTGGTCTTGACGCCTCACCTTTGAGCCTTGGGCCCTCAGGCTCGGTTTGTTTAATTACTGCATATATTAAATGCTTGGCACTATGTCTCGGTCTCGGCCATAAAGCCAGTATTTCATGAAAAATACGATCGGTCATCGGCACTGCTTGGAACTCGCCCTTTGCAGCCTTAACGCCTCGGCTTCGGGCTTTCGGCCCTCAGGCTCGACTTATTTGAATACTGAATAAATATTATATCGAATGCTAGAACGCGTCGGGCTCGGATCACTGTTCTGTTTTCTCATAGTTCGGCCTACGACCTCCTTACTCTATCTTATTTGACATGTATTTTTATTGTTTCTGTGATTGGGTCGGCCCTGCTGCAAGGCCGAATTACTTGGGCCCCTGGAGTGGGTTTCCGGGCCTTCAACCCTCTGCTGGATTGGCCTTCTTCCTCCTAAAGTTCGCCCTTCGGGCTTGCTGAACTACTCGGGATTTAAACTTTTCGCCCCAGCACACTGCCATCTTAGATTATTTTCCAACTTTTTCCGAATATTACTCTTTTGGGTTCCTCGACTCAAACCCTGGCGATAGGTTTATGCATACACTGCACTGACGCTTACTGCCACGCATTCAGCAACTGAAGTCCTCCGGTTAACTTAGGGTAATCCATGCTGTGATGATGACTTTTATGACGCTATCAAGCCTCATCTTAATTTTTACCCTCAACTCCTTACTTACGCTATGCTTATGCTTTTTAGAATACGTATAATGTTGGCGTTTTGAAATACGACTATCATTTTGTTTGCTGAGGGAAGCCACATTATTTTACTACCTTTAGAGATATCAAAATTTGCGTAGTATTTGGAAGTTAACCTCAAACGATAGGTACCTAAACCATTTATTTCATTGTGTATGATATTAATTTCTTTGCTACACCGAACACAATACATTTGTAACTTGGCTGTTAATCTGATATCTTATCACCAAAAGGACCAATTCTAAGAAACTCATTTACCAGACATACATTTGAAAATGTACAACACAGATCACCGAACAGCACGCGTGCGAAGTCGCGGGCACAGCTAGTAAATTATAAAATTGTTTATTTTACTAGTTTTGAAGTAATAATTTAAGCCTAATTTCAATTGATAAATCATAAGCCCTAGGGATTTAAATCGATGAGGCAAGCTAATTGTACAGTGTGTGTCTATGATACTGCCTTTTCTCGAAACCGAGGAATGCGATTGCAGATTTCTAGCCAAACCATGAACATTATTCGATTCAACATGCTAATTTAAAAGTAATTAACTTTCTAAGAAAAGTTAATTGAGAAGCAATGTACTTCAAAATTAATCGTTAATTTGCACTTGACAATGACAGATCGCAGCCACTCACAACGTTTGACAACTAAGCAGTACACGCGTTACATTGATCGTTCGGAGGAAATAAAATTAATTATACGATTTGTACGGTGAATTTAATTATTTGTCAAATGTTAATACTTGAAAACGATTGCTAAGTAATGCGTATTATTACCCATTTTCGTAAAAGCTCGGGTCATGGAAACATACTGTAGGTATACAGAGTGTAATCATATAGAGGCTTGTTAGACCGAGTCACGGTCGTTGCCTCGCGAGACTCTTTACTGGTGGCTTCGTAAAGGGATTTCGGAGATTAGCATTTGCAGGGGACAGGGAAAGAAGTTGCCTAGTCACGTTAGCGACATTTTATCATTTTTCCACATTTTATCGTTAAATTATGTTGCGACGAACGATATCATTTAATGGAGCCACGGATATTTTAAAGACAAACGGGTCTTAAACGCGTAAACGTACGTTTAATTATATCCTGACGTTTCGGGCATCACGTTACACCCGTGGTCGCAGGCAGACTCAGGATTCAGGATATAATTAAACGTAAAGTTTACGCGGTTATAACCCGTTTGTCCTTAAAATAAAATGAAAAAAGTGAAAGTTTAAATCAATATATTATGGAGACACGGATATTTTTAAGCGATACAAAGTCATGAAGGCTGACATGAGTGTGAATGGGCTTACAGTAGAAGATGCCAAGGTTTGCGCAAAGTGGAGAAAATGTAGCAGGAAAGCGTATCCTGGCAAAGGCCGGGATAACGCTAGGTAGAAAAATCAGAAGAAAATAAGATAATATTTAAGTAAACGAAATTCTAGCTATAACAGTGTCCTCTCCATAAGTTGTCGGTGTGAGCTTGAATTGACTGTATAATTTACTTTACCTTTAAATAATATTAATTTAGAACGAGAGTAAAGGTGCCTAACTCTCGCTTGCACCTATAAGCAAGTGTGAGCGGGATGAACGAAAAGTCCGAAATTACGCAAACTTACGTT
Source organism: Thaumatotibia leucotreta (assembly GCA_025490895.1). Classification (NCBI taxonomy): domain Eukaryota; kingdom Metazoa; phylum Arthropoda; class Insecta; order Lepidoptera; family Tortricidae; genus Thaumatotibia; species Thaumatotibia leucotreta. The sequence continues at coordinate 294,302 of JALPQI010030554.1, read as the reverse complement.
TATTCACGCGGCCAGCTTAGTTCATTGCGATATCGAACCTCAATTGGAAGTGCCATGTTGACAAACTTTGCGACCGGTTGAGTAGTGCTAATTTTGTGTTACGTAAGCTAAAACATTTAATATCTTATGAGTCATTAAAATCGGTTTATTACGCGTATTTCCATTCAATTATGTCATATGGTGTACTCATTTGGGGAAATTCAACGGATGCAAATAGAGTACTCCTAATGCAAAAACGCGCGTTACGAACGCTAGTCGGAGTAAAAGCCAAGGCACCCATGCAAAGAACTCTTCGTAACACACCGAATCATGACGCACTACTCACTGTACCTAAGGTGTGAAATCGAATTGGAGATCAAAAATGTAAACAAATGGGATACCACCACAAAAAAATAATCACGAGAGGGGGGTAATCTAAAATCATTCAAATACTTATAAAAATGCGTATTTACCGTCACTGAAGGTACGCAGAATTTTTAAATATTTTACAAAGTCTTAATACAAAACATTAAGCGAAATATAAAAAAAAATTAATGACATATTTCGCTACTTTTAATAAAATGTAAGGTGTTTAATTTATACTACTGGCAATGATAAGAAATCTTAAACATTTGGTTCGCAGTTATAACAATAACTAGTTTATTCGTGATTTAATACGGTAACTACACTAAGAACCATTTAAGAGGGTTCGCATTTATAACTACGAGCCCCGATGCATAATATATGTTCTCGTCCAGTTAGACAGTTTTTCGAGATTATCCCGTTCATCCGGGGGAAAAGGTTTAGAGACAAAACCTTCACTATTCAATAGTAGTATTAAAATAGTTTCTTTGAGTATAAAATATTTGGACTTAATAAATCAGAATAAAAAAAAAACTATTTTACGAGACGTATTTTTTTAAATTTTTTCACAATTTTTAATTTTGTAAATAATGAGTGTAAAGAACGCCATTAATATTAAAGACGACATGGTACACCTGATGCACTGCGAATTTTGCGTCAAGCTTATAAGCGCGGAATTACGGTGGTGAACGAAAATATAATTTAGACACTGGTTGGTAAAATCGATTTATTAAACAACAAAAGCGTACCTACTTCAGATTGTTGTGTCTCTTGAAATGTAGTACATTAACCATGACTAACGTTCATACAATTTATCATTAGCATAATGTGATCATTTTTAAAATATTCTAAAATTTGTAAAAATTGTTTCGAACTAGACGAACTCCACTGCATCGGGGCTCGTATGTACTTCAAAAATCCAAATAAGAGCGTGCACCAAATGACTGGTTTAGGAATTTTTACTCCTAAAATTTAGCATTACAAAGTATACAGATTTTAGTATTTTTACCTACAAATCAATAATTTTCATATTTTAATCGAAATGGATTCGATCGTAACTAAGATGTAGACTGAAATGCGTTCCCCGACTATCCTAAAGATTAAAGTAACACGACATTCGTTTTCAAACATTGATTATGTTGATTATTTACATCATTCTAGCAAATTTTCTAGGTTTTATTTTTGTAATCAGGAACCGTCGACACTCAGATGTATGTTTTTTTACTGTCATATCCAAAAATATGTTAACGATTGTGATACTTTGTGTATCGAACATACTTTGACTTCCGCGTATCTACATCTACACATAAAACATTGTCTTAGGTTTAGTACCTGTAAGGATAGTTGTAAGTGAAGTGTTAAATAAAATAAAATAAAAAACCAATCTCAAAATGCGACGTTAATTTACAAAGGTGTTAAAAACTACATTCGATATAAAACGTTTTATACCCCTGGAATGTCACTTTAACATTGACTTTGTAATGTCATGTCATTGTCATAGATTGTTTACAATTTTGATCTCGAATTCCATTTCAGAGCTTATATGAAATTCTCATGTTTGTTAGAAACAACATAAATATGTTCAGACGTGTAGAAGTCTCGGGAAAGCTCATTAGGTCGTCAGGGAGGCTTAGAACAGTCCCACGTCGCATGGCACTTGCAGAAAAGAACCCTCGTGTCATCGGTCCGACATACTATGAAAAGCTCCCTGACAGAATACGAACCGAAACATCAGACGAGATATTCAAACGTCAATTGAGGAACTTTTTACTGGAACACCCATTATATTCTGTAAGTGAATTTTTTGATATTGTTACGTTATAATCATTTTATTGTTAATATTATTATTTATTTTAAACTGTAATCCTTATTACTTTTGACATTGCTTTATAAGGTTAATTTATATAATTTTATTTTTAAATTTTTCATTTAATTCATATCAGTTCAGACGATCCGCTTTAGGTGAATAATTATAATGTATTTGCTTTATTTCTTACTTCTATTTTGTCATTTTATGTAATTTGTATTGACGAGCACAATGTGGATTCTTATGGATTGACTACAATGTAATTTATATAGTAATCAAATGTTGTGCAAATAAATAAATCTAAATCTATCAAAATTCATAGTCCTTTCTAGTCTTAGGACAGTTCTTTTTAGATTCACTAGTAACTGCCTAAGATCGGTAAACCGAACAGGAACTTGAGAAATAACATAGTGACTAAAACAGTATAATTTAGTTAATGTATAAAATTTGCCAAATTTTTAAGAATGTACGTATTTTTAATTAGATCAATACCAAGACGATTTGTCGTTTTACTTTTTACCATATGTAAGCCCTTGACTTCGTCTAATAATGAATACCATTTCTAGCCACTTTTTACTGAAGACAGCTTTTTTTCTGCTTTGTACGAATGTCGTATTTTTAACGTCAAATATTTTAAATGATATCAATATAAAACTATTGTTTATTGCTAGCTATATTTCATACACAATTTCAACCATGATAAAAATCAAGTAAATCTATTCCAGTAGGTACCTATTAACCAAGCTAACCTATGACATGACTCTTTTGTGTAACATCTATCTTCTGCCGTTTATTACCCTCCCTAAACAAACTTCTAAAGTTTACTTTCGGAAAACGTCTGAAGAAAAAGCTCTACAAAGCTCTTTTAAGCTGTTCAAAATTACTTTGTGCTTTAATAACATAAAAATAATTTATTTTAGTCATTTAAATGATAAATAAGGACTGTCTGGAAAAAGTACAATTTCTAACAGAGAAATAAAGAGACAGATGGGTATAAAACATTGCATCACAGAAGCATATCGTTGCTTAATCATGAACATCACTGTGATCCAAAACAATACTTGTTTCTAATTTGAATTATGGTGCATCATTTTATTAGAATTGAAATAACGACACTGTAGCATCATGCAGTGGTATTCATGACAAACGTCGATATTTATTTTATAGATCCGGCATCTTTGGAGTTCGTCCATAGACTTCTGGAGCTACTTATCGTTTCATCTATGAAGAGAAGATACGCAAGCTAAAGATTTATTCATCTTTTCATATTGCAAATCCGTAACCCTGTTATGTATAAGTATAATAAACTTGTAATTCTATTAGAACAAAATTCTTCTGAACAGCAAAAGATAGTATGTCTATAACAATTGGTTTGCACCTTAAGCTTTTGCGTGTGTCTGCCATAATTTGTCGGCGACCGGCGCGGGTTAATCCATTAAATTGCGAGTCTTTGATCCGTGGAGCGTTAAATTGGCACATGTTGCGCGGCAGTGTGCACTATACCTTATATTGTTATGTTGTTACAATAACACTGGGTATATTCGACTTGTTTTAATGACAGTACGTGTCATGACCACGTAACTTTGCCAGCAGAGCTGAGTGGATGCCTTTCGTCAAGCATATAAACGCAGCGGTCCTACCGCGAACTTCGAAGTCTGCTTTCCAGGATTTTACTCTCTCCGTCTCTCTTTTGACGCATTCATTGGAGTGACAGAGCCAATTTCTCGAAATTTACGAAATATGAAGTTCATAGTTGTAGGCCGGAATAGCATATGCAGCAGATGCGTCACGCTGCGACATGTAATTCGAATCCCTTGACAAACTTGATCTTTTTATTTTGGTGCATAATAATTATGACATATGATATCTAATATTTATGAATGATATCTTACTGAAATATAATATGGAGCTTGTTATCTGAAAAAGTACTTTATAGTCCAAAGTGACGTCATCCAAATCTCCGCATTTTATAAAATATTTTGTCTCTAGTAATACAAATAATTCTCAAAATAATAATATTTCATTCTAACGTCATGTATAATGCAGGTATGTACCTGCACTATAACTTTTTGTGTCACATTTACGCCAAATGAATGACAAAATTATGTTTCATTCGCATAGTTATTATTAAAGCTAAACTCTACGTGCGTCTTGTGTGAAATCATATGTGTCTTTGGGAAATTCTCTTCACTGTGGTACTAACGGCTGTGTCACTAAGCTGGCAATGTCACAAGCTACAAAAATATACGTATTATCGCTTCTATCCTGGTTTACAACAAGGCAAAGAAGTCGTTCGGGTCGTCGATCCAGCGAGGCTGAGGGAGGCCGAAGTGTTTTCTACGCTCAATCGCTTGCGAAGGCAAAGTTGCAGAGTATTCGAGAGCAGACAAGGTGATCACAAATATCCAAACAAATACTTGACAATAGAGACCAGTTTAAAAATTGGCGATAACATCTATTGATTGACTGAATATTTGAAAGAAAAGATTATTCGTATAGGTGATAACGATGTACCGATGATTCACTACTAGATCTAAGCCCATGTCGGGCCATGCGACACGAGTTGCATTCGGTTTAATATCACGCTTTCCAGGGTGTTTACTTGCGATTTATTTAAGTTTTTTATTGTTCATTACCATCACTTTATTTGTCGTTTCATAAATCGTAAATCTTTATTGTGTATGGAATTCAGGTAGGTACATAAAACAGATACATTGTCAGTGTGATGGTTTCACTGAACCCTATCTTTACAGACTTATACACATTGTCTAACAAAGCTACATTTATTGACATGTCACATTGCAATTTAAATAATGATTAGAATACATTAATAACAATAGGTTTACTCAATTATATAAAAATATATATATTATTTAAAACAGTACAAATAAACGGGATATTAATGTTATACAAAACTAATACGAATGTCATAGATAAATGGTGTTGGTGCCTATTACTAAACTAACGAATTACATTCCATAAATTCCTTTAAACTGTAAAAACACTTGTCCAAAAGCCATTGCTTAATTTATTTTTTAAATCCTATAAGGTTGTTACTGTTTTTAAAAGTATCTGGCTATTAAATATGTCTATACTCATAATAAAGCAGTTTTTTGAAGCCAGTTGTAATCGTGCACGAGGCCTATATAACTTGTACATATACTGTTCACGAATCACTCCAGAGGCCCATTTCTCAAAAGCTTGTAACTTGTAATACAAGTGGAAGTTTCTTTTTAACACTATTAATTAGATAAGGACTTCCGCTTGTATTACAAGTTACAAACTTTCGAGAAATGGGACCCAGATGTCATATCTTTCAATTCTCTAAATAAATGAAATAAAACTATGAAAACGGATAAACTCGCGTATATTAACTAATTTTAACTTCATTCCGACGTTTCGAACACTTTACAGGGTTCGTGGTCTGCGGATGATGAAGTTAAAATTAGTTAATATACGCGAGTTTATCCGTTTTCATAGTTTTATTTCATGAGTAATCCTCGCGGTAACCGAAGAAAATATTCTCTAAATAAATATTTATGCTTATAAACAAATGAACAGACTTCCAAAATGTAAAGGCAATGCACCGTACGGATTCCATGATTAACAAATGGGCGACAGGAATCATCTTGCTTAAGGCCAAATATGGCTCTAATACAGCGGTTTTGAATTAGGAATACATCATGGATGTCCGTGGAATTTCCCCATGTTATTATACCATACCTCAAGACCGAATGGGCATAACCATTATAAGCCGTAATAGAGGCTGTCAAGGATACCAATTGGCGCACCCTTCTTAAAGTATAAACGAACTTATTTAACGTGGAACAGATATTGCTTATTTGAGCCTTCCAGTTACAATGACAATCTATCGTTATGCCTAAAAATTTTTAAAAAGTTTTATTAAAGCAAGCAGGATTATTATGCCAGATGAGATAAAAGCGCCTGTTAAGGTGCATTTAGACCAAACGAGCATTCGCTTATTCTATCCCCCACTCTACGAAATTCGTTCGTTACACAAAGTGATTTGTCGAAGTTCGTTGATTTCGTATAGATGCATTTTAGACCAAACGAGCGAATGCTCATTTGGTCTAAAATGCACCGTTACAAGAGAACCGAAAATGGCTGTACTATAATTAATGACTGTATTTATACGCAGTTGTTCAATAATGTGGGAATGGTAATGACTCATTGGTGCGACAAAATAATCGCACGGAACTACCCTCCAATCAAAACGTAGCAAATGTTTAAGCCCGGGACTTGAAGCAAATTAATAAATAAATAAATATAATAATAAATAAATAAATATCATGAGACATCTTACACACAAATCGACCTAGTCCCACGGTAAGCTCAATTAAGGCTTGTGATGTGGGTACCAGGCGACGATATATATAATAGATAGATACATATAGATACTTATACACATAAATAGACAGCCAAGACCAAGGAACAAATATTTGTGATAAATAAATACACAAATAATGCCCTCACCGGGATTCGAACCCGGAACCTCCAGCTTCGTAGGCAGGGTCACTACCAACTAGGCTACGGAGGCTGACATATTTAATATGCATTATAAATGCTTTATTTGTAGTAATACTTTTACAAAACGAAACTAGTTAAAAAACCCAACAGATTTTTTTTATTAATAAATTTCTTCAATCCAGAATTTCTCAAAAAAAAATTTTCAAAAATTCATAAATCGAAAACTACAAAAAATCGGCTAACATACATGGGGTATATTCTGATAGCTCATGACGTGAGGAATCTAAAAAAAATTTTTTGACGTCAAGGTTTGGACCACCCTGTATATCCCATAAGACCCGTATGCATAATATTATGAAGTAAATCTTCAGCATCAAAGCAACTATCGCCTTGAGTAGCTCAGCAATCTTGACAGGTGGGCGATCATTACTCGCTCGCTTGCACACGAATAGGTTAACACGTGACTAGCGGATGCGATATAAGGTGCTATGTAGATTGTCTGCAAGATTGGGTCTAAATATACAGTCACTTAGCTGAACTATGACCTTACTATGTAGTTTAAATTGCGATCAGTAACATATTCAAATATTAAACCCTATAAAAAATTAACAATTGAATGCTTTATTTAACTTTTTAAGTAGGTATAATTTTTAGCAAATTCTTACGCAATAAATCTTAAAATTGTTCCGTGTGTCCGCGTTAAAAACAATTATTGATCTAAAAACCTTAAAAATACCTACATTCACATGTTCTATGCAATTCTAATACTGTCAAAATAAAATCTTTCATGGAATAAGCGTTCAAAACTCTCACGAAGCTAATTATGTTTATAGAGTTGGAAAAACGGATTACTTATGCAGATCTATCCAGATAGCGTATGATGATTCCGTTTTTATCCTTATGCTGCCTTATGGGGCAATTATACATAATCGAGTTTGCCTTTTATTATATGACTTTTCCAATCAATTAAGAATAGCTTAAGAAGGGGTTGATTAAAAAGCGTGCAAACACCTGGGCGAGTCGTTTGTCTTCCCCGACAATGCCGGTCGAACTTTCTGTTAGTTTACTTGATAGCTATCACTTTTCGCGCTCACTTTTATACTGCTATTTATCAACCATCACTCCATTAACCCTTTACTCTGGTGATTTACACTACAAAATAGTTTTATTTGTGAAATCAAAACTTTATATGTAGGTAATTTATTATTATATTTGTGGTGGAAAGGTTCTTGAGTGGCGCGGTGTGGTCAGGACCGGTCATTGTGTCAATCTTTGGGGGAGGCCTACTATGTCCAGCAGTGGAAGTCTTTCAGTTGATATGATGATGATGATCCTATACGTGTGTTAGTAACATTGCTCCTCGTAAACGGCTGCTGGACCGATTCGTCTAAAGATTTGTCAGTTTATTATCGAATACATTCTTGAATGGTTTGAAAAGACATTCGGATCCGGTAGAAAGCAGTAATTGGACGTATTTATGCAAAAAGGAACCAACCCACAGGAATTTGTCATTTCAAAGATTGACTTGTTTATTTTGATTTATGGTGTTGATTAGAATGAAAAATTCTTGTGGGTTGGTTCCCTTTCGCATAAATTTATACGTCCAATTACAGGACAACGTCTACTGGGTCCGCTAATCTAATATAATCAAGAAGTTGATATTATGAAAATATTGTGGGTTAGTCTGACCAGCTGGTCAAAATTTGGAAAGAAACAATGTAGTAGAAATTACGAGGTATCCCTTTTTGGAGGTTTTTTATAGAAAAAAACATTATTTCTGACAGAGTCAAGTCTCTTTGCCAGCTACCACTGCACTTTTTGAAAGCTCAGAGCTATTGCAATCATGCTATAGGATACATAACTAAGTGTTTTTAATGGAAGGAATCTCCCATTTATTTACTGCGCTTGTTTTTATGCGTTACAAATCCATTGCGGGTAAGAGTGAATCAGATAGGCTTTGGTGACACATAAATAGGTACTAATGGATACCAACGATAGGTATATTAGGTATGTATTTATAGAGATAGAGTACGATACCAAAACAAGCGTCTTCCTACGTGTCCGGTATCTTTTGTCTTAATATCAATAAACAAATACCTATCTATTTGCTTATTAAAAAAAAAATATTTTCCTAACTAGTGCGCAAAAACGAACTTTGCGCACGCTTCGCGCGCGGTAATTTCTCTTTCTGACGCACTTGTTATGAAAAAAATCGTCCCTTACATGTGCAAAAACTTTTTTTACTCGGGTGATTGTCGCCCTCCTCGTTTCACTCGGGCTCCAACTTTCACCCTCGCCGAAAAAAGTTTTCCCGCACTAGTCAGGAAATGTACTATTAACACTTTCGCTACGGCAATTAGTTAACGTCGCAATCAACCATACTCGCATCGGGTCGAAGAGATCCGATGCCGTCGCGAAGGTGTTAAGTACCATTTCGTACTTTGTCATAGTGACAAGAATATTGATGTTCCTAACAACTTTCATACATTATGGATTGTCACAATGACAAAATCCGAAATGACACGTGAATCAATAAGTCAAGTAAACTCAATTGCCTTTAGCAGCTGAAGCTGGTTAATGCATTTTCGCAAAATGCGTCCCCATTTTGAGTTAAATGTGTAAACTGGATTGAATGTAGACGCTATGTAGAGCAAACGTGGAATGCTTTGACTTGTATGTTTAACGCTCAACTTGCACTGAAGAGACATGCATGCTGCATCTTTGGAAGGAAACATCGCAAATACAGGTATATTGTGTACATATAGGTCAAATCGATTGGAGCTGGCGCTGATTTTGTATGCAACAAGTGCTAATTTCCGAGGTTCTTTATTGGTTCGGTCAGAAGCTTAGAACTTACCAGTGCGTAATATACTTAGGTTACCTATATATTTTTTTATGGACTTCAGAGCTATCTTTCACGAGACTAATATTGAAGTAATTTACTCCGCATGTTTTTATGATAATTGATGAGCGATAGGGGTCGGAACAATGGGTGCAAAACTTTAACAAAACTCTAAAATTGACATATGGGAACACTTTAGCCAAGAAAAATACGAATATTATTGAAAAATCTGTATTCAATTTTATTCCCTATCTTGTAATCTTCAACTTCCAATCTGTGGGTGTGTAGATATGTATATTTATGGATGTATGTGCTATGTCAAGTCCACTTGAAAAGTTTTGTTGAAGTTTCGCACCCATAGTTCCGACCTAGCCATTACCTTTAAAATGTAAAAAAGCAAAATTCCGAGCCCCATTTTGTCTTCCTTCAGGCCTAATCTGAGGCCATTTTGCCTTCAGTCTTGTGCAACAAAGCCTTAGTGAGCGGTCATGTTTTGGCCAAACATCGCCATCTCGGACGCATCGCAACCAACAAGCAGAGCTTTGATGGAACAATAGGTTTTGCTGCGACCGCAATCCTACTTCAATAGCATTTCGAGATTCTAGGACTGTCGGGACTAGGGTTGCCACCCGTACTATAATATATAGTATCGTACTAACTATTACTCGGCTGTACTATAAAAAATACAATAACAATATAGTACGTAAAATACTATATTTTTATTATATCGCCAGTGGCTTATATTTTGTGCTTGTTTGGAATTTTGAAACGGAACGCATTCGCGGAATTTGCGGCAACTACAATTTGATAAATAATAGGAGTACTATTTTTTCCTCATTTTCCCTGTAAGAACATTTTTTAACATTTTTGTTAAAAATACTATTTTGTCTTTAAAAAAAGGTGGCAACCCTAGTCGGGACTTGTATTCAAATAGCAATCCTTTAAGTTGAAATTCGAACTCTCTTGCATGAATTTATTTCGAGATATTATCTTCGAAGTCACGTCTTTTTTTGGTATCGTGGATTAAAGCTTGTTAGAACAGTTAAATCCAGAATTACCACGCCTTTGCTTATTTTGTTGACTATTACTTACTGCAATTTGTTAGCGAAACTGAGCGAAACACCTCAATTCCTACACGTATTTACGCAAGCTAAACAAACGTTAGACGGCGGCTGTGGAAATCGAAATGAACTCGCGCTTATACTACGCAGGCAATCAATTTTCACTCTTGATATCCTTTTTTTATTTCCAAAGCTTGCTCGGTAAAGGCATCCTCTTTTGGATATAAATCGAAAATACTTTGAAATGCATCTCCATGCATGACCTTTGGGGTTAAATTCATTAATGAGGACCTTATTGATTAATTTCTCCCAAAAGGCTTCTTGTATTTGTAAGGGTTCTAAGTACATACTTAACCAAAAAAAAGGTACCTATTTAAATACGTATGATATAATAGCTTTCCCTTCAGACTGTCTTTTCCTCTCATAAATATTATCCAGGGTGCTTATATATTTATTTATACATTTGGGCCGAATCTATTAATGGAAATGAGTAGGACCTTATTAAATACATATTTAATAATGAACTGCCTAGTCGGGAATAAACTACCAATTGTAAATTAGAATAATATTTAAACAAATCTAGTGTAGGAACAATTGAACAGTCAAATGCAAAAATATGTATCTTAAGAATTATCTTATAAATATGTTACAACGTTTTTATTATGCGCAGAATTAAAGTGCATTGGGACATATTTTTAAGCAAAATAAGGTGTAAGGTCAAGCGGGGCAAATACAACTATGAGCTAATTTCAACTAATGGACTTTTAATCTGTTTTTAAGAACTTTTGGAAGATACCTAGAACATTCTTTGATTTATTTCAAAAGCAACTCAATACAATAGTTGGTAAGTATGATCTTTTTACAAATTAAGAGTAGGTAATTTCAATTAGTCGGAATTACCTCATAGTTGCATTTGCCCCGCTTGACCTTATGTACTTGTATAAAAAAATATATACACCTTATTTTGCCTTTGACTGAATAGTGCTGATGATATTAGCAACTACCCTAGAGTAACATAATACATCTACGCAATTAAAGTTATGTCCATTAAGACGTAGGAGTCTCTCGGCATCCAACAAAACCTCAGACCAAGGCATTATGTTCTACTGTTGCCAACGTCGTTGTCGCTACTACTGAGTTGAGTTTAATCACTTCTTAACTATCTGATTTACACTAAATGTTAACCTAAGGCACTGGTCCGACCAAAAGCGAGTTAGCTATTGATAACTCGGCTATAAATACGAAAGATAGCCGTTTTCATGTAAAGAAAAGAGACACGGCGATATTTATAGCTACTCGCTCAGCTAGTATAGTTGCTAGCTCAGCGGTTAACTAAAAATATCGCTGTGTCTCTTTTCTTTACACGAGAGCGATTATCTTTTGTTCGTTTCTATAGCTGAGGTATCCATCTCTAGCTCGCTTTTGGTGGAACTAGTGCCTAAAAGCACGCATTCATTAGAGCTGAGCGAGGTAGTGCACCATAAACGATTTTTGTGAAGTAGTTATTTGATTTATATTTATATTTATTTAAATCTTTCGGCCCCGATGACACAACGTCTGTGATTAAAAAGTCTTGCACCTATGATAACGACACAATACGTGATCAAAATAACCTTACACCAATGTCACTAGCATATATCAAGTTAATAGGCATTCGATGAAATAGGCAATATAGTCTATCGGCATAGTATTAGCACCTAAGTAGTGGAACAGTCCGGAGGCGAATGTGTTAAAACCTGTCGCTGCCATACCCCAACCCCTTTTTATTGCCCGAAATTATTTAAATCATCGATGTATTCACCTTCACAAAAACAGTTAAAAACTCTTATCAGTTTCCGGACAGCAGAGGTAATGAACCTCTTTCACAGAGGAAGTGGAAACGCGATAAAGTACGGCTCGCCGATCGCCAACCTGCCGGTCGCGTCATCCTACTGTATGAGGACAATGACAGTAGTCTATCTACAGTCCCCGTACAATGACTTTGCAAGTATCAGTTACGTTAGGCTTTACTCGATACGTAAAGCATAATTCATAATTCATTTATTCGTTGTAGTCAACAATAATAATAAGATGTTACATAATAAGGTTCAAGCAAGGCCATGACATCCTGAAAGGGCATGCAACAGTAACTTAAAAATAAACTAAACATTTTATTATGGGTTGATTACATTCAGTAAATACAAATAATTAATATTTATAAGATTACGGTATGCTATCCAAACTATTATCATTTAGGAAATCCTTAACCGAATAATAGCATTTCTCAAGTAGTTTTTTTATTATTTGCTTTTAAATAATTTTATTCTAGGTTGATTTTATTAGGATTTTTTTTGAATATCAAAATACATTTATATTGGGGACTATTTTAACACAATTCTAAATTAGTTCTGCAGCATTCTGTCGCGCTCACACTTATTTATGGGAGCGAGCGGTATGGCATGTTTTACGTATCTAGTAATAAAACGTAACATAACCGATACTTGCAAGCTCATGGTAGGTACGGCTACTAGACGTAACAAAAACGTCTTACATTCACGAAGTTGATCTCAGAGTATTGTTAAACACAATATTATCAAACCGGAATCAGAAAGGGATTCGAAAGTATTGTTGACACAACAAATAGGTAACACAATATTTAGCATGAAAAGAGTCGTTTATACGAGCCCCAATGCAAATGAGTTCGTCTAGTCACGATTGTCCATACGAAAAATATTTCAAAAACTAGTATTTAGACCCAGCTTGATTTTGAAGGTTATAGGGCAACAATACACACAAAGTCATTAAAACAAGTTTAATCTTACGTTGTAAAAAGTGTACTAATATTATTTATTTTTAGATAATTAATGTATTACAATAACATTTCGCAAGCAAAAAAAAACGTCTAGCTTATATTTATGGCAAAATAGGTCGTCTATTTCAAATAACACCTGTTTTTCTCAGTTTTGTAAAATAAAATAATATTTTAAATTGAAGATGGAATATTCTTTGTCATCTAAAATAACAGACAGCTATATAAAAAGGCAAATCCAGAATAAATTTTCATTAATCCAAATTGTTTCTCTATCGCAATGGCACGAGGTAAGCCAGTGACTGACGAAGTGCGGAAAATTATTATTTTCAGTAACAACTAAGGCAAATCTACGTACCAAATAGCGAAGGACCTTTCTATGCCAAGATCTACAATTCAAACTATCATCGAGCATCACCGAAAACATGCAACGATCTCAACTTTAAAGAAATCCGGCCGTCCACGTATGACTACCAAAGTAGAAAACAGGATTCTAAGGAGGATCATCAAGAAAAATCGCCGTGCAAGAGCATGAGAACTTACCGTACTATGGCGTGACGCAATAAAAAAAGACGTTTCAGTCGACACCTGCAAGAGAGTTATGAAGAGGATGGGCTACGGTTTTTACACTGCAAAGGAGAAACCGTTACTTACACAAAGGCAGAAAACTAACAGGATCAGTGGCGAAAAATAATATGGAGTGACGAGTCTAAATTTGTAGTCACAGTTGGCTATGAACGAAGTAAAGTCATTCGAGAAAAAGGAGAAGCATTTCAAAAAGACTGCCTTAAGCGGAAGGTGAAGTTTCCAGGCTCTTTGATGATTTGGGGCTGCATGTCCGCACAGGGTGTGGGCTGTTTTCAATTTATAGATGGAACTGTCAATGCTGAAAAATACAAAAGCATCTTGCAAGAGAGTTTGCTGCCGTCTGTACGAAAGTTAAAGTATAAAAATGCGTATACTTTTCAACAAGACGGTGCCGCATGCCATACCGCTAAGGCAACGATGGCGTGGCTGAAAGCTAAGAAAAATCCTACCATGTCGTGGCCGTCCAGCAGCCCGGACTTATCTCCAATAGGAACATTATCGTGAAAAATGAAGAAAAAATTGCGAAAAGACCCTTCTCGATCAAAAGCTGATCTTAAGGAGAAACTGACATGTGTTTGGAACGGAATATCCGCTGAAGAGTGCAGAGAGCTGGTAAATACAATGCCGCTCAGGATTAAGGCAGTCCAAGATGCAAAAGGTGACGCCACAAAGTGGTAGACGTTTTATTCTGCGTTGGAAACACTGAAGACGAACTTTTTTGCGTGAATTATTTTTGTTTCCATGTTTTTTTTTATTACTAAGGACGGTTATTGTTTCTTTTCAGTTACTAAATAAAATACCATTTACAACTTATTTTGTTTTTACATAACTTTCAGCTGTTACTCTCTACACCCGAGTCATACTGAATTTTTAGATTGAAGTTAGGTTAGTACATTTTTTTCTTACTAGACGAGCTCATTTGCATTGGGGCTCGTAGATATGTCGCGAGTGATTAATTAATCTATTGTCTGTAAGTCTCTGAACTTAAACTACAAATATATTAATTTAACCATGAATAAATCCTAGATTGACTTATACACTGTCGTGTCAATAGTACTTTCAAATCCCGTTGTAATCGCGGTTTAATAATACCTGACCAAATTCAAAATGTATAACCTTGATGTTTACGTTTCAAATTTCAACCTGCTCATTTCTGGATGCTTAGGAAAGATCACATAGGTTAGTGTTAAATGTGACGTTAGATTCTAACCCCGTCCCTTTGCCATGTCTTTAGTTTGAACTAATCAAACCATTTTAGTGCACATATTATGAAATGTTCACCAGAAACCTAGCAATAAGGAACAAATAACTTTCAAGAAACTAATTGGTACTCACAGCGTTTGGAAGCCATACATTTTACCTTCCATGAACTCCGGACTATTCGCCAGTATTATCCGAGGTTAATTACAATCACTAACTATTCTTAGTGCTTCCTTTGTTACATGTAACGTCAATAATTTCAAGGATGAGGATGTATTGTAGTCAAAAGATAGACTAATTATTGAAGAAAAATTATCTGGGCCTCAGAAAAGTATTTTCATACATCGTCTCACAGCGTCCATAGTATGTGAGTATAACGAGATTCTTTTCTATTAGTGAGTGGGATAAAGACAGTTGCGTTTTGTTTGCGACTGAATCTTGTTGTATTCAACACTAATTAGTACGGTCAAATCGTATATTAAACTCGCAAAACATGTAGTAAAGCTGCATTTTTGGTATGTTATTTAGACACCATAGGGCAGTATAAAACCACATTTTGCAAGCAAAAAAAAGTTGTGCTAGCTGCGTTATACGTGAAAAACTGTGAAATTTACTGTCTATTTTTAGTTTCTGATTTTTATAAAAAAAGCCTTACGTTTTTTGACAATATGTATCAGGTAACGTTTAAAGATGAATGAATTTGTAACAAGATGAGATAACATGCATTACCGTAGGTCTTATAGTTTCAGAGATTCGAGACTTCAAATAGTACCCTGTTTTGTAAACTAGATAAAATGTTGAGTTTTGCTAACGTTTTTGGTTTAATATCGCCTTACCTAATTATGCTACGAAAAACATGAAATAATTATGTTATAGCGCAATTAATATTCCTTCATTTAAGGGTAAAATCAGGTCAGTAAACTTTGTAATTGAAAATAAAAACGCGTAATTCTAAAGGCAGTAGGCCCGCTATCTAAGTGTTTCATACAAATCGCAAGTCGTGTTGCAAAGCTGCAATTTAAGTATATTATAAAGGCGCTATAAGGACGTACAAAAATGCATATTACAAGAAAAACAAAAAAGGAACTTCGGCATAGGACGAAAAAAACAGAAAAAATATTGGACTTCTTTTACTTTTTGACGTTTAATTAAAAAACTATTATCTTTTTGATACCAATTGCTACAAAACTTAGAAAGAATATTAAATTCGAAAGGATTTGAGCTACCTTGCATTACCCTAAATTATATAGATTTAGAAATACGACATTTCAAAATGTGCCCTTCATTAAGTTAAGA
The DNA here is from genome assembly GCA_025490895.1 of Thaumatotibia leucotreta. Classification (NCBI taxonomy): domain Eukaryota; kingdom Metazoa; phylum Arthropoda; class Insecta; order Lepidoptera; family Tortricidae; genus Thaumatotibia; species Thaumatotibia leucotreta. The sequence goes on along the minus strand of JALPQI010030554.1, from coordinate 277,890 downwards.
AAATAAGTGCATGTTTTGAAGCCTCGCATACCCCCAACTATAAGACTTACAGTAATTGTTATCGGCTCAATTTGTTTCAAATTTAATATTGTTATTATCTACAATTACTTTTTTTCCCTTAGCGCGAACGTTTTGCCAATATTTAGTGAATAGCTTTAACGTAACCTAAAATTTGTTTATGTTTTGATGAAAGGGCACTTTGTGAAATGTCGTATCTCAAAATATATATTACTTACGGTGAAGCAACGTAGCTCAAATCCTTTCAAATTTAATGTTCTTTCTTAGTTTTATAGCAATTAGTATCAAAAAGATAATAGATTTTTAGTTAAACGTCAAAAACTAAAAAAAGTGCGAATTTTTTTCCGTTTCTTACGTCCTATGCCCAAATTATTTTTTTGTTTTTCTTTTAATATGCATTTTCGTATATATCTATAAGGCCTTTATAATATACCAAAATTGCAGCTTTGCAACTCGACTTGCGATTTGTATGAAAAACTTAGATAGCGGGCCTCCTGCCTTTGGAATTTCGGGTTTATACTTTCAACTACAAAGTTAACTGACCTAATTTTACCCTTAAATTAAAGAATATTAAGTGCGCTATAAGGTCATTATTGCATGTTTTTCGTAGCATAATTAGGTGAGGCGATATTAAGTCGAAAACGTTAGCAAAACACAAAATTTTATCTAGTTTACAAAAAGGGGTACTTTCAAAGTCTCGAATCTCTGAAACTATAAGACCTACGGTAATGCATGTTAGCTCAACTTGTTGGAAATTTATTAGTCTTTAAACGTTTATTTGCATATGCTATCAAAAAACGTAAGGTTTTTTAAATAAAAATCAGAAACTAAAAAATGGCCGTAAATTTCGCAGTTTTTCACGTACTACCCAGCTAGCACAACTTTTTTTTGCTTGCAAAATATGGTTTTATACTTTCCTATGGTGTCTTAACAACATACCAAAAATGCAGCGATACTACTTGATTTGCGAGTTTAGGGTAAAATTATGTACGATTTGACCGTACTAAATGGGCATGTACTCCATACCCATAATACAATCAACGATTTTTATCAGAGATTGATTAGGTATATACCCGAATTTAATCACGATCGCTGAGACGTAGCACTAGCAGCAAAAGCTGAAAGTGTGGGTTCGGATTTCACCTCTCGCACGATGATGACACATGCCACACTTTAATCCTGAATGTAGGAAGGTTCAGTTACGAACAAAATACAACTGTATTTATTGCACTAATAAAAAAGAGTGACAGATAGAGAAAGGTATGCAACGTTACTGAGTCTTAGCTATTGTGATCTTGGCTATATAGGGTGTAATCGTTAAGTGTGGCCAGGCCATAATTCCGTAAAAATAACAGATATCAGAAAACTTTCAACTGATATCGAAAGTGCATTACCCAACGAGTAAAATTGCATTAATAACTTTTTCTAAATAGACGGAGTGATATTAAAAATACTAAGTTAAAACGCTCCTATACATTTAGTATGACGACTATCCTTAAAAAATGTCGGGTGTCATAACAGATAAAACTGTTAGAGATTCGTTATTTGTACGAACACATTGTAATAAAATAATAATACTACCGTTTATGAAATATTTAATGTAACATTTATTCTTAAATAAAAAATTGTCTTTGAATAAACGGTTACGTACCAAATGTATGGAAGGGTTTGAAGTTAATATTTGAGATATTTCTGCTTTTATTTCAAAAAGGATATTAGAGTAATTTTACTCGTTGGGTAACGTACTTTCGATATCAGTTCGAAGTTTTCTGGTATCTGCTATATTCACGGAATTATGGCCTGGCAACACTTAACGTGCCGTGGTGTGACCGGCTTGCGAATAGTCCCCCACCATATCATCCCGTGGTTGCAGTAAGAGCCTGCTAAGGGAATAAATACCGGAAGATGGGCAGCAGCATCTTCCGCAGAGTAACAAGTAACAAACTGCGCGCGCCAACCCGCCTGCCAAGCGTGGCGCGTATGGCAACCCCCCCCCCATGAAATGAACAAAACACAACCTAGGCCCCTAGTGCCCGGCAGTCCTGCTCTTCCTGGCTACGGTAGCGGCCAGAGAAACAGGGCAAGGGGTGCTAAGAATCACCGGCACCTATCCGGCTACCCACCCCCACGACGATTGGCCCTGGTAACACACAATATCCGCACTATGAGGGCTGACGAAAAGATTTACGAGCTGGAAGAGGAACTGAGCAAGTTACACTGGGACATAGTCGGGCTATGCGAAGTCCGTAGAGAAGGGGAGGACACCGTAACCCTGAAGTCCGGTAACTTGCTCTACCACCGGGAGGGCGACCAACAGTCCCAAGGTGGTGTCGGGTTTCTCGTCCACAGGTCCCTCGTAAACAACATAATAACCATCGAAAGTGTGTCGAGCAGGGTGGTATACCTGGTACTCAGAATATCCAAAAGATATTCGCTGAAGGTCATTCAGGTATATGCACCGACCTCGTCACACTCCGATGATGAAGTAGAAGTTATGTATGAGGACATAAGTAAGGCCATACATACTTCTAAAACCTACTTCACTGTTGTTATGGGGGACTTCAATGCAAAGTTGGGCAAGAAAAGCGGTGATGAGTTGAGAGTGGGGCAATTTGGCTATGGACAACGGAACCATAGGGGACAGAGGCTGGCCGACTTTTTGGAGAAAGAGGGACTCTTTATGATGAACTCTTTCTTCCAGAAGCCGCCTCAAAGGAAATGGACCTGGTTGAGTCCCGATGGTTCCACGAGAAATGAGATAGACTTCATCATGACCGACAGGAAACGTATATTCAGTGATGTGTCTGTGATCAACAGGGTGAAAACCGGTAGCGATCATCGAATCGTCAGGGGCTCACTGAATATCAATGTTAAACTTGAAAGGTCCAGCCTGATGAAGTCTACGCTCCGTCCCACTCGAGCCCATATCCAAAACCCCGAAAGCTTTCAACTTGAGCTCTCTAACCGCTTTGCTTGCCTTGAGGACTTGGCATCAGTGGACGAGATCAACGACGGGCTAGTACAAACTGTCCATATGGTAGGGTCTAAATTTTTTAGACCACGCCGTAAAGATAGACCTCAAAAACTGACCGTTCAAACTTTAAACCTCATGGCTGAACGACGCTCGCTACAGCTGCAATCTTCGCATGACGCGGAGTCATATAGGCAGCTCAATAGACGCATATCCAAGTCCTTGCGACATGACGTGCGTCTCTTTAATACTAACCGTGTTAAAGAGACAATCGAGCGAAACCAAGGCTCCAAAGTGTTCGCAAAGGACAAGTCTATTGGGCAAAGCCAGCTGACAAAGCTGAAACGGGGAGATGGCAGCATAGCGTCAACAAAAGCAGAGGTTTTAGGTGAGATCGAGAGGTTCTATGGACAGTTATATACTTCGGTCGCAAATCCCGTTGACAGTTTGGTAGGAGATCCAAGAGCCAAGCTGTCCCGACACTTAGAGCATGGATACCGGTTTTCGATAATATCGAAATTTCGATAATATCGGTCTTTTTTCCGATGTTTTTTTATCGATTTTAAATTTCTCAATTACCGGTTTTTTCGATATTTTCGATATTAACTTTTTTAGGGGAAAGAATGAATCGTAACGGTTTTTTCTAACCGTGGACTACATGGAGCGTATGCAAAAAACTTCCTGTGATAATTCATTACTACATACATTAATATTATACTTAACTTTCCTATGTGCTTTGTTGTTCAGTACGGGCTTAGTACTGAGTAGGGATGTAGAAGAAGCAAACGATAGCTGAGCAGGAAACTAAATTAAACCAAGCAGCTGACTGTGTTTACCAACGGTTTATTGATCACTGACTTATAAATATTTACAATTTTGTATATGACATATTTTTTAAAAATAGAATAAAAAGACGACCAAAGACAATAAAAAAGTATAAATAAATAGTATAAAAACTATATACAAATACAACCTCAACAAAGGAGTAGGTACAAGTACGGTCAGCTCTAATAATATGTATACGATTTTGAACCTTATGCCGTCGACATACGTTCCGAAATCTATACATATTATTAGACGTGACTGTACATGAGCCCGCCAAGTTAAAAATTCGCCGAAACGATAATAGTAATACCAACATAATAGTAATCTATAGGTCCGACTTAGATGGACGGTTTGCTGTGGCGAAAGTCTTCGGCAAGTGATGAGAATTGTAGTGAGCGTTATATATACAGGGTGACCAGGGTGTAAGTCTAATACGGGCGAAGCTCTTAACGGGTGTTAGTTTACGACATAATAAGTACATTCAAATAACTTTTACTTAAAATTAGCGCAACAAAATTTTCCATACAAAATAATTCGGCGCGCAATGTAGAGCAACATACGCGAGTTAAAGACTCGATGACAGCTAATTTCAAAAGCAGATGACATAACTGCCATATCAACAATAATAAATGTTACGAACATTTATTATTGTTGTTACATACATTGCTGCTCCGATAATCTTAAAAACATATTCTTTGGAGTCATAATTGAGAGTAACTTTAAAAAAACCTTTTAATCCATAATTACACTAATGAATCCCATGCCTGGTTCAGTTGATCGCCCGTATTAGACTTACACACTCTATATACGGATTCTAATTGTAGGTACTGTTTGTTCTTGTAAGTTTATGACTTGTCACTTGTGGCTGATTTTGATTGTTACACTGATTTATATTTTATTATTTTTTTTTATTTATTTTTTTATGATATAATAAAGCATTAAAACTCGAAGTCAACTAAATATAATATGTTCTGTTCTACAAATCAAACTTTGATATTTGTAGAACATATTTATCAGACATCCAGTTTTACTGTTTTATCGATAAACGAGCCTTTGCTCCCATGGTCCTATGCGTATTATGGACGTAAAAAAACAGGATTAAAACTACCCTATAATTATGTTGCCCCGGAGTATAAACTATTACTATAACAAATTTGATCAAAATCTGTGTAGTCGTTTCCGGTATCTTAGCGAACAAACTCACAGCCAGACAAATTTTGTCACTGTTTTATTTTAATATATAATTTCAGTTACGCAACCGTTCAAAAATAAATGACAAGTTTGTATAAAAATTATTTTTATTTGGTTAAAGTTATTTACTTTTTTCCATCCAATAACGAAAAAATATCGATAATATCGAAATTATCGAAAAACCGATTCTCTAAATTTTATTATCGAAAAATTACCGATAATGCTCAAAGGCTCCGATATTCCATGCTCTACCGACACTACACCGAGGATATCCCGGACATCAGTCTGTACGAGATTAGGATGGCCCTGAAGCAGCTTAAAAACAACAAGGCGCCGGGCGATGACGGAATCACTTCAGAGCTTCTGAGAGCGGGTGGAACACCGGTTCTTAAAGTCCTCCAGAAGCTCTTTAATTCCGTCTTGTCCGAGGGCAAAACGCCTGAAGCATGGAACCGAGGCGAGGTGGTGCTGTTTTTCAAAAAAGGTGATAACAGCCTTTTGAAGAACTATAGACCCATCACGCTTCTGAGTCATGTTTATAAACTGTTTTCAAGGGTCATCACGAACCGTCTCGAATACAGACTTGATGACTTCCAGCCTCCCGAACAAGCTGGATTCCGAAAAGGCTATAGTACCATAGACCACATACATACGCTGCGACAAGTTATACAGAAGACCGAGGAGTATAACTTGCCATTATGCTTAGCGTTTGTGGACTATGAAAAAGCCTTCGATTCGGTAGAAATATGGGCAGTGCTTGAGTCTCTTCAGCGATGCCACATTGACTATCGGTACATCGAAGTGTTGAAGTGTTTGTATAGCAACGCCACAATGTCGGTCCGAGTACAGGAGCAGACTACGAAGGCTATTCCGTTGCGAAGAGGCGTAAGGCAGGGAGATGTTATATCTCCGAAACTGTTTACTGCCGCAATGGAAGATGCCTTTAAGCTCCTGGAATGGCAAGGACTTGGCATCAATGTGAACGGCGAAAACATCACTCACCTTCGGTTTGCCGACGATATCGTAGTCATGGCAGAGTCGATGGAGGAACTCAGCAAAATGCTCAATGACCTTAACCGAGTTTCTCAACGGGTGGGCTTGAAAATGAACATGGATAAGACGAAAGTTATGTCAAATGCCAATGTTGTGCTCACCCCGGTTTCTGTTGAAAACTCGGTACTCGAAGTTGTTGACTCGTACATCTACCTAGGACAAGTAGTCCAATTAGGTAGGTCCAACTTCGAGAAAGAGGTCAACCGCCGAATCCAACTCGGTTGGGCAGCGTTCGGGAAACTACGCGATGTCTTTTCGTCCGACATACCTCAGTGCCTTAAGACGAAAGTCTACAATCAATGTGTGTTACCAGTGATGACTTACGGCGCCGAAACGTGGTCCTTCACCATCGGCCTCATCTCTAAACTCAGAGTCGCTCAAAGAGCTATGGAGAGGGCTATGCTCGGAGTTTCTCTGCGTGATCGAATCAGAAATGAGGAGATCCGTAGGCGAACTAAAGTTACTGACATAGCCCTCCGGATTAGTAAGCTGAAGTGGCAATGGGCAGGCCACATTGACGCAGAGCAGATGGTCGATGGGGTCGAAAAGTACTCGAGTGGAGACCACGGCTAGGCAAACGCAGCGTAGGACGTCCACCCACAAGATGGACAGACGACCTTATGAAGGTCGCCGGGACACGCTGGATGCAGGTCGCATCTAACCGGTACATGTGGAGGTCCAGAGGGGAGGCCTATGTTCAGCAGTGGACGTCTTATGGCTGAGATGATGATGATGATGATGAACACTTAACGATTACACCCTGTATATTCTAGGCTACTTTTCGTATATTGACTGTGGAGGAGCGGCCACCGTGAAAAAAGGAATACGGCCGGGTGACGCAAAACGGTACACCGGGTTCACACCGGGTGGACACGGCCTTTCATGATATTTCATTTGATTTCAAAAGAGACCGTAATGAGTTTTCAACGAATACACCGAAATCGTAAACAGCAGTCCAATAAAATAGGCATATTGAAATCGAATAATTAATGTTACGATTTTGTAAGGTCCTCTGCAGGTACGCAATGGGTACGCAAGGCAATGTTACGTAGGTACAGTAAAGGAAATTGATTCACGTACCTTTTCGGACTTTGGTATAATGAATTTTGGAATCAATATGTACCTAAGTTGCTATAAACTTCATATTGTTATCACATAATAAAGACCGAAAAGGTACATACGCAGGTACATTTAATAAATACATTTCCTTGACTGTATCTAATACGTATACCTTATATTGCCCCCCTAACGTGTCTATACGTAAGTTTAATAGGAGAGGCCTACGTCCAGCAGTGGACTGAGATAGGCTGTTGATGTATGTATATATTTAATATTACCATAAATTGACAATTACTCCTTGCTAAATATTTTAAAGCAAACGGGTCTTAATCGCGTAAATTTACGTTTAATTATATCCTGACGTTTCGGGCATGATGTTACACCCGTGGTCGCAGGCAGACGCCGGTGAAAGACCCGTTCGTCTCTAAAATATGAGTGATAATCGTGAAAGTTTAAATCAATGTATGTACTCCTCGCTACTTGGAATTTGTAGATTTTATAACAAAATCCCCTATTTTATAGTAGAGTGCGTTGGGGTGAGATGAAACGGTATATTTGAACGGGGTAAAACTTTTGTCTTTCGTTGTCCAATATTAAACTGCGCAAAAATAATGAAATATGTTACAAAACTGATGTCCTGGTTAATACAATTATTAAATAAGTTTTAATAATGAAATAAAATAAAATAAATTCATCAATTGTTTGTAACTTTTATTATTGCTCATCTTATGGTGCATGCTGTTAGTGTTTTTTAGATGTAAGGTGTATCATTGTAATTAATCCATGCTGCAACTCAGCTAAATGTGTGATGCTCTTCACTGTACAATATGACCTTTTGTAACTTACTTACAATGCTAAGTCCACGAATGCGTATTTCCTAGAAATTCTATCAAAAATAGACCGTTGGCCATAATTGTTTTGACAATGATTCCTTTGACGTCCGCCAGCGCCCGCGTCGAGCTTGATCTACCGGGAAATCAACTTTCAATCAGAATAAGTAGTTTTAAATTGGTAGCGGTGCAAAACTTACGTGGGATTTCTGATTAGAAGACGAAAATTGACTTGCAAATTGAAAAATGTTTTATTCTAGTTCTAGGTAAATAAATCGTGAAGTTAATAATAATGTCTTTGGTTACTGCGACCGTTATTGTTTATGAAAATTATGAAATAAAAATATGGAACCGGATGAATTATTAAGAAATAATTATGGTCCATGGATGACTTATGTATATACAAAAATATGTATAAAATTACAGTCATTTTTTTTAATATTTATCTTGTATGGCTGGGCCTTAGGAGGATATTACCACAGCTTACAAAATTACTTTTGTGAATAGGAAAAAACCCTTGGCGTATACTTCTACTTTAACTCAACTTCGGGATTACGAGACCTCAAGCCAACGTAGATTGTTGTTTAATTGTTTTCAGCCTCGGGTTGAATTTTGGCACAAATGAAAGACGAATGAAGAAATATGTTAACTCCTTCGTCGGATCATAAATTTTCCAAATCCTTCATGAATCAACGGTTAACTTTAACGTTTTAACGTTAACTTTATAATTAAGTTTCGTACTGAAAGAGCAATCGCCTCTTATTAAATTACCGTTACTCATATTTGCCGTTTCGACGCCGTGTATAATTTCGTCACGTGTGAATTTATTACAAACGCCGAGGTTTAAATGAATATACTGATGAAGTGATGAATATTCTCATTTCATTCAACTTATAACGCGCCTACCGCGAACTTCAAAGGGCATTCGTCTTTTTCGCACCAATTCTGGCTTTAATAGGGTGACAGAGACAGTTGTTCGAAATCGACACTTCCGTTGTTCGGTGTAGCGAAATAAATTGAACGTTGCTGCCTCTCTGTTGCACTTGTAAATTCATACATAAGCGTGACGAGGAGACATACACGTCGATCGTAGTTCGCGGTAGGTCCTCTGAGTATGGAGCCAAAACATGGAGCATATTCAGAAACTAAACTGAAATACCAATTCAGTATAAATATTTGGAAGTTCTCTTCCCTCACACAGACGCATAGAGACGAGTAAAGGAGCAGAAGTGAATATTTGTTATATGTAGATAAATTCGAAAATAAGGCACGAGGGGTGAAATGTATCAACACATTTGTCGATACTAAATTGAAATGTGCTTTAATAGATTTATTCAGGGTAATGTGATTATGATTCTTATGCTAATATCTTTAGACAGGAGCTTGGGCTATATCGTAAAATGTGCGTAAACGATGTTGAGTGGTTATTGTGATACTTTGTTGCTCTTGTATACAGGATATGATTGAATGGCATCTAGGCTTCTCCTTCAAGAAATCTCATAACTACTTTTTTTTGTTAAATCACCATCAGTCTATCAGCAAACCTGCTGCTTTCATTATTATCATGTTTTTTTCGCGGTAAGGAGTTAGACACGCGTTTATGCCACAGCGCTTGATGTACCGAACAGGGGCGTTTTTGAAAGGCAATTTTGTATGGCGTGCAACTTCCATGTTTTATTTGTTCATAGGTTTACTGCCGTGACTATGCTACGCTTAGCCCTGTATCCTTACGACCACAATTCTGCGGTGCGAGGATTAAATTTTCGTAACGAAATTACCACAACACGCCTGGTTGGTGTATGTGAGAATAATGAGGACATACCCTGTGTACATTAATAATGACGCCTTTCCCGCAGTTAGGCCGACATTAATTATTTAATTCTAACGTATTTTCCGCGCCTGTTGTGATTATACAATTGGGAGAATTTATGAACTGGACTTGTGTTCATCTGATAACCTTCATTAATTTTCAGGATGTAAAAATGCTTTGATTAAAAATCTTTTACGTAGATGTGATGTTTTAATAATGTGCCTGAGAAAATTACGACATTACAGCTCATCTTCTCTAGTATAAGTTAAGATAATTTGATTTATAATCTTGATGACATTGCCCTCCAGTATCACATTCCCCAGCCACAGCAACACTTTACAGGGTAGTATGAAAGACTGACCGTATGAGGTAATTTAATATATCCAAAATTTTCTACGGTTACCGCGATAGTTTAGAAACAAAACTGTGGAAACGGATTACATCGCGTGTATTAATTAATTCATTATATCCCAACGTTTCGACCACTTTACAAGATTCGTGGTCTGCTTCACTGTGACATTTTTAGTAAATCAATTACATGCTGTTCTAATTACCATTCCACTAATTGGGGCTAGTCTTATCCCGCTAATACCAACGTCGGCTCCCATACAGTTTCTAGAGGTGATTTAGGGCAGTGATTCAAACGGAATGAGGGTTCTGTTAATGTAATTTTCAGTCTCGTGCTCGACGAATTTATGTAATGACCAGAGGTCGGCGAGCAACTGTGTCATTACCATGAGTAGAGTTGACTTCGTCAGCATACGTTAATGATTGCGTAATTTATATTACATCCCTCTCTCTCGCTTCACTATTACGTACCTATTAGTGGGATGAGGAGAAGGTCGATTTAAAAAAAAATAACACAGTTAAGGCCGCAGACTATGAAACCTGTAAAGTGTTCGAAACGTTGGGATGAAGTTAAAGTTAATTAATATACGCGAGTTTATCCGTTTTCATAGTTTTATTTCATAGTTAAGGCCTAAATAAAAATAACGATCGCGTAAATCGTGTTACTAAAGTTAGTCATACAAACTATGTGGTATACGCTAATACGCTAATCAAAAACCTTCGGTACCTATTAGTAAAAAGGGGGTAAATTTAAAAGAAAGTTCGTATCAAATTCAACAGATCGCTCATAGAAAATATGAAAATTCGTAACACAAAAATTATGAGGCTAAATTTTGTTTTCATTGAAGGCCTTTCATTTTTTTTCTATAGCCCTGAAATTAATAAATTTTATAAACTAATATGTTGAAACAATCTCACGCGAGTTAACTCAGTCCCGCGGTTGGCTCGCAATTATGATACTATGGGCAGTAAGCGTCAATATCTATATTATGTTTATAAAAATGGATCGATAAATCCTGTTATTTAAATAAAAATAAAGATCGTCACGGATATTTTTTTTCTAATATCGTCAGGGACAGTGCAATATCGCGAAACTAACAATTCAATTAGGTTCAATTTGAGTGTCAATTGTTTGATATTTAAACTCTATTTGTTTTAGTAGTTACGCGTTATTGCACGATCCCCAACGATATGCTAAAAAGGTCCGTAGAAGCCTCAATGCATCTCAAAGATCTCAAAGTAAGGGTACTGATGTAAGCGGATTCACGCGATCGTGGGTACAATAAGTCATGTCTAATAATATGTATACATTTCAGGGCGTATGTCCGAGGCATAAAGCTCAAAGTCGTTAACATAGTTTCGAACCCAACCATACAAGTCCAATTGTGCTATTGTTTATTTATTACTTCCTGCTAGTAAATTAACATATTATCATTATTCATACGGACGTTACGTAAAGTAAATAATACAGTGTACTTTCTTGCACTTAAGCAAAGACAGTATATGTTACAAAAGTCATTTATTATAAATACGAAAACAGTTAAAAAGTGCACCCACTAGGTATTTAAAATAATAAAATTATATTTCAACGGTTTAATAGGCAATTGAAGTTTATTCTATCCTTTACTTTTAAAATTGTATTAAACATCGAATACGTACTTCATCTTTCGAGAACTCTGCTTAAATTTTAAATAGAATACTAAAAAAGGTAATAACTTTTAAGAGTATCTTTAATCTTTGTAATTAATTCTTTCGTTTGAGTATTCAAACAAATTCTTTTAAATAAGCTTGATATTTTAAAGTCAATGACATTTGACATTTCCTTAAAAAAGACAATCAATATAATATAAATTCCTGTAGGTTATTTGATGTTCCGTAGTTTTTTTAATTGAATTAATTGTTTGTATAAGTACCTAAGTTACTAAAAGCATACCTTTTAGAACTTATTTGTACAATATGATATTACAAAATAAATTAATAAGTATAGGTATTAGGTATCAATATTAGAGGTCATAAACCAAAGAAAAAAATACCGAATTTACTTTCGCGACTGACCAATGCCTAAATCGTGCGAAAGACGTGGGTTCAAATCCCACCTCAGGCGTTGGTAATCTTCGGTATTTTGTCGTTGGTCAAATTAATAAAAAAAAACAAATTGAGTTATTCCACAAAAAAGTACAGGTAAATATTCTGAAGAATTAGTGCAACAACAAATTCTAATGAAATAAATTTATTACCAGCCTACGTCCCAAATCACGTGGGTACTAAACATAATTACATCACTCGCATTTACGAGCCGAGTAAAAGAAACAATATGATCGAGAGCCATAAAGGTAATAAAGCGCACGTGGCCATAAAATCCGGAGGTGACGGCAATTGGCGCGGCTAATCAAAGAGCTCTCACGCTGGGGTGGTGACGACACAAGACAGACTAGGGCTTGATTCACAATTCGCGCATTGTTAAAAATACTTTACTTTATTTTTTGATATAACGAGTGAATGTAATATTACACGTTTCTTCACTACACTACACACACACGCGCCCACACACGCACACAAACACACACACGCATGCACCGTTTGTATCAACACTTCTAAGTTCGATTCGATTACACTTTAAGATCAACTTACTTAGCAAGTTATTATAGCATTCGTTTTTTCGTTCACACTTATACATATGTCAATGTGCATTCAGACCAAACGAGCATTCGCTATTCTAACCCCCTAGGTACTCTACGAAATTCGACCGTTACGCAAAACGTGATTCGTTGATTTCGTAGAGTGGGGGATAGAACATCGAATGCTCATTTGGTCTGAATGCACCTTAACAACGAGCTGAAGCACAGAGAGCGTGTTTGCCAGATGGAATCGGTTGCAACTAACTCGTTAAAGAGATGTGCAGTAAGGTGCAAAGATGTCCGTTCTGTTGGTTCATATTTATTTTGGCCAGGGCACGTGATTTGCACAACATGCTAGGATTCGTAAAGATTGAATTTAGATTGCTTGCTCGAACATTTCGCTCAGGTCGTTTGAAACTCACTTTTAGATAGCTTGTGATTTGGAGCTAGACGGATAAACTTCGGTCATTCCTTTGCTATTTTAATGCAAAGGGAGCAACAATGTTTTTAACTTTTATTTGCCCTACTTTAACGTCGTCGCGATGTGGTCTTAAATTATCATTAGCTTTCGTAGCTTTAGGTACGTAAATAAACTCTTAATCTGCAGCCAGTGAAATAAGTTTTGGTACAAAAATAAATTCAAGAAATACAAGTTTGACAAAGTTTAACATACTTCATACTCGTAGGTTAGTGTACAAAATCAATACCACATTAAAATAGAGACAAGCTGTATTTTTTGCTTTTAAAGGTTTAAAATGGCAATTACATTTTAGATTTTGAGACTAATCTGACAACATGTACATTTTTCAACGACAAATGATTTTTATTAATTAAATAAGTAAATACCTGCCTATAATGCCTTTTGTACTTTATTTATTGTGCATTAAAGATTAAATAAATAAATAAATATTTTCGGACATATTGCACAAATCGACCTAGTACCGAGCGACGATATACATAATAAATACAGATTCTTAAATGCACAGACGGCCGCGACTAACGAACAATTATAACTATTATAAGTGTTACATAAGTACACAAATAATGCCCTCGCCAGGATTCGAACCCGTAACCTCCAGCTTCGTAGGGCAGGGTCACAACCAAGGCTACGGAGGCTACTCGAATGCCAACTCGATAAGGTATAGTTATTGGTTTAAAATTTCACGATTATCACTCATATTTTAAAGACAAACGGGTCTTAATCGCGTAAACTTACGTCATGCCCGAAACGTCAGGATATAATTAAACGTAAATTTACGCGATTAAGACCCGTTGTATTTAAAATATAACTTGATAAGGTCCTGTAAAGTGACAACTCCACTTTATTACCTATTCAATACAATGCTTCCACGCGTTTTGTTTAGCTCCGTTGTACAATAGAGTTCATACTATTTATATTCCACAAGCTAAAGGCAAGTAAATAAACCCGAATAACGTCTCATGAATGCCACACTCGGGCACAATGGAGCGGAAAGAGTGAAGAGGAGTGAAGTACTCGCTATTAATGACTTGCTGAGGGCACGCATTGTAAACGGAGCCTACTTACCGTACTTACTGGCTCATCTGAGTGGTTACACAATAAGGGCGGTAAGTGTGATAAGTGTCCTGCAAAAATTATGGGCAATCTGAATAAGTGCGCTGCGTGCTTAGACAAGTTGCCAATCGCTAACGCTTAATCGCCAATCGTAAACGAAAGGCAGCTAACAACTGGCCATGTCGCACTAATGTGAAAGAAAGACAGAGAAGGAAAACTACGATACGCTAATAAGCGATAGCGATTGGCAACTTGGCTAAGCATCCTGATAATAATAGTATAAGCGTTGGTAGCTTGCGGTAAGGCGTTACTTTCAATCCGAAGGTAGCTGGTTCAAACAAGGAAGAATAAAGAACAAATCAAATATGTAGGTAATAATTGGACGATAGTATTAGTTGGAAGAATTGTGAGTAGATATTTTTTAAACGGTGGTGGCTGAGTGGTTTAGACGTTTGGCTTTCAATCGGATCGTGAGTTAAAATCCTGGCTCGGCAATGAGTTTATTCGGAACTTATCGTTAAGTTTATTCGACAAAGATTAGTAAGTACATTAGTACTCAGAAATATGTGATATTTTTAGAGTGACAGAAAATGGCAATGAGACTTGGACGGCGTGGGTGTAAGGTGCCTATAGAACAGGCAAGCTCTATTTATTTTGCTAAATAAAAAGTTACATTTTATTTTTTATTAATTAATGGAAACTGTGGAGTTAATCTGTTAAAGAAAATGAGTAAAGGCCGAAGAGCTGGCGACTTTTTCGCACAACGCATCAGTATTGCGATACAGCGATGAAATGCCGCCAGCATCATCATTACAATACCACAAGGGCCAATTTTAGATATAGGTTAAGTTAGTTATATTTAATTTATGTATATAAATGGTAGGTACAGTTTTGAAAATAAAGACCGATAAAAAAGAAAGTTCATTTGGTGCTCTTATAACAGGAAACACCCCGTATTCTGAGCTGATCCAAAATGTACCATTCCTGTTGAAATATTGTAAATATATTTTTTCGGGACGAATCTCTCAATATTGTTTTCAGGTTAACCAAACAACAAACATAGATACTCCGATATTTTGTCTCTGAAGCATTCAATCGTAAATTGACAGTAAACAACCATAAAAATAGTAATTATTGTGAAACCCGCTGAATATCGTTTTTGTTTACCTACTATACTCGAAAAGTACTCGACTGGACACCACGGCTAGGCAAACGCAGCGTAGGACGTCCACCCACAAGAAGGACAGACTACCTTATGAAGGTTGTCGGGACAAGCTGGATGCAGGTCGCATCTAACCGGTACATGTGGAGGTCCAGAGGGGAGGCCAATGTTCAGTAGTGGATGTTTTATGGCTGAGATGATGATGATGATACTATACTCTATGCCTACCTATTAATCTGTATGTCTATTACTATTATGTACGTACCGTCAAGGGCGTCAAGTGTTATTGATTTACGCACTGTTGTAGTTAATTTGTGAAAAGTTTTTCGGTGATCCTTTTAGCTGGTTAAGTATTATGTATTGTTGCATTTTATTTGTATTTTTTATTGCTTATTATGCCCTTAGATTGTAAATTTAATAGTATAATATTTGGTAGGTACCCGAATATATTTAAAAGATTAAAAATTTCCTTAAATACTGTTTCCATAGTTTGTCTGCAAATAAATCACGCAGGGGTCCACGGCCTATCTTGCAGCAGGAGCGCTGTCCGGATCCCACGACACGCCGCATTAAACTATATTCTATATCGATCCCTATCTAGTGCCGGCATCCCCGCTATCTTGGAGCCTACAGGTTTGAATAGGGACGATGGCAAGCGGCCTGATGGTATGACCCTCGTTCCCTGGAAGTTGGGCCGGCCGTTGGTCTGGGACGCTACGTGCGTTGACACTCTTGCACCGTCCCACCTTCCAGGGACGTCGGTCAGAGCTGGTGCGGCTGCAGATGCTGCCGAATGCCTTAAGAGGCGCAAATATGCAGCCATTGATTCTGGCTGCATGTTCGAGGCATTTGGAGTAGAGACCCTAGGACCTTGGGGACCCCCGAGCTCATCTAAATTTTAGGGACCTGGCCAAGCGCCTCGTGGACGTTACGGGTGACCAGAGGGCTGGCTCCTATCTTGCCCAGCGAATAGGCATTACCATTCAGCGGGGCAATGCTACCAGCCTTCGGGGCACCCTACCACGTGGCGCCGAGCTAGCTTCCATTTTTTATTTGTAAATAGGTGTATATATTTAGTTTTTTATTTTTAGTTATTTAATTTAGTTACTCTTATTATTTTTTTTTTTTTGTTACTATTATCTAACTTTAGTTTTAGATTGTTTAATTGAATCAAGTACCTACTCTACTTATTCATATATTTGTTGACAATGTAACTGCTACTCACTTCTTTTATTCTAGACTTGCCTGGCAGTTTTTCTTTGTATCTACAAATATTAGTATATTTATATTATAAGTTAGTCGGCCACTGCCCAAGATCCAGACGACTACTCCTTCCAATCTTAATAGAAATATCGAATGTTGAAGGAGTTGCTTCAATTTCCTATGCTAAATCGAGCTGGAGTGCCGGATTTTTCCTATTTTATGCAGTTTCTAATAATGTTATGTGCATGTATTTCGTTCCACCTTTGTAAAGTTGAACGAAAAGAGGCGGGAACCATTGCTGTGGTTTTTTATGTTATACCAACTTATTTCAGTGATGCAACGTATAGTACTTTATCAAATATGCAAATAGCTGCTTGTTAAATATACACATATCATTACGTACGTGTGTTTTCAACAAGCAGCTCTGCTATTCGTATTCTAAGTATATTTGTTATTTTAAGACGCATAGCTCTAGAAAACATAGTTTCTATATTATTTGTACGCCTCTTGGTTTCTACTAGCTATGCATCCAACACGTAGAGCCCCTTTGGATATGTTTATTGCATTGAACAGGTACACCTGTAAGGAACCATCACGGGTAAAATAATAGAAGCACGTGAAGCGGCCCCAGCCGGCGACTGATAACTCGAAATAATACTAAGGTAACCAGTCACGCTCGTTTCATTACCCTTCAAAGTTAGACTTAATATAGCGATAACATATTTCACTTAGTCAATAACCTTAGTTTTAACAGCTGTATTAGGGCATTTCTCCGAGAGTTCCAACCGCCGTGTCTTCGGTGGCAGCCTTATCACACGAATTCCGTGAAAGATGCAGGAACTTTTGGATATATTGGTAGACGTAGTTGACGACTACCTAATATCCAAAAAAAAATTATCAGATACCCACGGAAATCGGGTAATAAAGTTGCCGCCGTAGTCACGGCGGTTGAAACGCTCGGAGAAATGCCCATTGGAGTAGGTATAGACATTTATCCGCCGACAAGAGCAGAACTGCAAACACCAATGTAAATATTAGCATCTCTGCGGCTTTATACCGAAGTTTACACGAAGTTTACTAGCACGTATTATACCTAATGTCGACATGTCATCGACCATGGCGTCGACGGCTGTGGCTCAAAGCGTGTCGCGGTCGCCATTGTGGACATGGATTCAATTAACTAGGTGAATGATTTTACATAATTAACTTTGTGACCGACATTGATTGTATTATTGCGCTGTTGGACACTATTAGCTGATAGATGCCAATGAGCGACTTTGACTTAGTAAGAGCATTATGGTTGTGAATAGCTGTCGCAAAACAATGAGGGTTTTCTCGAAAACGTATGCCACTAGTTGGCGCCACTTAGCTGTAAAGTCCCGCTAAGAAACACAATTATCTAGCTGCAAAGAAAAACTAAATAGAAGGTATTTTTATTTTTTTATATAATTTTATGAACTCATACATAACATTTAAACACGAAACTATAGGCGCTCTGAGAATTTAGGCAAGTTTCCGGACCTGACACCTCAGTGCTGCCGCCCTGGTGACCGTTATTTCAGAAAACCCTCATTGCATAACTATTAGGTTTAGAAAACAAATGAATTGAATAGGTCCAGTTTCATTATCCTAATATCTAGATTACAAGCGCTTTTGTACCTAAAAATAATGCGTAAAGGTGTGTGATCAATATTTAAAAAATTGGATAATGATGTTTACTCGGTTTGTTTCACATCAACAATGCAAATACGAGAACAAATAAAGTAATACCAATACTTAAATAAACACCATCGAAGTGAGACGCGGAAAGATGATTGGACATTTGATTCGACACGACCATTTCTTCAAAACCATCCTTGAGGGCAAGATAGAAGGTAGAAGAGGTAGAGGCAGACCAAGGCGAAGATATATGGACCAAGTGATGGAAAGAGCGGGGGTGGTGTCGTATCAGTGTGTCAAAGTGCTAGCACAAGATAGGGAGGGCTGGAAGTTACTCCACCGACAAGAGAATATCTCTTAAGTTTATGGTGATGATGAATTAAATGGATAAAACCTATATTTTGTTTTCGTTTGAGAAGCGCGGGTTCAAATAACTAATTTGGTTATTTATATTATTTGGCACTTACCTGAGAGAGAAGGATACGGGAGGAAATCTGAAATTAAAAAAGAGCAATTTAGTATAATAACTAGAAACAATGATAGATATTTCGGACTACAGGAAAATAGAAGATACATTAATGACTAAAAATGTGTCAATAACCAATACGTTCGAAGCTATAGATTTTTGGTACACCTGCTACATTTGAAGCATCGCAAGATTGATTACGAATATTAATAAATTTTAGGCCTATAATTTTCATGAAGTACAAGTTGTGAAATAAATTTAAAGTTATTATCGATCTGTTTTACCGTTCTTCCCATACAATTTATTACCTAGAAAGTCGGATTATTATGTCATGCCAATTGTACATTAGGTGCTTGAACACTCTATGCTAGTTCCCAATACAGTGTGTTGCCATGCAGATTTTTAGCCAGACCGTCAGTGAGCATTATTCGATTCTAAATTCTAATTTTAAAAGTAATTAATTGTCTAAGAACAGTTACTTGAAAAGCAATGTACCTTTAAAATTAATCGTTAATTTGCTTTGATTAATTAAATTAAATTTAAAAAACCGCTTACAAATCCGTAATTTAAGCATTCTTAGGGACGGACAGACGAGACGATAACAGCGACTTTGTTTCGTACTATGTATAAATAGTATATATGTAAAAATATGACAAATAGGTACGTAACCAACACAAAAACAGGTAACTAACACAAACGTTTATGTAATATAATTTAACTATGACTAATTATAGTTAACTAATAAGGTAAACTTCGATAATTTGTCACTGTCTCAGCACATCTCATGATTAAACTTAAGTCATTACTGGCATTAGCAATAGAGGCAACGGTAGGGGGCTGACAGAACTGGTAAGCATTTGCATGGTAAATACTAAGACATTTAGTGGTAAATACTAGTAAAATATTAATAAAATTAACGTTTCACAAATAACTTTACATCTCTAGGGCGGTGAATTTGTAAATGCGCCAGAGGCCCATTTCTCGAACGTTAAATATTAGACTAAAAATATTTACCTAGACGTTTGTGAATAAGTCTCCAAGAGTATGAATTGCCATGGCAACACAAATAATGTTAGTCTTTTATCATTCGAGAAATGTGGGCCAAATCGCAGGAATTTACGATCAAACAAACCTAAGGTGGACCGAATCTAAGGCTTTACGACATACCGCCCGGTCGTAGGTTATTTTTTGCGAATGATGTTATGAAGACATATTAAACGGTAACACTGACATAATTTCGTCACTATACTTGCTTTTTATAAAAGTTGCAAACAATGTAAATGTCACCGTACTATTGTAAATATCGTTAGATTATAATTTACCTAGCGAAATTGTAAAGTATCGAAAGATTGTCAATTGCGTCATACTATTCCCAATTTAACGCATTATTTTTCGTTAGATTATAATCTGTCGAGTACAAACCGTCACATTGTCAAAAGGCTATCTGATTGGTCAGTTCTATGGCCTCTCTGTTTACTTGCCATAGAGTTAGATATCAAATACAAGTGGCAGTCAAATAAAATACATGCTCTCCTAAACCTATACCTAAATGCCGATAGATGACAATCTCACTGGCGAGGTTATAAACTATCGAAAGATTGCAATCCGTAATGCCTCCACTACACGTCTGCGGATGGGTCCGCGGACGTCATCGCTGGATGTATCCGCGGACGTGTAGAGGGGGTGATTTGGTCATCTGCGGTAGGTATTTTGATGTCCACGGACGCGTCCGCCACAGATCCGCTTGTTGTCGGTTTTTGTGGTCTGGATCAAAGGGCTCAAGGGCGAGCACCCGTCATCGCGACCACACGTCCGACGCGCCGTCAGTCGGCCGCCGTCTACCAATGCGAATGCATGCCTGCAAGTTCCTGGTTTACCACCAAGACAATAAAAAAAATGTATAGTTAAAGTAATTAATTATGTATTTTAATAAGATGCCCATGACGCATTACGTAACTGGCGCACGTAAAAGGGCTCAATAAAATAGGTTATTTTTTAAATCATGGTGCGGCTGCAACAATTTCAACGTCCATCTTTCTCGCGTGTAGCGTCTGAGGAGATTGTACTCAGAGTCTCAGACTGAACGATCAACAGACGTGTAGACGGTTGGTGAAAATTCGTCTGCGGATGCATATGATATGCCGACGTCCGCGAACCTATCCACAGACACGTCTGTAGTGGAGGTATAACATAGGTATCTACTTACAATTTAACGCATTCATTTTCGGTAAATTATAATCTGGCGACGCAAAACCGCCAAATTGTGTATTGTAATTATAACATACATCGAAATGCACCTCGGTTGAACCACTTAAACACCGTGTGCCGTTGTACTTATTCACAAATAAAAAACATTTTTCTAGTAAGAATCGAAAGTTCTTTCGAATCGGAATGCATTTCCAGTGGTGTGACTAAAAGTAAAAATATTACGCTGGACGTTATGTTTTTGTAATTAAGTTTACTATGAGTCAAATAATGACAGTACAATAGTCAAGAAAATACACAACAATACCACAGCGGAATGAACTATGAACACAAGCCATGGTTTGACTATATAAAAATATGCAATTCGCAGCTCTCGGTAATTTATCCATTGAAATGACGACGCGAGGTACACGGAGTTGCAGTCGTTCAACCAATGAGACCGCGAGCTGCTGCGATCCGATGCATAATGCGTCGTCAGATTATATTTTACCGAAACTCAATCCGTTAAATTGTAAGTACCTACGTTACAGATCACAATCTTTCGATAGTTTATAATATCTATGACCAAAACACTATTTGTTTACTTTCAATAAACCTACTTTACGGATTACAATCTTTCGATAGTTAATAATCTCGCGAGTGAGATTGTAATCTAATGGTACCTATTTATAATTATTATGGTGACACATAAGTATATAATTAATATCAACACTATAAGTGCGTGTCTTTTATTTCGCTGACACCTGTGTTTGATTTCTAACTCTATGGCAAATACACAGAGCGGCCATATTTAAGATCGACCAATCAGATAGCTATTTCACAATGTGACGGTTTCTGGTCGACAGATTATAATCTAACGAAAAATGATACGTTAAATTGGAAACAATATGGCGCAGTTGACAATATTTCGATAGTTTACAATTTCGCTAGGTAAATTATAATTTAACGCTATTGACAATATTACGGTGACATAAACAAACCGTTCAAAAAATTAACCATAATTTAACACTATTTTATTGCTTTAATAGCTTAGTATAATATTAGCTATTGAATTGGTTTGGTATGTATTATAGACGTACCTAAATACACTGGAAATTACATACTAAACATTTTTAATGCAAGGTTTACATTGTTTGCAACTTGTATAAAAAGCAAGTATACTTACAACTTACAACATGTTTCGGAGATCCTAAGTTAAGTCTCCATTACAATATCTGGTAATGTAGTACAAGTACTAAGGCCGTCCTTGAAAGTTCTTCCGGGGCGTGCTGTCAACGCGAGACTTGTGCTTAGTTACTAAAATATGTGAGCTGAACCGTTTAATTTATATCGTAGTTCTAATATGACTTAAGATAGTTTATAATTATTAGCCATACTAGCGACCCGCCCCGGCTTTGCATGGGTACAATACTGATACTGAAACCTTCCTCTTGAATCACTCTATCTATTAAAGCGCATTAAAATCCGTTGCGAAGCTTTAAAGATTTAAGCACACATAGGGATATAGGGACAGTGAAAGCGACTTTGTTTAACACTATGTAGCAGGGATCAGTTTTTAAGAAAAACCGGTTTAAAAAATCAGACCGGTTTTTAAGAAAAACCTCGATATAGTCCAATATTTAACGTGTGTTTTACTCTTATGTCATTATGACATCGTATTTATTAATTACTTTATCAACAAATAATTGCTATGACAAAGAACAAAAAAGAACCTTTCTTTTGTATGGAGAAAGAACTGGTAGGTACCCCATGTGATTTTCGGTTGTAAATATAAAATAAGTTGGAGATATATTTTTCCGATGAGATGTGTTTTGTATGAGAGATATACTTATTTCCTTTGTGATTTCAGGTTTTCCACACAGTAAGAGTTCCTGACTATGTCATTATACAGCCTGTATTTTTAACTTCAAACAGTAGGGTGCTTAGACAAGTTGCCAATCGCTAACGCTTAATCGTCAATCGTAAGCGAAAGGCAGCTAACTGTCTTTGTCGCACTAATATGAAAGAATGACAGAGAGGGAAAACTACGATACGCTACTAAACGTTAGCGATTGGCAACTTGGCTAAGCACCCTGGAGTAACTATTGAAGGCCCTACTATTTTCACTGTCATACAAAATAAATTGCAACCTATAACAGCTTGGCTTGTCACGACTGTCAATAGTTATCCGATTATTTAATTAATTAGTATCGGCATTACATTGCTGCAGGCGTATGATGGTCTCGTGTTTATCGTTGTTGCCGTCAGTTTCTAACAAGTAAGAAATTGCGAAAGTGACGAGTAGCACGATGCACGATAAACGGCAAACGAGTGACCCTCAGAAGCCATCTACTCGAGAAATATGCAAAACAAAACACTTTATATTTTGTTTTTGCTGGTGGTAGGAACTTGTGCAGGGTCCGCCTGGATAGCTACCACCGTCTTACCCGTAAACCTGCCGCTAAATAGCAGTGTTTGCACTGCTGTGTTTCGGTTTGGGGGTAAGATAGCCGGTGTAATTACAGGCATAGATAGAGGCAATCTATCGAAGTCCTCAGGGTAGAGAGCCCATAGGCGATTTTTTGCTCTCTATGCCCATGGGCCTCAGTTCCTGCTTTCCATCAGGTGGGCTGAGAGCTCAGTCTACCTTCGTCACATAAAAAAAATGTATATATTCGTTAAGACTGACTAAAAATAACCTTACAATATCGGTTCATAGTATATGCCGTATCATATTTACTCGCATCGTTAGATGTTGCTAAAGGTCGAAATACAGAAAACGCAAATTAAATCACATCACTTATTAATCTGTAAAACACATTACCGGACACCATCAAAAACTTTCTACACGAATTCAAACAATCACGAGAACATTTCTCCAACCGCGAAATTCGACATTTTGATATAAATTTGTAAACTCGTGTTTTAAACAGAAGGGCTCTTGAGGTGAAAGTTTCGGAAGTATTTACGCTACCTTCCTTTTGTGGGGAGTCAAATCATAGAATTAAGTTATCAATTTTGATAATAAACCAAAAATCCCTACGACTTATGAAGTTTGCGTCTGACCTTTTATAATGCCTACTCTGGCAATTAAGAAGGTTATTTTGGGATCCATCAAACCATTAGTAATTTCGGAAAATAATAATAATAAGTACTTCTACTATAATTGTTAGATGTCATATCGTCGGTTGTAATATGAATGAATATAAAGAAATAAAATAATAAATAAATAAAATGTCGAATACGTTAACAAAAACTTTACATTTTATTAGGTTTCTATGTTTTTTTATTAACGTATGTAACGGTTTCAAAAAATCATAGACGATATTTTAACGTAAGTACGAATTTATAAGTACAAAATATGTCCTTCCTAATGTACTCACCATATTTTTATATATGTCAATGCTGTAAGCGCCATTTGTATTGCATAGCTCACAAGCAATTCGGTTTTTTTTAATATTTAACGTAAGCACCAGCCATTTCCTGAAAACTGCGCATCAAATAAACCTCTCAAAAATGAAACAAATAATATAAACATAATTTCAATAGGATACTTAACTAAAAAGATACAACATAATTTATAAATGACAAATTCGTTTTTGGGCCCTCCTGAAAAATCGTCATTGGTGGTTACATTAATTCATATTACAACTGACGATATACTCGTACCAAAGAAAAAATACTGAAGTTTACGAACGCTGGAGGTGGGATTTTCAACCACATCCTCAACTTTCGCAGCTGGCCTACTACCGCGAAAACTTAAATTCGAAAATTTCGAGGTTCTTTCTCTGTCACTCAAACGAAGGTGCATCATTGGAGTGAGAGAGACAAATCCTCGAAATTTACGAATTTCGTTTTTCGCGGTAGGGTCACTGATGCCGAAACCACTCGGCCGCAGACCTAATTTAAACTTCCCAGATACTGCACAAACTGATAGGTACACTGATTGACTGGAAGTTACGAAGAAAGTGCTAATTGATTGAATATGCAAAACAGAAAATAATCTTTGCGAAAGATGCGAAGTGCCGTCTGAACTTGGCGAACAGAGACATAGAATACGAAACACTAGTAGATAGGTACGGCATCTTGAAAGATTGTCTCATATTGTTAATATTATGTCCTCACAGGGACCTATTGGATATGATGCAGATAGTTAAGTAATATCTAGGTGATGAATAATAAACTAAGTATGTATGGTAATTCAGTTCTAGTGTTTAATGTATTTGGCAAACAAAACCTTTTAAACACAACCACAGTCGTAAAATTATTATGGCAACATTTAAATATGTAGGTAGGATAAGTTTTGTCAATAAATATGGTCATCCTATTTTAGGTCTTTTAATAACGAGAAAATGTAATAATAATATGGTATTCGGTCACTGACAATTATTTGATAAAAGATTGATGATGGGCAGCAGCGTCATCATAGTGGACACATTACTGCGATCGCTAATCCGCCTGCCCAGCGTGGCGATTATGGGTATTAATCTCCTAATGCGCTTATACGCATAGTTAATAGAAGAGGCCTAAGTCCAGCAGTGGACTATCATAGGCTGATGATGATGGTATTCGGTATCAGTATTTAAAAAAAAACTCTATATCGGTACAATAATATTACACTTGGGTAAAACAAAGTGAAAAATATTTTTTTGTAGCAAAGTTATACAAGTTTAAAATGTGATTAACTTTGCCATGTATAGCAAAGTTAAACTCTAAACTTGTACCTTGCTTCACTCCATAATGTATGACCAGTCCATGGCATGCAAGCTCGCTACGATCCTCGTAGCAGCTGCTACGCCGTAGTACCGCCGTCACTTCAAGTGTAATTTTACTTGAGCGCAGGCAGTTAAAATGTAAACGAAATAATAATTTGACATTTATAAGCAAAAAACTGCAATGTAGGGTGTGTGTATAAAATAATGATTCAGTAAAAAATATTTCAAGTCTTTCGCTAGTTTTAAATAAAAAAACCTACAACACTCGCACTCTACTGCTGTCATAAAGCACTTACTTACCCGGTTTATTAAAAAGATAATGCTAATACGAGAAGGGCTTTTCATGGCAATTTTGGCAATTTTGGCAATGCACCTGCATTCAGACCAAACGAACATTCGCTATTCTAACTCCCCACTCTACGAAATTAGATCGTTACACAAAACGTGATTGGTTGATTTCGTAGAGCGGGGGATAGAACAGCAAATGCTCTTTTGGTCTGAATGCACCTTAATGCAACCCTTTCCCGCTAAAATAGTCTTATTGAGAAATATTATGGACTGCAAAACTACGTACCCATTTTAACATCGAAATCTTACATAAACTGGGTAAGTGCTTTTACAACGAGCTGTAGAGTGCGCGTGTTGTTGGAATTTGTTTTTTGATTTAAAACTAGCGAAAGACATGAAATGTTTTCTTACTGAATTTTTAATTTATTCATTGTTATATAATTTTTAGTTTAAGGTGTATTTTTTTTTTGTATTTTTGGTATTTCATTTACCTCACTACAGAAAAAAAGTATTTTATTGATAAAACTATCGCAAAAAAGTACATTTATGATTTATCCAACATATGCCAGGTACTTCAAGATTTTTTTTGGCCATTTGATGTTCGTGGATTAAGTATGACAAGACAAAATTGTCCCCTAAAATATGTTTATCGTTGCGTAACGGTCACAAGCCGTTTAAAAAAATCTCTTAAAATCCAGAATCCAGCAAAACTCATATGATATTGAAAATGTTCAACTTCAAATTTGGTCGAAATCCAGTTAAAAATTTACCATTTACTCATGGGCACATTGTATTTTAACATCATACATTATTGAACGCCTTAAAAATGATAAATCGTTGGTGTCCAAAATCGGGAATCTGTCATTACATTATGCGCGCTCACACCCGTAAATGGTAAGTCCGGGTCGGATTATGGGATCGCGGCACTTCGTTACGTGACTAGATCAGTGGGCAGCGTGGAACAATCATAAATTTAATTTATATTTCTCAAACATACAATGAAATATTGTCTTTCCGTTCCTTAACCGTTTCAGTGCGGATAACACGCCAGGCGTGTCATGAATGTTTTTAACGAATGGCGTAAGGCACGCTTGACGTATCATGAAAAAATTGTTCGCCGCCATAGATAAATTTTTTTGAAAATGGAACACGCAACGTGTTTTTTCTTTTTTTTTTAGACTTTTTAATATTTCCAATACTTTTTATCATAACAACAATTTCTTAAAATTAACTTTTTACATAATTTTTTTAGGAACCGGTTTTTTCGTCAAGTCTATTCTTATTTTTTGATTGTCAGACAAAAGGTGTGGTAATATTAGAACACATTGTGGTAGCATTGTAATCAAACATAAGTTTTATGACGAATTCTATTCTTCTTTTTTTGATTGTCAGACAAAAGGTGTGGTAACATTAGAACACATTGTGGTAGCATTGTAATCAAAAATAAGTTTTATGACGAGTTACGTCGAAAAACTTATTTCGAAAAAAGGTTATTTATCTCTGGAACCATGCCGAATCCAGAAAATTTTATATAACATTAAATACTCTAAATATGGTCAGGAATTCAGCATTAAAATCTTTCGGAATGCTCACGAGCACCGTGTATATTTATGCCCTTGGCTGGACATTCAACGCGAAATCATTAGTATTCATGTTAAATACACAGCTAATTGACATACATGATTGTTGGAATACCGATTTAAAAACAGCAACACGATCTAGGAAGTGTATAAATAAATTGCTGTTCTGTCCATAATGGCGGAAAAATGTAGCAAAGGCAATTTAATGACAGCTAACAAGGTTGCGAATGTAAATAATTCAGCCTCGCTATTCCGCTTTGAATACAGTTCTTTGACAATATGGTTGTACTTTTAAAATGTACATAGTAGTTTTTAATATAGTCACGAAATAATAATTAGACTAGACAAATAAATAACCAAGCCATAATATTTTTATCGGTTACCGTGAGGATTACTCATGAGTTTTATTTCATGCCCGCAGACCACAAACCCTGTAAAGTGTTCGAAACGTTGGGATGAAGTTAAATTCAATTAATATTCGCGAGTTTATCCGTTTTCCATAGTTTTATTTCATAACCCTTAAGCCCTTAGCCTCACTTACAGAATCTCGGGTTAGGCCACAGACGCGACGTTAGTAGTATCCAAAATGTATGGTCATAACCAGCTAACCCCGAGTTAGTTGGCCAGCCCGAGATAATGTAAACAGGGCAACTCGTAATGCATTAATTAAACGAAGCAAAATGGAATACAAAATTGTGTATTGTCGTACACCGATATAATACCTACAAAAAATATCACGCCACAAAACGGTCTAGCCAGGTATTTCTTGTTTTCACTGATCCTATCAATTGTTGACGCCTAATGAATTAGTCAAGTGGAATCGGGCCTTCGTATTTGAAATGGACTTTAAACGTCTGTTTAATTTTATAAAAAATAAACACAAATTCGACAAAGTTTTGAATTCCCATATAATGATTTTCAGAATAAGGATATTTAAAACAGGATATTTACCATGTAAATTATAATTGTCGAGCACCCAATATTTTGGCACTGTAGCAAATGCCATCTTCACTTTAATGGTGTTTATTGGATGTGTATTTTCATTTTTGCTGTTGGTATTATTCGTCCTCTGACTTATACAAATTACTGTCAGCCATGGGAATAAGCTTGTATCTATTTAATTCGGTATTTTGAAAATAAGTTGTTACTTCTCAATATATCCCCGAGGGCATAGCCACGTAATGAAGTGTCAAAACTAGGATAATCCCAGTGGTACTCGAGAAATCAATGTCTTTGAAAATGAGATCTGTAGGCTTATGATGGTACCGCGTCTAGTCGTTTGTCGGCGTTGCTATCACCAGACCTTCTAGTGCGAAAGTGACGCGTAGCCCGATAAATAGATAAAACGGGACCATCATAAGCCACATGATAACGATTTGATGTCTTCGCTTAATATTTTAAATGACATATATCTAAAATATGATATTTTCTAATGCATATTAAACTTTCTTCTTCCTACCAGTTTTTTTAATGATCGAATCATAAACAAATTATATGTTAGGAATATCTTTAATTTTTATATAGAAACATTTCATCTGAATAGCCTCCTATTCTGCAGCAGTCAACTAAACCGT
The DNA here is from genome assembly GCA_025490895.1 of Thaumatotibia leucotreta. Taxonomy (NCBI): domain Eukaryota; kingdom Metazoa; phylum Arthropoda; class Insecta; order Lepidoptera; family Tortricidae; genus Thaumatotibia; species Thaumatotibia leucotreta. The sequence goes on along the minus strand of JALPQI010030554.1, from coordinate 248,802 downwards.
ACAAAAAACCGTAAACAATAGGAAAACCTAAACTAAGGGATATTAAATGTTTGGTTTAGTAAACCGAAAATAGTTCAGTTATAGTATAATATCGAATAAGTGAAATTCCGTATATTATATAAATGGAAAAGTCTATTTTTGCTACGTTTAACTAGCTTAGGACCTAACTGAAAAGTCGCCTTGAACTCGATTAGGAACTACAAATATTAGGCGCATTTTTTTGCAGTCATAGTAACCACTAAAACATTTGCTCAAACCCTAAATCCCAAATCTAAAGCTTGAATATTCATAAGTGTTAAACGAGTTCGGAACCCAAAGGCTTAACCACTAATTTGGGTACAAATCAAACGTGACTAATTTAATTCAGTCGCTCAATTATTCCAATCTAATTTAATTGTTTGCAGATTGACAATCTATTTAGTATCTATGTGATTGCTTACTTTATACATATACATGAAAAAAAAAGTATTTACGTTAAATCATCGTAATTATTCATCTTGTCTAAAAAAAGTAACTTTATTGGAAACGGCACAACAAAAGAAACTTGCAACGGCGCCAATTTTATTGAAATTAATTTTTCGAAAAACAATGCTTATTTAGATACGTAAGTTATCGGTCATAGCAAATATTTATTTATTATTTATATTTGAATACTTACTTGTTCATAACCACTTGTAAAAAAAATTATACGTATAAGTACCAGTGCCCGACGTTACACTAGTATTCGACATGTTAGAGCACAGAGGTTTTGCTAGCACTTATTACATTATTGCTTAAGTGTGTTGTACCGTATTGTTTATAGGTCACAAATAGAAATTAGTTCGCATCATTCTTGTGGACATTGCAAAATAATTAAGGACTTAGAAAGCTTATTTATTGATCAATCTTACAATCTACATAAACGGCATCAATTAATTTCCTACCTATTTATACGTTTATAGCCCATAAATACATGTACGCAAGTTGTTTACTTAAGACAAGAAATGTATAAGTTTTTCTTTTTTTTTCTCCTTCATAAAATATTTAATTATTGCATCACTTTATTAATTATTTAATTATTGCATCACGTTATTTCTTTTTATAAATTCAGTTAAACACAACTCAAATTGAATAAACAAAGACAAACTTTCATAATTAATCGAAATATGGAAATATAAAATAAAGCGGTAGCTAGCAATAACTGGTTAACTTGTTAACTCGGTTCGGAAAATTAATAAAAAACCTATCGAGAAACTTTTAACGAAGTCATCGTGGCGTGCTGTGCGATGAATAGTTATTCCGGAAAGATTTATCCTCAGTTCCAGTGTAACTACAAAATAAATCGTTACTCGAACTTAGGCTTTAAATAATCAAGCAACATAATCATACAAACAACATGTCCGGTAAAACGTTCATGCGTATATTTTTTGCTTGCGTATTGTCGCTGGAATGAGATAAGGAGGTGAGAGTTAAAGATGCCCCAAATGAACATATAGAGAGACCAAGAAATGGATAGGATTAGATAAACTTCAGGACACTGAAAAAAAAATGTTAAATAGAACCAAAGGATCGAAAATAAGAGATGATACGAGCAAGGCATATCTTACCAAAAACCACAAAAATCAAATCACTGAAATTGGTAAACCCTACTTAAATGAAACACAAAAAGTATGTATGTAACTTACGCGGACACAAAAAAAATTTTTAGTCGGCACTTGCCACAACTTTTACAAAGTTTAACTACTATATTCAATTGCAATGTTTAGTAATAATTTCTGAAATAATATCGACTGAAAAGTAACAAGTGTACAGGTACACAACTGAAGCATGCTCATCATAATTACTACGGGACCCTGTCCGTCGAAATATTACATTTCCTTTTATGTATTTGTATTATTCATGAGAATAACAAGCCGGAAATCGAACCGGAAACCCGGGCCTGATCAGTCCAGCTCCAAAATAAACATTACTTTTGGTGTGAAAGTCCACTGGATATTTATTTAATCCTCACAGGGCAGGGAATTGGGGCCCACCTGGTTTAAATTAATAATGCATCCGTTGTCCTCAAACAAAGAGGTCAATTTAAAGCATAACCTTTACGAATCAACTGATAAATCTACGTGATATGTGAAATAATTTAGAATCTGGATTCGAGATAATCCTAAAATTTGCGGACGTGTCCTGAATAATTATGATTTTCGGATATTCTGCCACTCTGACGCGGATTCGTCATATCGTACCTACGTCATGTTGAAATGTTAGTTCGAAAGGTGTTTTTGGTATACCTGAGGCTTTCTGGTTATTGGAATTGCTACGGATCGTGGCTTTGTGGTCGTGTGCGGAAAACACAATTATTTTCACCCGCTGTTTATGGAAATATGTTGCTATAAAATGATTCGACTAATTTTAGTTTTAGCTTGCATGTTTTTTACCTAGGTATGTACTTTTTTACCATGTTTTTATTCAACGTATTTTTTTTCATTAGTTGGTCTAGTTGATGAACGTAATTATGGACTTTGCCTGTGTAGTTTGATTTATTGCAAAATATAATAACGTAGCTTATTATAAATGTTGGATGTCATATACCAAATAAAAACCTTAGTTTTAGTCAGGTTTGTAACGACAATTAAACTCTTATTGAGCACTAAGTTCAATAAAACCTCGGTTTTTATGTCAATTTGTATAATTATAAGCGATATTATAATATAAAATCGCCGATAAAGCTTGAAATTCTCAAGATACCGTACTTAATAGTCGTGACATACCTGACTGCAATTAAGCTTTTTTTAATGTCACGCTAATTGCGTGTCCCTAAAAGTGAAAATGCCCAGTCTACACTAACAATATGAAGAAAATATTGCAGCATACTGTAAAAAATGCGAGCATCAAGGAAACTACGTAATAAGTCGCAACATGCATTCCTGACTCCATTATTCACGACGCCTAATGAGCGAGCGCAAGAGGGTGTATTCTTGTTTTGTTTATTGACTTTTAGTGAGAACATTCTTAACATTATGTCTTTCTAATACAGTGTAAGAGAACTCTCTTGACTTGCGACTGCCAAGGAAGGGTTGTGCTTGAAAATAGCATAAATTAAACTGTTTAAGTAAACAGTTTAATTTATGCTATTTTCAAGCACAAATCTAAACCTAAACAAGCGTTTAGGTTTAGATTGAGATAGAGGTTCATTTTATGGATATTTTGTACTGTACATGGATAATAGAAAATGCAACACATGCAAAATAATTAGTATAAGATCATATAGGTATATAAATATATATTATACATCCTTTAGTTAACGTGGTCACTTACTTAAAATGGGCTATTTACCATGTGAATTGTAATTATTGAGCACCGATATTTCCGCATTGTCGCAAATGCCATCTTCACGGGAGTAATATTGGGTATTTAATATTGGGTGCTCAATCATTACAATTTTTATTTGTATGCCCGTTTTAAGTCATACTAATAACTACATATTTATTACAATTTTTACGCATGTAAATATTTTTTTACCTTGAAATGTTGAAATGTTTTGAATAATTATAAACAAAATACTGAAGACCCGTTGAACTTGAAAAAATTCAAACGTCTTTTCAAATTATAATAGTATCTACATTAGGACACAAGTGCGAAAAACATGAAATTCGAAACGAGTGGCGATGTTTTAACTACCGAAGGGAGTGTTTTAAATCGATTCGAGTTACGAATTTCCTTTTTGCACGTGTCTCGTATGACGTTTTTTAGTACAGATGGCCCTCTGAAGTTTTGAACCTGACGTAAAATGACACACTTCTCGCACTAGAGCCTTAAAAAAAACACCATCTGTACTAAAAATTATATTTTAGGAAAAGTACTGTCAGCCATTTGTACCAAGTGCTTCCTGGCTAAATTGATGAACGTAGCTGCCGCACTCGGCTAACTAAACACTCGTTCCGCTCGCCGCGCTCACGCGATCGTGACACGTACGACATGAGTGGATTCGAACTCGCAGTCACTCATTTGTTTTATAATTTTTCTTGGTAGTCGTTTTGTTTGGTTATCATTTAATTATTATATGTCACGTTCCGAAGGTATGAATATTATATTTTTTCCTCATAGCCGTCGTCTTAACGTTAAAAAAAATGCAGCTCTTTTATTTATTTTTTTATAAATTGTTAATAATCTTTTTTTAAGTGATTGAGGTGATATTTGTGCAGTTTTATGGATGAACATAGCCTAATGCGTTCGTCCGCAATCAGTACAATGAAATAAAAAAAAATCTGGGAAAAATATTCATACCTTCAGAAAACTTCACATAGCCAATTGCAAATTCGTTCACTATTATTTATTATCGAATGCAAATTAATTAGAAATATTTTTTTGTATCTGACAAAATTAAGTATTTAGGTCGCCTCTGCCTTTTTGCCTGAGCAGTCGTGTAACAAGTCGACATAACTACGATTGTGTCTATACATATATACGAGCATTGTATATGTATGTGCCTTTACTTAATATGGCACTTTCAACTTTTTTTTAAGTTTGGGTCTGCGATTAGTAATGGAATTGACTGTGGTCTTTTTGTCGCCAAAACGAGATTGCTGAACTTTTTTAATTTTTGACAGATTATAAATTATATTTTAAAGACAAACGGGTCTTAATCGCGTAAACTTACGTTTAATTATATCCTGACGGTTTCAGTCTTCCTGCGACCACGGGTGTAACGTCATGCCCGAAACGTCAGGATATAATTAAATGTAAGTTTACGCGATTAAGACCCGTTTGTCTTTAAAATATGAGTGATAATCGTGAAAGTTTAAATCAATAGATTATAAATTATAGATAATACAGACCTTTTTCTTAACTAAAAACGCCATCTGTAACTAATATTTTTGAGTAAATTCACTACAGTTAAAACCATTGATAAAACAGTGTCAATAATCATTGATTTTTATAAGTAGGTAGGTACATTGTCTTTTGATAAAATTTCGTAATATCTTCCCATTTAGCAGACTTAAGGAGGTATTTACGTTATTAATTCGTGAGTTTGTTTTTAGGATTATGCTTATTTCCCGTTACAATGAAAGGATCAAGGCGAAGTAAAATTGTATAGATTTTCAGCAAATAACAGACGCTGTAGGACCCTTAAATGCCTTGAAATTATTGCGGGGGCACGTAGTCATATCTATTTAAGAGACAAGTAAATAATAAATTGATCTATGATGATATCAGAAGCATTTGTGTCGGACTCAAATGTTGACAACATCAAGTGGGTACAAAACAATGCGATAAAGCTAGATGTTGTCTTATTCATATACATAATATTTTCATCTAGAGGGTGGAATATGGTGTAATGCCACCTGAAGGGGAAGTACTCTTAATACTGTAGATAGACAATTTTACTCATATAAAACATTCCTTTATTTTTTAAAAGAAAGAAAATTGCATTCAATTTTCTTTTTAAAATTCACTTCTATAATTTCGTGTATTTTGGGTTTTCTATGTACAGTCAGTAAAAATATATAGTTTTATTTACCTTAGATAAAAACTATATTACCCCAAAACATATCTAAAACGGGCTCATATGGCGTTGTACCAAGGGAGCTAGTTGCAGGCATTTCCTCGCTATATTGCAAGGCTGATATATTGAGTTGTTGTATACCTATTGAGGTCGCTGTTCGAGAAAGTCTTCAGTTACGTCTACCAGATATTTTGCAATTATGTAAAAGAATTTGTGTGCTGCTGCAGCGCCCACGAATTTAATGTTTCTACCCCAAAAGATACAAAATTGTATTCTTACCCGAAGCCTTTATATTTATTCCGTTTAAAACATACACATCATCAGCCCATCACAGTCCACTGCTGGGCGTAGGCCTCTCCTATCAACTATGTGTATAGACGCATTAGGAGGTAAACGCCCATAATCACCACACTGGACAAGCGGATTGGCGATCGCAGTAATGTGTCTACTATAATGACGCTGCTGCCCGTCATCAAGCAAATTAAAGAATGGTCAGTGAAACTTCAATCCCTTAGTCGACCCTTACGACTCCCGCGGGAAGAGTTGGGGTGGTGACAAATGTATTCTTACTGCCGTCACCACACGGCAAGCACAATGAAACGGCGGGTTCACAGAATTAGATTTGGATAGAAGAAACAAGTTCATTCATTTGTATGGCGGCCGAGCATGTCAGATTTTGTACTGAAGTTGTTACTTGCCTATGATTTTAAATATGTCTCAGGCCCTTGAGTATTCATATTCTTTTGTGTTGTTGCAATTAATATTACTTAAAGAGGCATTATTAATGTTTTTGTTCACTTCAACTTACAAAATTCGACGCCCGAAAGCTGCAAGCTGCGGTTAAAGACGGACAACTCAGTAGATTTTACTGAGTTCATTTGACACGCTAAGTAGATACGTTTGCTTGATCTATGGTATATATGACAGCTGTGCTTACTGCCGTTACCACACAGCAAATACAATAAAACGGCGGTTTAAAACATAATGAAGGGTTAATGCCTCTTAACGGTGTTATCAATTTATCAGAAACATATATAAGTTTTTTTAGAGCCGGCGCACCGAAGCCGCGTATTTTTATCGGCGCGTGCGGGCGCCCACGCAAGGACTGCTTGGCTGCAATTGACGAGTTAAATATTAGATATTTACACTATTATAACATTTATAGCCCATCCTATTTTGTTACGATATATGTAATAGAAATCGATATGTGCAGGTAAAACAGGTAGCTATCATTCCATGATTTTAGGTGGATAAGTTTCAAAATAGATTGCGAAGGTTTAAGTACTTACGGGCCTCGTAACCTTTATTACTTTTCACATATTTATTACCTATCGTATGGCGTATATATATACAACCAGAGTAGTCATCAGGTTGCCAAGCAAAGTACCGTAAAACCACCCATTTGTAGTCCAATACTGCAACTGTCGTCCACAATTTCAATTCCTAAATAAACATCAATCCCAATCTTCTTTTTGCCTTTGTCCAATTTTTTATTTTTATTATTAATGATGCGTTTTTGCCTTCATAAGCAATCATTATTTCATTCATTCACGATTAATTTAACAATTACACCTAATCATCATCATCAGCCTATGATAGTCTACTGCTGGACGTAGGCCTCTCCTATTAACTATGCGTATAGATAGACGCATTAGGAGGTAAATGCCCATAATTGCCACGCCGGGCAAGCGGATTGGCGATCGCAGTAATGTGTCCACTATGATGAATTGATGACGCTGCTGCCCATCATCAATCTTTTATCAAATAATGGTCAGTGCCACTTCAATCCTTTATTCGACTCTTACGACACCCGCAGGAGGAGTTGGGGTGGTGACAAATGTATTCTTACTGCCGTCACCACACCTAATGGAAGATATTATATTATGTTTTGGACCATTGTTGGGAGCGCTTAGCTTTAGACTATAGTTAGGTGGTTCTACGGTAACTAAGTTTGGAGTCATATAGTGTCCAGATATTCGACTGGAATAGTTACAACTTAAAATAGATGAAAAGTATGTAAAACGGTTTTTTTATTCATTCAGAATAGGTCTGTAATCGTTTGACCACGATCATACCTGCTGGTATTTAGGTAAGTGATGATACTGATGATACAGTTTCTGTTCAAAAGTTTAATACCTATCTGTATCTTAATATTTTCATACTATTTGGCCAACGTTTTTTTACTTATTTGTGAAGTAGCCCTTCCGTCGGCCTTTTTGTTCATCTATAAAAATACATAAAATTACTCGTAATTATGTAGGTACATGGCTGTGACAAGTCACAAATCTAAATGAGGAATATCAATTTATAACATTTCTTTACAGTTAAGTTTTAATTTTCGGAAATTATTCCTAATAATAAGTCGCGAGTTGGAATGTTCTATGTAGCCCCGAGTAGCTGCCGTCTAGATACTAAATCTAATTTACCTAATTAGTGCTTATTATTTACTGTTTTTAATCGGCACTGTCCAACGTACTTTCCCAAAATATCACGAGCTAAATTATTATTCGTAATTACAGCCCCACTTATCGAAAATTGCGTCAAGCAAAGAGTTTCTCATCGATTATCTTTTCCGGGGTCGTCGATCATTCCAGAAGGGTTGTTGACCAAAATCGAAACGCGGCTTGCGTAAAAGTTACACAAAACCGCGGGATAGTTAATCTTCTTGCGGTTTTACTTTACTGGCTGTTTAATTCAACTCCGTGATTTTAAAAAGTATGTTCGTCAATGTTTATATATCTTGCATGTATATTAGTGAGTTGTAAAAAATACGTAAGTATGGCATGTAATAGGAACAAAGTTTATTTATAAGATGTATTATTATACTGTTTTGAAAAAATAAGTCCCGCTGATTTTCTTACTGGTTCTTCTCCGGTCAGTGGTGTAGGGTTAAAACCGGTAGTAGTTTTTTCCTTGCTAATGTCTCAGGGTGATTCAAAAATGCTTATTAATAGGCTTTCTTGAATAAAGAATCATTTGATTTTGATAAATTAATAAAATAATCAACTTGTGTAGTCGGTGACGAGTTTTATTTAAGAGAAACGTTTGTTTTATTTATGTGACTTGGTTTTTAGTTATTTAAATACATCTGTAGTTTAAATCTAATGAACAAATGTAGGTACAGTACTGAGAAATGTGTGACATGTCTAGCGTGACAGAAGACTTCCAATAGACTTTTAGATGGCGTGAGTGTAATCTGTATGTATGCCTATAACGAGTACATTTCCGGGTCGATAATTTTGTAAGAAATAAAGGTATTCTCTTTCATGTATTTGGTGTAACGTAATGACTACAATGACAGATTTTGATCACCAAAACTTCATACTTGCATGCAGTCTAAAGTATCCAAGCTTCAGTATTTTGACCTTGAATAGAATTAGCAGCAGTAGTCTCTGATTACTGTTATTGATGATGAAAATGCTAAAATCAAATGCTGGCATAGGTAATTAATCAAATAGATATGAGTATGTTAAAAGTTAAGTTTCCGAGTAGAGCGAAGCGCCGTAGCTTGCAGAAGTAGCGCGTATGTAGGTGCATCCAACTTCGCTATGATTAATTACCCAGCACACACTGCGAAAGTTCCTTTATTCATTTTCATTGCAACATCTCGAGAATATTAATTGATTTACCTTCCAGTACATAATTAGTAACAGCGAAATAATTAAATAAATGAGTTTAAATATTACTGGGTAATTTGCAAAATTACAATACACGAAATTAGAATTGCATTACTGTTGAATAAAATAAAACAACAAAACAATGGGTCGCTTATTCTAATATTACTGTGTTAAAATCTTGAGATCATCAGGTAAAATCGTTCTGATATGAAATCTAATATTTTTTGTTTTAAGTAATAACAATTTATATACAAGTCGGAGATCGGGCACCGCCTTTGAAAATATCTATACATTTTAGAACAGCATTGAGATATGTATCCGAGGCAAAATAATCAAAATCGATGTTAACATAATTTTGTAGCCGACCGACCGTATATTCAATTGTAATAATACAGCAACCCAAGTTTCAGTTAGGTATTCTATTATTTAGAACTAAGAAACTAAATGATAACACTTCTAGTTTCCAATTACATTACGGCTTCAGGAAAGAAGTAAAATAGCAGCAAAAATTGTCGATTTAAGTAGCCGTTTACGTCGAACCGCCTGTCAGATCACGCGACAAGCCGTTGAAGCCACAAATCGATCTCATCCCAGGCCACACAATGACCGATGGATAACACTGAGGTACATAGGACCTGGAATTGGCAAGTTACTTGGACTAACCTCCTGAGGCCTGGTGACGTCACTTACTTCAACCGAATTTGAACTTTGACACTATATCTATAAAATCAAAATGTTATGTAATATATATATGACTCAGGGCCTCACGAGGCTAAACCTAACTATCATGCATTTTATCTGAATAAACTTTTATTCATAAATGTATACGAATTGAACATTCGAACGGCAAAACAAGAAAAGGGTCGTTTTCTAAGTTTATTTTTTAATATACTGCAAGAAAAAAGGCCGCAAGAAAATTAAGCGATCTTGAGAGTACCAACATAGATTTTTTACCTTATATTATTAACTAAATTCTTTTTATATTTTATTAAAAATATATGTGTATTTGTATATTATAATCTCTATATTTAGCTTTAACAATTACACTGCGAGAACGGGATTTCAAACTGTGACAATTATGGGATACACAATAAGATTTAAGTTAGTAAATGTATGCATGTTCCATTTGAAACGAAGAATACATAATTATAGGATGCATACACATTCTCCTTACAATGCCCTTCATTCTCCGAGACCTCGCGTGCAATGCTGGTACTCGAAACGTAGAAGGTAATTTTTGAACCATATTAAGACGTGATTGAGGACTGCTTCATTATCAATATTTATTTGAAAATCGTGAAAGCTTGAATTCGTTGACAGAATATAAAAGCTATTAGTAGTTAATCATTTGCTTCATTGAATATTAATAACCAGTAAAAAAATTAAAATTACACGGCTATACTCGTCGGTCACTTCCATTATTTTTATGGTGTATCTGTCCACACACAAACCAGGTGTGTGGACAGATATCTTGGTTAGGCGGCATACGTTCATTATCGCCGCGCAATAGCTAAATTCCTGTCTGGAACTCTGGGTTATACAATACTTGGCGCAACATTGCAATGGAACAGTTAAATAATTGTTTCTTACACCAGCATATTACACATTAGTAATATGTAATAATGTGACATTACAGTGATCATAATATTGAGTGTATAGAATTAGCCATAGACAGAGAAATAACATAGAATACAAATAAATACAATATTTATTTTCACCAAAGAAGCCAACACCTAACTAATCTCGAAAACTTTCAATATGCAAAGTGAGTGCGTAAACAAAATTAACAAATAGTTAAAATAAAGGGTAATAAATAAATTACACTTGTAAAAGGAAACGATAAAATAAAAGACGAATACAATACGAATAGCATCCAACGTCACAGTAACAGTGTAAAAATATATCCTTTAAATAAATAATAAAATATGTTGAGTTAGAAGCACGACTTTATAATGTCAACTGCATCATAACAAGGTATTATAACGATCTCCAATTAAAACATTCGCATTGACGCAAAAACTGGCAAGAAAATAAAAAACGTTCCTCGCGACGTCACCTGATTAATGCAACAGTTTAATTACATAAACGTAACGAGGGAACTTTTAAAGGATAAATGAAAGAAACGAATAACAAACAAGCAATGGAACTTTAAGAAAAATGTACGCCCAAGTAATTTCGTTTAGGAACTTTTTAGAATTATGGTCCAGACGGGGCTATGGAATTTGTACGTACCTACCTTTACCGACCTATGGCATCTTTTTCGAATCTCAACTATTTATATGACGTATTAAAATGGTTCTAAAACGTATTTGATTCGTCTTCTCACTTGCTCTTAGTGATCTCAGCTATATGTACGAATACGACAATTTATTAGAATCTTCGATTCTGAATAATGCCGAAAGCTTTTGATGCCGAGAAGCTGTCTACGCGGTTAGTTGGGCAACAAGTGTCATCCTACGTTCATTGTATTGTTATTTTGGGGTAGGGAACAATATTTTAGTTGAAATAAAACTATGAAAACGGATAAACTCGCGTATATTAACTAATTTTAACTTTATTTCGACGTTTCGAACACTTTACAGGGTTCGTGGTCTGCGGATGCGAGTTTATCCGTTTTCATAGTTTTATTTCATGTGTAGTACTCGCGGTAACCGAAGAAAATAATATTTTATTAATTGAACTTTTTTTTTGTTTTTTTTTTCCTGATATGGCCTGATGAGTAATAAATGTATGAGAATGACAGATTCGTACGAAAAGTCACGTGACCATTTCCATACATTATTATGGTCACGTGACTTATCGCTTATCGTATACGATAGCAGTATAGCATCTTGGCTAGGCCTGCAGCTCATCAAAAGGAGTGTCATTAGAGAAAGAGGTTTTGAAATGCAACCCGTTTTCAGTGACCCGCCGGACGAAACAGTAAAACAAGTTATGGCTGCAGCGGTATAATTTCCTCGTAAAACCGCTTTTAGTATCAATAAGAAGATACAACTCTTCACCGCTTAGTAAACCCCTAGATTACTGCATATAAAAGACAGCAATGTCTTTTAAATATCTATAACAAAATATTCCTACAAAAATATTTAAACTATAGTTTACATGTAGCTACCCGTATCGTTAATTAAGTTTCCTATTCTGGATAATTATAAAAAACGTTGGCTAAATAGGGTTGCCTCCAAAACAATGTCATAATTTACCAAAAACCTGGTACCATATTTATACGACTGTTTTTTTTTTAAATGCTTTTCTTGCGCTTGCAAGGGCAGATTATTGAATTGAGGTGTTGTTGTTGGTACTACATACTTACAACCATTGCAAATGCAGTAACCCATACTTACAAGCATTAAACTTTGCCGATAAGTTTCTTATTTTGGTACTTCAGAAAAACGATTGAACTTAACCCTTTAGCAACATTAAAAAGTTCAGATAAAATATCGAAGTTATTTGAACTTCGGCATTCTTCAAGTGTCAATAGAAAGGTTGGTATTTTGAATTTCAATAAACGTAATCGGGAAATTAGAATAGTCTTATCAAATTCGCATCGTTGGGAGACCGGGGCTAAATGACGCAATTACCTTTAAATTAAATTTGTTCAAAGAAATTTCATTTTGGGCGTCACCTTCACTCAAGTATTTTGTAAGAATGCCGCTACATCGGACTTTGGATAGTTGATATAGATGTTTTTCAGGTAAAAGGACGAACGACATCTATGTAGTTATAAGTTTTCAGTATATTCAAATTATATCCGTAGGATAACACAGGTTTAGGGACCCTTTACTCGGTTATTCATTAGTAGTTAATAGTACAGTCGAGTTCATAATTATACTAAGGCGATGAAGTTATGAAACTTATGCACGATTGTTGCAGCAATTTAAGTATTCACATAAAGCAAACCGTACAAATGTACGAGTTTGGATCGATTGGTACATTGTATCGCAAAAGAGTTACAACAAACGAAGAACCATACTCGTGTATAAATTGGTAGCATCAGTAACATGGTAAATTGGTTATTACTATTATAAATGCCTTAAAGTTAAAATGTATTTTTTTAACTAAAATATTATTCTATGACAATGTAGGTTTATACCAAGCTATGTCGTGACGTAACTGCCAGCGTTCTAAAGGAATAAAGGTCAGATTTATAAGCATCTTATAGATACTTATAACCTTTCCCCATCCGTATCCTACCCGCGTAGCCTCGTAGACCGAGACGTCATTCGATGAGCAAACGGCGCTCAACTGTTTCGCAAACAAAAGATTCATTTTTTAAATGATAGAAGAGTAAAGAGTGGTGAGCGAAAATGAAATGATCTTTTTCTTATTTTTAGCCACAACGGAAGTGACGCTACTGTGTATTCGTTTAGGGTAAGAGGCTGGTATCTTGAATTTATTTCACACAAAACTAAGAAACCTCGGTTAACAAACTTATACGAAGTGGTAAACTAGGAAAGTAAGATAGGCAAGTTTCAAATCTGATTACCTAGGCTAACTACAATACTTCTGTAAATTACACTTGTACTGTACAGGTAATACAAATGTAATGAAAAGGAGTTACTTTTTGCCCAATTCTGCCTAGGTAACCAGGTTTTTAATTTATCAGATGGAGTTGTTTTGATGTTATCGGGACTTTTTATTTTAGCTATAGCAAGTCCCAGCTCTTAGAATGTAAGTGCGAGAGAGATGACCTATCAATAAACATGCTAGCATTATTACGGCTTGTTTCGGGCTAATAGTGAGAAAGCGAGATGAATAATAAATAATAGCGGTCTGAAAGCATTGAGGGTGGTTGTAGAGGCAGATCTCTCACCAGACGGACAGACGGAAAGGACTAATCTTCCTCAAATCTTTACAGATCTACTATCTTAGAGAGAGGAGAGAGTGAATAGTAAGAGCGCACAGAGAGAGGAGAGAGTACATGGTAAGGGCGCACATGATTGGTGAGACAGCCGTATGTCGCTTGCAGACTTCCCGTCTTTTACTAACTGTATTAATAAAAGAGGAAAAGATTGTCTATCTCGCGGCGACATACTGTCATGTGATAAGTCTGCTGGAATAGTGCCTATAAAATGTACGAAATGAACGCGATGGTACTCACACAGTCATTGCTTGAGTAGGTGCACGCGCGCCATGCTTGTGTGAGTGAGATAAGATTTGACAGGGTAACTGCGAGGTCACTGGAGCGGGACGCACTTTCGGTGAGACGCAAAGTGTGTCCATATTGTCATCATATCTCACTCCACTGCTTGAGGTAGGCTTCTCCCATTAACTATGCGTATAGACCTATTTGGAGGTAAATGCCCATAATCGCCACACTGGGCAAGCGTATTGGCGATTGCAGTAATGTGTCTATGATTACGCTGCTACCCATCATCAATCTTCAGCGTGGGCATTTACCTCCAAATGCGTCAATACGCATAGTTAACAGGAGAGGCCTACGTCCAGCAGTGGACTATCATAGGCTGATGATGACATGATGACACAGTGGTAAGGGTACAGCGTACTAATCAGCGCTGGTAATCAGATTAGGCACCGACCACACGACGCCTTCGCACGCTTCGCTCTAGTCCAAGCAACGAGGATTATTTGCACGGATAGCGTAAATACAGCTTTACAATCCTTTTTAGGAAAGTCGTATTGCTATGTTGTTATGGGGATCAAAGGATTCGAGCAATCGCTTGAATTCACAAATATTTTGGGTAATCTTTAACGTGGCATCTTACATGCAATAATAGATAAATAAAGATGATTTTAAGAACTTTTTGCATTTATTTTCATTAGCGATACATATTTAAATAGTACATTGTGCGTCAAGGAAAGTAAGTACCTACGGAATTCCTAACGAGAATGTTAGAATGAATTTTATGGCTCGAGTTAGGTAGTATTCCGCTGGGGTGCAGGGCTGGTTCCTCCTCGTGGTGCACCCTGGGAGGGGGAGGATAGCCGCTCAGTTGCGCGCTTGCTATCTTCCCTCTGCGAATACCAGCCAAGGGCGGTAGCAGTTGAGTCCTATGTGGATTCCTGCGAGGGCTTAAATGCCGAGTTTTGGTGAAGGCCATGTGGGCCTAGTGGTGGCCTAGACACCAGGGAGGGGCCTTCGGGCAAAGACGGGTGAGGGCATACCGAGCGGTGACGGAACCGGCGGGGCAGGACTCGGCTGGGCACTCCGGTGTCTGATGATTTATTTCACCCCCGTCGGTGGAGGAGACCGAGAAGGAGACTGGCGGAACATGACTCGGGTGGGCACTTCCGTCGAGATGTGTTTGTGGCTAAGCCGCTTCCGTCAGAGGAGACCGAGGAGGAGACTGGCGGAGCATGACTCGGGTGGGCACTTCGGGTCGCGTTGTGTTTGTGGTTAGGCCGCCTCCGCCAGAGGGCTCCCCTCAGCGTGTCTCTGCTTCGGCAAAGTTAACGTCTGAGGGTCGAGGAGGGAGCCCATGGGGTAGGGGCTTTTGTCCTCCCATGGGGGCCGAGGGGTAGGGGCGTTTGTCCTCCCTTGGCACAGGGAGTACGTCGTGGGGTAGGGGCATTTGTCCTCCCATGGCGGGCTGCGGGGTAGGGGCGTTTGTCCTCCCGCAGTTAAGAGGGTGGGACCGAAGCACCGTGTGACGGTGGCGGTCCCTGCTTCCCGGGGGCTTGGGGGAGTGGTGAGGGTAAGGCATGCTGGTTATGCTACAGTGTGTCTTTCGGTGAGGGTTCGCCCTAGGGTGAAAGTGCCGGTGGAGTCGTGGTGACATGTTCGCGATCCCATGGCTTCACCACTACGGCACAGAGGTTGGCAGCATCCCAGAGGTTTAGTGGGTAGGCTAGTCTCTAGTGGACTAGAGAGCCCCACATAACCAATGCGTAATATTCGGCTCTCACCCCCGGGGGCCTAATGTTACGTAGTGGTATGCAATTCAATGCATTCCTCTGGGTTATCAAAAAAAAAAAAAAAAAAAAAAAAAAAAAAAAAAAAAAAAAAAAAAAAAAAAAAGGTAGTATTCCGCTTACCGACCGTGATGCAGACAATGTTTTTCATCACACTTGCCGAGAAAAAAATTAGTTTTAAGACATTTGTTACCTAAATGACGTACTGATATTTCTATTACTCCCTAGGGAATTTCACTTTACTCCCGCTACGCACGCAAGCAATGGTGCGCTTAGACAGCAAATTGTAATAAAAAAAATATTAATGCACAGTGCATTAGTATCTGCTAGTTATACTTAAAATATGTTTGTTCAAAATAAATAAAATAAAATAATTTATTTTAGTTAAGTGTTTTTTAACTTTACCTAATATTGAAGACACAGGCTCTCACGATATATTGTTTTGAATGTGCCTTAATTTAGGGGCAAACAATCACGAATCTTTTGACAGAATAGGATGTCAATCTCAGCCGATATCCGAGCGAATAAATAACAGCAACCGCAACTAAATTTCAATTAAAGCAACGTACCTAAAATCTACCCACATTTTCACAGGTTTATTGAAAAGCGAACCGATCACACAATCTGCTAAATCTTTCGAGCAGCGTGCGCTGCGGTTTTCGTTGACCTAATTATAGAGTAATGAGTTCGAGGCTCGTGTGATTATTGGGCACTCGGATACCTAACTAAACACGGGAGCTTAAAATACAGCCTCCGACAGGGGAGTACATACAGCGTGGATATTGCATAGGGACGTATATTTTACCTAGCGACTCGCCCCGGCTTCAAACCAGCACAAGACTGACACAACAATACAATACAATTTTCCTCTGGAATCACTCTATTGAAACCGTTTCCATAGTTTAGAGATAATTATACTTGTTAGCATACAGATGGACAGACAGCGGGAAACGATTTTAATTTTAAAGGCACTATTTACTAGTTATGAGAACGATTAGAATAGGACCCAGAGAACCCATTTACATTGATTTCTGTTTACAGAATTCGGAAAACACATTTTGTCATTTCAAAATTGAAGACGCAATGTATTTTATTCGCAGTAATTAACGTACTATCGATAAAATCGAATCCTGACCCACCATAGGAGCTTGTCATATAGTTGGACATTTCTAAGAATAAACTTTTGACAGTTTAGAAATGAGCCTCATATATATGACGTTAAAACTATAGGGAAAATGGTTGGTATTAACCCTCGTATTAATAAGGATCAATTTATAACTGTTAAAAGTTCATTCTTAGAAATCTGCAACTATAGTAACATAAGTCAAATTGCAGCAATTGTCGAACAATTTCACTAAGAGTGAAATCAAATCATACGGCATTACTTTTTATGTCAAAATAAGTTGTGTGCACATTGCAGCTCAGATGAACTTAAAAAAACACTACTAATTAATAATACAATTGAACAAAATTATTACTTATACCATCCAATTCCATAATCGAGCATTATAACTGGATAAATTATACGCCCTATCAAATGCACACGCTGTATACTCGTTCAAAGCATTGTGCTGTCAGGTGGAGAATTAGTGCGTGATTAGTGTCTGACGTTCTGCAAAACAATGTTTCTCGACAGTTTCAAATTATGATGTGGAAAATGTTATATTTTTTTTATTTTATTTGATAGGATATTTTTATAAAAGTCCTGTTTTATAAACCTCTACGGAAAAACCACTAAACCTACAACAAAAACACTGGCTTTAAGAATGTTTATAAACCGAATTGGTGATGGAAAGCTGCTAACAGCATACTGTGCTGAGCATGACCTCAAAAAACCATGGCCATCGATGCAGAATGGAAAATACCACTTCCAAAAATATTTGTTAATGGCCCAGTGAAATATTTAGGTTAGGTTGGGTTACCAAATAAACATTGAATAACAGTATCATAAATAATTACCTTTAGGCAACCCAATATATGTCTATCCTCTTAATGTCAACATAATTAAATGAGGACAATGTGCTTACGCGGAGGAAAATCAGATGAAAATGGAAGAAAGGAAACAATGAGCTAACATTCTATATCGGTGTATTCTTCACACAGTGTACGAATAAACAAATTGAATGCAGCCATCAAAGCCTCTTGTTTCGTTATTAATGCTTTATAACCAGGTACTAGCAAATTGGCTTCCCAGCTTGAAACAATGGCGCGACTCTATTTTCAAACAGAGTCTGATATTTGTTTAACAAGTATCATTCAGAATTATTCATCCGAAATGACCTGGAGCAACGTGGACTTTGTTTTGTTGATGCTTTTTATTACTTATTTGTTTATTAATGACCATTTCCGTGCAATAATATCATTTTAGAATACAGTTGAGTTGAAATTTGTGAAGTTTAATGAAAAATGGGTAGGCCCCCCACAAAGTGGACTGACGACCTGGTGAAGGTCGCAGGAGTCCGCCGAATGCGGGTGGCGCAGGACCGGTCATTGTGGCAATCTTTGGGGAGGCCTATGTTCAGCAGTGGACGTCTTTCGGCTGATATGATGATGAATGAAAAGTGTTTTGTGACGAAAATATTTTTTAGAAATGTGGAATTCCTTAAGCCGTTTATGGCATCAAGCTTAACTAGACCACATATAAAACAATATTTTACCAAGTACATTATGTGCTATTGTCATTTCGTGAAAAACCTCTTTCTTTAAACACATAAACTCCGAAGCTTGAGCAAATAGACCGGAGCTTACGTGGCTGCACGTGGATGCGTTCGGAGATAAACACGACCATGTCTGGGATATTTGCTTATGCTTATCCATTGCTGCGAGAATTCGCTTCAAGCAAACCAATTTTGACGGCCTGCGTAGTGACCTTGCTCGGTTATTGATTTGTTAATTGTTTTATTTGTTTTTAAGTTTTTGTTGTTTTGAATTTGTAACCGTAATGACTTTTGAACCATAGGTTTATTTCGAGATTATTTTTTTTTATCCCAAATGTTTGTTTATATTTGAACCCAGATCCCATTTATATTGGTTCTCCTGAAATAGCATAATAGACGATAAATAATCGCCCACAGGTAACCTAAGTGTCATCTCAAATACTATGATTGATCAGAGGAACAAAATAAAATTGA
This sequence comes from Thaumatotibia leucotreta, assembly GCA_025490895.1. Lineage (NCBI taxonomy): Eukaryota > Metazoa > Arthropoda > Insecta > Lepidoptera > Tortricidae > Thaumatotibia > Thaumatotibia leucotreta. The sequence continues at coordinate 229,705 of JALPQI010030554.1, read as the reverse complement.
ACTCCGGCTATGCAGGTTTTTTACTGATGTCTGAGTTACATTAGATGTGGCTATCCACGAACGATAATTTAGCTCATTACTGACATTTTAACAGTTCTTTTATTTGTATATATTTTGTATAGTATTTATGTATACTGATAACATATGTAGTCTATGTATTGTTTGATAAAAGTTATGTGTGTATTCTATTAATTTAGTGTTTTTTAATTCTTTGTATTCATTGTGCATTGTGTGAGTTTGTCTTTCTAATCTTTCGGTTCTCCACTCAATCTCTCAAAGGTTAGCTGGAAGAGATCCCTTATAGGGATAGGTTCGCCTTTGTACCTAAATTTCTGTATAACTGTTTTTGTAACATATTCTGTGTACAATAAAGTGATTTACTACTACTACTACTACATTATGCTGGTTCGTACATACAATAACGTTGGCAATGTCAGTTTACTTTTTATCAAGTTGTGCAGCAAGTAACCTGCAGTTGCAATGACGTGTTCAGTCATGTTTCACTTGTTATCACAAGTTGAAGTTTTGTACCTATGTATAAAATGAAAAACTTCTGTTTATAGGCTGCTTAAAATAAAAGCCTTCTCTTGGAATGTGTTAAACGTCCGTATATATGTATTTTGACCAAGAAAAACAAGAGGCAGGCATCTTAGGTTAAATTAAAATAACTTTATAAGAAATTTAAAACCATGACGAAATCTTTATATCATTTTCAAAGACCTTTCTATTGATAGCCCACACACTAATGTAATCCAAAATAAAATTCTACCCCTCAGTTACATGTATGGAGTGGGGCTCTCCATACATGTAACTGCCCATTTTCTTATTACACTATCCTTGGCAAATTTAATTACCTACTGTAACATTTATAGTTTCCCAGTAGTAAATCGGCTGTGATAGACGGACATGACAAATTTATTAGGGTTCCGTTTTTTTGCATTTTGGCTACGGAACCCAAATTTTGTTTTAGTTAATATTTTATCTACAAAAGTAGTCATAGTCATTTTGGCTTTGCGTTCTGTATCAATATGCATTCATCATAATTTATCTTAAAAGTCCGCACAATATAATCTATTGGAATTTGAAAAGGTAAATAATCAAATTGGCTTTGAAATATGCGCCGTCTGTCATAGACTAAGATGCCCGAGTCTACACGGGAGCAATTTATAATTCAAGCAAACATTTTATTAAGTGAATCCATTTGTATCCTCTAGTCTAGTACCTATGCAATTGCGCTCTAGGTTTACTGAAAAGGAAGGAACGCAAACTGGCAGCTTTGTAGGTACTGGGCAACGTTCAAAAATAATATGCACGTAGGTAATTTTACATTATTTTTTAAAACTTATTAAATAGTAATCAACTTTATGCACATTGTTTTTTTTTCCACTAATTAATCAGAATTGCTGCAAATTGAATCAATCTATTTAAAAAAAATACGAGGACCGTTTGATAAGTCCATTTAAAAAATAGGTTTGTAAATGGTAATAACATTGGCTGGCACGATCTTTCAACTGAAAACTGTAAAAAAAATTAAGAAAAACAAACGAAGATATATTATGTCACTTTAATCGTTAGTTAACTGTGATCACCGGTAACTAAGGAAAAATCGGATTTTTTTGCCGTTATTAAAAACTTTTTATAAGGGTTGCAGTAGATTTCTTTTAAACATTTTGTCACTGTGGACAAAACTAGGGTACACCATTACAAATTCGAAGGGAGACTATGTTGAAAAATAAATCTAATTAATATAAAAAAAACAGTTGATTTTAAACTTTTAAAACAAACTTATCTAATGCCGCAGCCACGACATTGGTCTAAGGCGACCGGCTTAGCGGAAAACCATACGTGCGAGAAGGAGTACCCATATCGGCGTAGTTTTAGATAAAATGCATTATAAATTAATGTTAAACTAAAATGTAAGGCGTTTTAAAGCTAAACGAGCTCATTAGACAGTTCACCTGTAATTATGTTATTTCTAACACCACTGTTCTATTTTTTAAACAGTATTTTATTTATACCCGTAGTCTATTACACACCTGTCATTTTGCGTGCTCGTTCCATTTCCACTGGCCGGCGGCAGTGTTAGGTCGTCAATCAGTCTGCGTGACTACGAATGGACAGGACGGACACTTTTGTGTTTCTATGAGTTGTTTACGAAGACAGGTCAAATAAAAACAGAGTTTTTATTAGCTTTTTTTAAATTATTGAGCCTGAGATTTAATACTCTTTATTTAAGTACCTTTTGCGAAATTCATGTTAAGTAAAATAAGTCAATAAGAAATGTTGTCATTCCCAAAGAGCTCCAAAGTGACGGAAATACCTACGTAATCAACAGACGCAGCGGTCAGTCTTCATAAATGTTTTCTCAGGGCTCCCACGATCTCTTAAATCCGAGTCAGTTTAGGACGGCTTGTTAGTTTTTGGTATTCTATGGACCTGCCACATCGCGATTCCGATTAGGTCCTAAACTGAATAGCAACAGTAGATGGATCGATTGCAAAAAAAACATAGTTAAGACCTTAATCAAAATAACAATCACGATTGCGTCAATGTGTTTGTAGTATGTATGTATACTCTGTCCAACAACCTTAGACTACTGCCGAAAAAAGGGAATAAAAGTCATTGGGTGTTTTTGACCCGCTTTAAGATTTTTCGCGTACTAAAACCAAATTAACTTTAAAATAAAGAACGAAATCTCACTTTTCTAAATATGTAAAAGGAGTTTTTCGACTTTTTGTATCTGAAATAGTGTTTTTAATGTTTTTACTTTCAGCATTGTATAATTGGGTAAACGGTTGTTAGGTACCTACTTTTCTGATTTCGCCTTGCAAGAATGCGACTCATACCACTCAGTAGCATTTACATTTACCAACATTCCTAGCCCTATTTCGTTTGTATGTATACGCAGTGGGTCATATGCCCAAACAAAATGCCCAATGATCTTTAAAAGATATAGGTTCGTTTTGTTGAACACTCATAGTAAATTTGAATTTGTCGTATTCTTGCAATGCCAAAAGCTGATACACAAAATTTAACTTCTTAACACAAAAATGATGACTTTAGACTTTGTTTTCATAAAAGGCCTTTAATTACGTACAATTTGTTTGCAATCGACCGAGATGGCAGATATCACCGGTTTATTGTATGTCGCCCCTCGCCGTCTAGTGAACAGACGAAAAGATAGAAAGGTTGTTGGCTACCGTGTGTTGTTTTAGTTACTTAACTTAACGTAAACTACCCTCAAATGGCTCTTTAATACAGTTGAGGGGTAGATATAGAGATGTAAAACAACACATGATTAAATAAAATAGTTTTTCTCAAACTTGCAATGAAATGTTGGCATTACGTACGTCAAATTAAACCAGGAATTACCATCTCGCTGGTTCGATAATTGAACTTGATATGTAAAGGCATTTCATAACTATGACTTCAAAGTACCGGAAGGAACCTGCTTTAAAAAGTTAAATACCGGAAGTAACTTGTAAAGTGAGTATCTAGGCATTTCACCTTAAAAAAAAAACTAATGTCAATGTCACCGGGTAAAAGATTATCTCAAATAGTTTTAAAAAACAAATAACGCATAAGTTGTTTATTTATTATTTTTCCCCTCACTAGCTCGTAAAGCGCTCGTTTATCCTTTAATACGAACGTGTAAAAACGCATATTATTCACTTGTGTGGCAAAGTAATGACCTTGGAGCTTAGCGCGAAGTAGCATTCGTTAACAGATAACAAAACGTAAAATGCTCAGGGAAGTGGTTCCACATTAATAATAATTAAATAATTTGTTTGAGAATTTAGTGTAAAATACAAACCTTTATATAATATCATGATTTTAACACATAAATCCTAAAATTCCGTAAGTAACAATTGTTTTAGTGAATGATGATAAGATGACTAGATGCAATCACAAAACGCAGAAAATGTCAACATTGTCAATGAATATTATAGGTTATAATCTTTATTCACCGACCGACTCTAACACGCATAAAAATAGTAAACTAAACAGCTTTCAGAGTGTTCTGTTATAATTTTGTAAAAATAATGAATGAGAATGATTTAATAATGCATTGGCGTTGGTGTGCAACTACAGGAATGTTAATTATGTTAAAATCGTGATGCGTTTACTTTTTCGTGCTAAGTGCAACAAAATCTTGCATTAAATACATGATGCATTTCGAAAATTATTATCACTAACCTGATGATGACTGTAATGTGAACAAATAATTAGCTACCTTTTTTGAGTTTCCTCGCTATAGTGAGGGGAAAAGTTTTGTGTTAAGGTGCGGTTAAACTAAAAGAGCATTCGCTGTTCTAACCTCCCACTCTACGAAATTCGATCGGTAAACAAAACGTGATTGGTTGATTTCGTAGAACGGGCGCTAGAACAGCGAAGTTCTTTTGGTTTAAACGCACCTTTACACACGGGTGCAAATGTATTTTACTTCTCGTATGTTAAAACACTCGCTGCGCTCAGGATTCTATTTTAGATTGGCGGCATTACGCCGGCCGAAATGTATGAAACAGCTGATTTTTTTTTCGCGATTTCGACTTTGTCCCCATAGTAAAAGTTGGTCAGTATGACCTACACATTCACTACGTAGAATTTGAACGGTCGAAAAAAAAACACCCTGTACAACTTTGCACCCTTGTATAACAAATAACTATTGTAGATTCGTTTCGTTTATGACTTTAATTTTTTTATTTCATTGCAAGTTTGAGAATAGTTTACAATGCATAGTGCTCAGAAAGTGGTCTTTTTAAGAATAAACTTCTGCACAGAAAGTGTTTTTTTTTTCGCACGTGTGTGGGGATGATAGCTCATACTACTTTTCCGCACGGCCTCGTTAGTACTGCAAAGATAGTCTGGTTTTCCTCGCATAATTCCTAGTAAAATGTTGTATGATACACAATTACACATGTTGAAATATAGGTTTTTTTCAGGACTAGTGTCGTTGACTATAAAACACGAGCGATCACTTGTGTCATAAACAACTATTAATGTCACATCCTTCAGTGGTAGATCCAGATACTTCCGTGTTTGGTAGGGTTAACCAATAAATATTATAACTACTTACTGTAAAACCAAATAGGCATCACTCCTTATCTCCTTTTTGACTTTGTCCAAGTTTTTTTATTATTAATGACGAGTTTTTGCCTATGAATAGCACGATTAATACAACAATCACACCTAACGGAACAAATTCGATTAACTTTTGGATAATCGTTGAGAGCATTTGGACTATAGTTAGGTGGTTTTATGGTACCTGAAAATATTCAAAAGGACAGACTACAATAAAATAGGTACCTATTTAAAAAGTCTAAAATCGAATATTAAGCTTAGCGTTTCTTAAAAACCTGTGCGGCCAAAATAGTACATTACGACACAAGTGCGAAAAACATGAAATTCGAAACGAGTGGCGATGAACGATGATAAATCAACACGAGTTACGAATTTCGTTTTTGCACGTGTCTCGTACGACGTTTTTTAGTACAGATGGCCCTCCGAAGTTTTGGACCTGACGTAAAATGACCCACTTCTCGCACTAGAGCCTAAAAAGTACACCATCTGTACTAAAAATATTTATGCTGGTGGGTGTATCCTATAGTAAACAACAATATATTCGTCATGTATAAGGGCTCAGGTGCATTTTATGTTAAATCTATGTCCATCTTATTATGCATGCCTATGGGAAGCAATAGCCTTGGAGGTGAAATATGGCAGGTAAATGAATTATGTGATTTATTCGTATTCAAAAGCGGGTGCCGTAACGTAAACCTTTTTTAAGGGTATGAATAATTGTGCTCGGAACGGAGATACCTATGTATAAGAATAACTGAAAAATATGGTAATAAAATTATTTGCCCTAAACAGTTCCGGTCGTTCATACGGCAATAACCTACTTGACTTGGAAATATTTCTTTAAAAATACTAACAGTCAATTTAAGGCTACTTTTAACTCCTAAGTTGTAACTGAGATACGGCTATGACTATTAACATTATTACTTTTACGCATACAAAATTAGCGACAGCGAAACCGAAATATGACCGATTCTAAAGGTGCATTCAGACCAAAAAACGAACATCCGCTATTCTAACACCCCACTCTACGAAATTCGATCGTTACAAAAAACGTGATTGGTTGATTTCGTAGAGCGGGGGATAGAACAGCGAATGCTCTTTTGGTCTGAATGCACCTTAAGGACCTACCCGCTACCGCGAACTACGATCAACTTGTTACCTCCCTATCATATTTAATATATATATATTTATATTATTTATTCATTTATGTTGTTACTTGTAATAACCATCTAAAAGTTGTTACGACTTTACGATTAAATGTTAGGGTTGCTACAAGTACTATTAGTATATTACTATAGAGGACGGGAAACGATAGGTTACAGGCCAAGTAGAAATATCTGGGGCCCATTTCTCGAAAGCTTGTAACTTGTAATACAAGTGGAAGTCCTTATCGAATTAATAGTGTCAAAAAGAGACTTCCACTTGTATTACAAGTTACAAGCTTTTGAGAAATGGGCCTCTGGCCGAAGGAACTGAAGCCAGATAGAGACACGCGGCCTGTAACCTTGTTTCTCGCCGATATTTGTATAGTGCTTTTCTCAAACTTGCAATGAAATAAAAAATCGAAAGTGTTTTCACAGTACATAAACAAATAACTGAAAGAACGAAACGAATCTACAAAATAATGAAAAAAACGACTTATACGTAAATTTTTTTTTAACTATTTAAGATAATCTTTTACCTGGTGACATTGACATTAGTTCGTTTTTTTCAAGTTACTTCCGGTATTTAAATATTTAAAGCAGGTTCCTTCCGGAACCTATGAAATGCCTTTACTTATCAAGTTACGAACCAGCGAGACGGTACTTCCTGGTTTAATTTGACGTAACTAATGCCAACATTTCATTGCAAGTTTGAGAAAAATATTTTTTCTCAAACATGCAATGAAATATTGTCTTTACGTTCCTTAAAATAGACACGGAAGTATCGCTTTTAGGGCGCAGTAACTCACTGGGATGGAAATGGAATTTCATAACTCTTTTCAGGCCAAGGCCTGCAAAGTAAATTTTTAGGGTTCCGTAGCCAAAATGGCAAAAACGGAACCCTTATAGATTCGTCATGTCCGTCTGTCCGTCTGTCCGTCTGTCACAGCCGATTTACTCGGAAACTATAAATGCTACAGTAACGAAATTTGGTAAGGATATGTGTTGTATGAACCGCTACAGGATTATGATACTAAATTGTAAAAAAAACCATTGGGGTGGGGGCCCTCCATACATGTAACTGAGGGATAGAAAATTTTTTTTAGTTGTATATAAGCGTGTGGGGTATTAATAGAAAGGTCTTTAAAAATTATGTCAAGGTTTATACATTACATTTTTATTTAAGCAAATCGTTTTCGAGATATCAGCTCTCAAAGTCTGAAAAATGTGTCCCCCCCCCCTCTATTTTTTAAACTACGCGATATAAAATTCAAAAAAAAATATATGTTATGCACATTAACAAACTCTATCAACCATTTTTGGTTTGGTTAAATTATCTCCTATAGTTTTTGAGGTAGGTTGATTTAACTGTATTTTTTAATAATAAATTGATAATGGTACGGAACCCTTAGCGCGCGAGTCCGACTCGCACTTGGCCGGTGTTTTATTTTTAAATTTTGACAACATTGTCATTATTTTTTTTTGTATTTCTTTGTATGTTTGAGAAAAGCACTATACAAACATGCCTTGGCGTGAAAACGGATTCCCGGCCGCGTTACCTATCCACTTACTTATCTTGGCCGGAAATCCTCATTTTCCTGGCTTCTGATGTAATGTACTATTACTTTACTTTTCAACCCGGACAATGTTTTCACTGCACTTGCTGTTTTGTAATGTGTGCTTTATCTGAATAAAATTTATTATATTCTTTTCTATAATATATTCTATTTCTCTAGGCGGACAAGACAACGTTAGTGCATAGATTCCCAAAGTGGTCCCTACATAGCCCAAGTAGCTTCTATAAATGTACCAAGCAAACGAAACGTCCCTACAAAATAGGTACAACGACATTCATTAAAACTAATCAAAAATTAAATTGAAATTCAAAATAATATTCTGTTTAAAAATTATTATCAGCAACATCAATTTGATTGATTTATTTCTACTTCCTGCTTGAGACAAAAAGTTTAGAAACCTTCGCGCTGGTGGACACTTATTAGTTCCATTTAATTAGGTATTTTGAAAGCTTCTCTTTCGTCACAAGAGACACGTTGAGCTTTATTAATGCTGTTTTTCTAATTAACTAATGTAAATCACATTGTTTTTCGGCACTACTATTTCTACAATCCAGCTTTTAATGTAGCAATAACTGATTATAATCAGAGCCGGATTAAACAGGCCCGTAGCACATTTTATAGCGAAGCCCCTGGTTTCTTTTATTCTTTTACTTACAAGTACCCTTCAAAAAAAAATACCCTTTTCAGACATGTGTAGCAGTCCTTGCGAACGTTGAATTTGTTATGTTCAATTTTGGCAGATATTTGTAAATTTTTTATGCAATAAGGAAATCATGCATTTTTTTAAACTTTGGTGCAATTTTGTTTTACCGCCTGTTCTCAATTTATTTGAATTTTTATGCGTGGGCCCCCCTTGCACGGGGCAGTAGCATATATACTAGGTACTTCTGCTGTTAAGTTAATACGCCACTGATTATATTTATTCAAAATAGTTTACCCAGAAGTTGGGTAATAAAGACATTTTTCATGAAACATAAACCATGATAAAATGCAAAAATATAAATTTCAAAATCTTTTTCACAGCTACCAAAGGGATAACGGTTATTCCTATGTGTTTTTCCTCTTATACAAACACCCATATTTAAAGTAGCTATTGCTGTATTTGCTCTTTAAATGGGGACAAATTTCCATGGGAACCCTTCTCGATGTCCCAAAAATACCTTCGCGGGCGCTGAGACAATTATTATTGTGAGGAAGGCTAAAAACCTTACGCTGCAAAAAGCGTGAATAATCCTTCCATATTTCAAAGTTGTTTTTTGGCAAAAGTGGTGAGCCTACTGAAAATTGATAAGGCAAGTTGCTTTATCGTGAGAAACACTTCACTGAAACAATAAAATTATACAAATTGGAAAGCCTTTTTTAATTTTTTGGTTAATGGTATTATGGCAGGTACGAGATATCTTTAAAAATTGTTATTATTAATGTAGGTACAGTCGACGTCAAATATGTCAGACGCAAAGCACAAAGGTACAGTCACACCAAAAAATATTTAATACATTTCAGAATGTATTCCTATGGCCCAAGAAACAAAATCGTTAATATATTTTTGGAGCAAACCGTACAAGTTCCACATGTAGGTAGATAGTGTTCAGTAAATTATTATTTTTACCCCTTATTTCATAAACGTTTATTAACTTAACAAGCCGCTAATAATTGTTTGTCCCTTTTGCTCTTATGGAGACATTGTTAAGACCAACAATTATTAGCGGCTTGTTAAGTTAGCAAACGTTTATGAATAAGGGGGTTAGTTACTCACACCATGTATTGGAATTGGAAAAACAAAATTGTTCCCACCGTTATTGCATTTTAGAAAATATTAAAGTGCGCGAAACCAGGTTTCTAACAGACCACCGACGGCGGAAATTCTGTAGCCGTACCATCAGTTGGAAAGTAAAAGATACGTTAAGTTTTACTCGATACCTACGTAATGCATTCTATCGCCCTCGCTCTGACATAATATAGTTAGGAGCGAACGCGATGGCCTGATTTACGTATCGAGAAAACCTAACGTTACCGATACTTTCAAAGTCATGGTACGGCTACTGCCTGAATAAACGAAATGTACCAGCTGAAAACTTCGGTTTTTATTTGGTTTTACGTCAGCGAAGTCGAAAGGTGAAACACTTGAAAAATAAAATTGTTACTCTGGAATGGATGTAGGTATATCGAGATTGGTTTTCACTTGATCTGACAGAAATGTGGTTATTAATAGAGATATGTGTATGTCATCTATTAAAGGGGCAGGCTTACGTTTATTATTAATTTATTATTCAAAATGCATCTTATTGAGGTTAGGAAAATTAAGCAAGTGAAACGCTTTTATAAATTGTAGTAGTTAGTAGGTTGTTTGCCGTAATTGTGAAACATCTAGTTGAGGTAACTCATGAGATGAGTCTCATGACCAAACCGCTAGAGACTTCTTAGGGCAACGTAGGTTGTAGCAGAATCGGGATTTAGCCAGGAAATAGCGCCAACATCGTCGGTAGGTATATAATGCCAAAGACCACTGATTTAGACATGTTACTTTTATTTTTAGTTCCAGTATTTTTTTCTTTGTGATAAAAGGATTCGCTGAATACCTTTTTAAACATTTGTATATAAATTTTGTTCAACGTTTATTTATTGTATATGTTTGACTAAGTATGTGTTAAGATTATTTATTGTTAAATTAGAGATATAGTATACAAGTAGAAAAATCGTACATGAAAAGGTCGTGTTAAGGTTATACAGCAATAATTCGTCTACTATAAAATAAATTACGACACAAATGCGAAATACATGTATCATACGACGTTTTTCAGTACAGATGGCCTCCAAGGTTTCAACCTGACAAAAATGAACCACTTCTCCACCAGCGCGTAAAAAAGCATCACCTGTACTGAAAAAGATATTATACTCGTATACCTATTAAAGAAAAACCCAAAACCCTCAACCTAAGCTTTTTCAGCTGATGTCTATGTAGCATTGTACCAAGGAGAAGTTTCATAAGTTGCGAAACTTGCATAGAGAATGTTCTCGGAAATCTAAATTTAACAAATTATCTAATCAACCTAAGACATAATACATAAATAATAAATACATGCCTTGTGAGTTATATTTACTGCCTTGTTTACTTATATAAAATAATTATTTATAACACATTTTTATAAGTTCTCATGGAAACATTTTCAATGAGAACTTACTCTTAAATTCTCATGAAAATTCTAGGAAATTTCCGAGTATATTCCTGCAATTGTACATGTACATTGCTATGTCTATTTCCTAGAATGTTCTGCAACTTATACATGTACTTGTACATTGCAATGTCTATGTACCTTGGTCGCTGTTTATGAGTTTATGACATCTTTTTGAGTTTGTGATCTATCACAGAATTAATAATTATGGGCACATAAAAAAGTGACAATTTATTGGATTCCATAAAACTTGTAATAAATTTGGCCTAGTTTTCAAAAGACGTAGACAGACGAAACGTGCAAACGGCCGTAGTACGTAACGTAGGGTCTCGTTAGCTAACGTTTTCCAAAGGAAAGTGTACAAGTGTTGCCACTTTATTTCACACTAGGCTTAGGGCTCGCTCCCAAGAGACCCACATTCTCCTAGAAATACCGGGAATTTTATCCTTTTCTAAGCTTTATCGAAGCGACGTCCGACGTCTAAATAAATTTCTTTTAACAATGTGATTACGAAATTCTGTTTTGAGGTAACTAAAAATACGCAACCTTTTTCTTGCGAACTGTCAACCTTTTCGTGGACAAAAATGGTGTTGCTATTGTCGTATTTGCAAGTATACAGTCTGCTACCATCATACAGGCTTTTACGTAAAAGGGGTAATAAAATGCGTTACTTGCAATCATTTCAATTAAGTTTCATACTTGAAAATATTTTTAGTTAACTGTATAATTTATTTTATTGCCTTCTAACGGTAAATTTAATGCGCGTATTATTGTCGAACTAGTAGCTGTGACCTGTCAATGTTATTTCATCAAGAAATACTCATGGTTTGGTTTAAAAACCGCATCTCATTGGTCAGTTTCAATGTTAATCTGCATAATAGTATCACACTGTATTATACATATTTGGAAACTACGAGTAGATGTAGCATTGCAACTAATATTATACAGTGGACGTCAAAGTTATTTACGGTTTAGGTGCCAAAAATATACTGACACGACCTTCATCTCAAGGCAATAGTCGTGTAAATATATTTTTGGCACCATAATAATCGACATTTGCAATCATGATGCCATTGCAAGAAAGTTGACAACAGGGTTAACATGTGCTACTACTGTCTTACTAGGGTATTTACGATAATGTAAAATAAGCTTTCAGAGCCCATTTTCATTCTAAACTCAAAATTTTATCAAATTATTTTACTTGACATAATGCTTACCGACATTGTTTTTGGAAAATATTTTTGCACACATAATCATAAATAGGTATTAAGTTTCCCCGTCAACCTTTATTTATCTTTACGCAAATCGACCTAGTCCCTCAGAAAACTTAAGGCTTGTGTATACATAGTGGGTTGTGGGTACTAACACTAACCGCCGATATATTATACCTACCGATAATTCTAGTTATAGATGGATATTTTAGATGTTTCATAGAAATCAACCATGACCAAGAAACAAATATTTCTGACGGTAATAAATGAACGCCACGCTAAAGAGACTCATTCTCTGGAAATCAAACCCGTCCCAGTTTTGTAGGCAGGACCACTACAGACTAAGCTATAGAAGCCGTAAAAAATACACAAGTTGTAAGTAAAAAACTATTATCATAGTTCGTGTCTGAAGTAAAACGGACAGAGATCGTAAAGAAAATGATAAAGCGCTCAAAACGACATAAACGCGTATTTTAATGCCCTTACTTCGCCAGTTTATGTTTCCACATGACATTGGCCGTCTCTAGGGACTCCTATCATCGCCATGTTTCGATACTTTCGATGTTTTATGGCTTTCGCCTTTCACAAGATGGGTACGGATGCACTCTGTCGATGCCGGGTAAAGACGGATTCATATGTTGATTTCATGGGGTCTGGCTTTTGACAAAAGTACATTTTAGCTAACAAGTGTTAGTCACGGACCTGCGTGTCTCCACATTATCATTTCAAAGTGAAAGACTTAAGAGTTCAATTATGCGTGTAAAATATATCCTCACACAAAACCTTTTGTGAAAAATACTTCTAAGTATAAATAGAGAATATTATAACGAAGCCTGTTGTGGATTACTTTATTGTTTGAGTAGAGAATTGACACATTGAAATTAATAATAACATTCTATAAAATAAGCTGTCTAATAAAGATCTTTCTTATTTATAACAAGCTGCTGCTCCGGTCTGCGTTCTTAATCCCTACGGATTTCCCGGACAACCAAATATTTTTGGCAAATATAAGCGATATTTTGAGCCATTTATTTTTATTCTTTACTGTATATCTTAATGAGTTATACCTTCAAATAATGTACAAGAAACCAATCTGCAATATTCACTTAAATAATTGAGCATAACTTTAATATTTCTCAATGGGGGCGCTAAAGTATTTATAAAATTGCAACTTAGATTATTGGAACTCCGAAAATTTTTCTTATACAATTTAACTTCATAATGATCGGTATTTAGAATAATCTTTGTTCATAATCATCATCACATAGAATTATTTATGTTCATAATATTGTTTTTCATACATATTTTTAGTACTAACTTTTATGTTTATATAATTTTTCACTATACTTATTTTATGCTATATATTCTAATGTTATAGGTATTTATTTTTATCTGTACTGGTTTTATGTATGAATTATTTTTGTTTAATTAAATATAAATCGTACTATTACTGTAAACTAGGTACCTGCACAAATCAGGTTGTGGCAGAGTAGGTACTGTACTAAACGGGTTCCCTCTAAACTTTTTTTGTCCGAAACGCTTAGGACATAACAGACTTGGTATAATCTATTTTGGCATCAACTTAATGAGACAGAAACATCACTTGGCTTAAATAACAATATTTCGAATATTATTTTGTCCGAAACTATCTTGGTATATCATTAATTACGCCGAGTGTTATAAGACAGAAATTAGATTTGCATCTTTTTTTTGGGCATGTAGCCACATGTTCGAAACTTGCCTTTTTCGTCAGGCAGAATTTGCTGTGAGGGTGAAAATTTCTGCAGTGAGCGAGCGAAGCGAGCGAACAAAACCTTCCGGGGCAGATCCGACTCGGATAGGTTAGGTTAGAAGACTAAGGCGGGAGCAAATGCTCCCGCCTTAGTCTTCGAGGTTATTTTTTTTTAGCAACCTAGAAAGTACTCAGCTCAGTAACACAGTAAGTAACGTATAGAATATTACTCCTACCTCGATTATATTGAGAGGTTGTAATTATTCCTTCTCTGTTATGCTAAAACAAACTATGCCGATACTTTTTATGCACATCCAGATTATGCCTCATCATAAATAGGAGCATCGAAATTATGCTCAAATAATATTCGAACAACTCGAAATCTGCCACAAAGAAATATGCTAAAGTTGAGTATGTCACAACAGTTTCTCCACAAAGCCCATTATGACTACATAGTTTATGTTATTCATAAAAGAATTATACCACAACAGAGTGAACCTAATGGGAAAATGTTTATAAATAAACAATTTATTTCAAATAACTTTATGAGTATAGATTAATCTACTTGACGACTTTTGGAGGATAAAATTTCGAAATAAAAATCGTTATGAACATTGTAGGTAGAAGTATAATTTTTAGTAAGAAAAAAAGTATAAGAAAAAATTTTCGGAGTAATGATGATTATGAGTAAAAAACGGTATTAGTAAAAATATTCGAAGAAAAAATTGTATAAGTGCCAATATGGACCCTTTCTCAATTGATACAGGTATAGGTTACTTACAACGACATGAGAACTAAATAAAATCACTATCAATTAAATATCATTTTCAATAAGATGATTATTTATAAACATTCTGTCACTAAACTATCTGATTTACCTAAGTATATTTCATCCAATCAAATTTTTACCGCAAAATATAGTATCCAAAGGTAGGTATACGACTCTTCGCTACTTACAGGGTAATGGACAGCAACTTGATAGCTAAGATAATATCAGCCCACTGTTTACTCACCGGGCATTTTGGCCGGACAATGGTAATTACCGACGACGGGCTAATAGGAAACTGTAAATTAACTACCTATCACCTATATTGTAGACAGTAAAACTTATTATCTGCAAATCTGCATTATTAAAATGTTAACACTGGTAGTATATAACTATGTAACGTACGTGTATGGAATGCAATACTAATACAGTACTGTGTGGAAATGCTGACACAGTGCCATGCTGTGATATTCCACAGAAAAATATAATAAAATTTTATACACTGCATAAGCCGATTTGTTGCTGAATACTAAAGAGCGAATATCATTTTGTATTTTCTTACATTAGACATACATTTTAGTTACTTCTTACTATTTCAAAATATATGTACCTATACGTTATATTTAGGTATATCGTTTCATATAGTCAATTGAATCGTCTTGTAAGTAGTCGAAAACCTTTGAATTATTGAATCAACAAGTTGGTAAATGTAAAAAAAGTCTGAAAATGTTTCATAAACACACAACGAAAAGGTATAAATGCCAAATGTTAGCCATTGTTAGAGCGGTTTAGAGATTTAGACATTGGCGAGATGATTCAAAGGTTCCTGCCGCGTCAGTACCTGGTCTCTTCCGCCACGTATCCCATTTCAGTTTTTTCTTTTTGCTTTGATCTTTGTATCAAAATATATCTAAATCCCTTCGTTTACGCACGGTGTCCCGTATTTATCACATGGCAATAAATCAAAACCCTTTGAACTGTGTTTTCTAAGCACGAAGGTTAGATATCCCGGCTAAATTCACAAAACTCGCATCTCCATTGAGAGGAGTTACAAGGTATGCGACTTTACGGCAGTCACGTATTTTCGGCTAAAGTTGCAAGTCAATTACTCTTCGGATTATTTATTCTAAAATTGGGTTTACGAGATTACTTTACTTAGCCGTAATTTACGACAAATCAAAGATGACAAACATACCGGCTGCCTGGTATTAAGTATCTTATATAACATAGACATAACAAGTAAAGAGATGTTATATAAGTACATGTTACAAACACTTAAAAATATAAAGATTGACAGTCTCTATGTCTACGAAAGTATCGAGTTCCATGAAACCCCCATAAAAGTGCATGCACACACA
This sequence comes from Thaumatotibia leucotreta, assembly GCA_025490895.1. Taxonomy (NCBI): domain Eukaryota; kingdom Metazoa; phylum Arthropoda; class Insecta; order Lepidoptera; family Tortricidae; genus Thaumatotibia; species Thaumatotibia leucotreta. The sequence goes on along the minus strand of JALPQI010030554.1, from coordinate 213,664 downwards.
AGTATGTATGTATGCCATGTGGTGACGGCAATAAGAATACATTTGTCACTACCCCAACTCTTGCCGTGGGTGGCGTAAGAGTTGATTAAGGGATTGAAGTTTCACTGGCCGTTTATTTATCGAAGATTGGGCAGCAGCATCATGAATCATAGTGGACACATTACTACGATCGCCAACCCGCTTGCCCAGCGTGGCGCTTATGGGCATTTACCTCCTAATGCGTCCATGCGCATAGGCTAAGGAGAGGCCGTTGTCCAACAGTGGACTGATATAAACTAATGATGTGATGACTCACAAGTACGCACAGTGGCAGTGTATGTGCGTTACTTTAAATACAGGGTGGAACAGGACAACGATCTTTCCCGCTACCGACCGAGTCTACCAACTATTACGATAAACTTTCAGTATGGGACCAATATCGAAAACGTACATGGAAAATTTACTTTTCCATACTATTGCTCTCGAACTAATCAGTCACTTTGTATGAGGGGTTAATTTTTTTTAAAGATATTTCGATGTTGGTTCCATACTGAAAATTCATCGTAATGATTGGTAGACTCTGTCGGTAGCGGGAAAGATAGTCGTTGCGTTCCACTCTGTATATTAGTTGTAACAAAGTCTTTTTCCATCATTTTATGTTTTAGATGCAGCAGCTTCGGATTTTCATAAATAAGGTATTCCTTGTGTCATATTTATGAAATTCCAAGGCAGCTGCATCTATAAGACTTCAATGATTAAAAATCGCGTCTAGCGATATTCCGGAACACAAAGAACTTGCATTTCTAAGACGACATGTGCGACGTCATGAAGATATTATTATGAAAAGGTTATTAGAAGTGAAATATTTTATGAGTAAACGCTTGAAAACCTTTTAACCACCGTGAATTTTTTGTCTCTTTCCATAGTGCTTAATTAATTAATCGAGCTCTGATTCAAATATTTTTTAAGCCGATCAATAGGTCGATTAGAATTCGAGTAGGATAAAGCTTAAATTATTGTATATATGTATATAATGTATCCATTTAACACCCTATTTGTTTTAAGGTTTAATGCTCCACCGTAATATTTTAGCACTCATTGATTTGAGTTGCTTTTATTTGACATAATAAAAATGAGTATGATTAGTTAGTCAAATTATCAAGTGAAGAGGGCATTGCTTTTCACCAATAGTTACGAATGCCTTACCCCGTAGTATATAATAACATATTTCAAGTAGGTGTGTAATGTAATGCAACACACTTGAAATAAAAATAAGTTACACAATTTCACTAATATTATAAGCAGTTTACCAATTACCTACGTGAAAAAATACAAATATGCCACGTTACGACACCTATATTAGGCTGCATCCAAGTTGGGAGTTGTACTAAACATGTTTTACTATGTAATCAAGTTTTAGTACTGAGGGACCCTCTACCTCGACGGATAACTGGTCTGTAAGAACTATAAAATAACAAATTGCGAATGACTCACAACATCGAAATTACTTCACTAAATGCAGCATCACTTTTTTTCTTGAAATAATAGTGACAGGCATCGAAGAAAGTGTCATGTTAACTAGTCGTAGTCATTATAAGATCATGGGCTTATTATTTATATCATTATAAGATATGGGACTTCCACTTTAATACAAGTTACAAGCTTTTGAGAAACATACTCCAACCCACACCGTTGAGAACTGACAGTTACTCATATCAGCTACTTATAGATAACTCCTAGCTTTTAAAAGTGAATGTAATATATTGGGTAGGTACTTCATTAGGGTCTAAAACGAAATCACGATCATGACTTATATTGTGTTACGAAAGTTTGTCATACAAAACCATATGGGTAACTATGTAACTAATGTAGCACAAAAGAGTGACGTTAAATTTTTTTCCATTCCATTTTTTTTAAATCGACCCATTATGCAACGACTTGCTGTTATCCTATTTCGCACGCATATACTTAAATACATTATTGTAAAATGATACCCACCCACCTAGTAATTTGTTTTGAAGAAATAAATAGGAGCCAGTAAAATGATGTAACTTAAAGGTATTTTGAGGTACGAGTATTATTAACGAATAAATTCTAATATTGTAGGGTTCGTTTACATTTAGTAGCTAAATTTGTAAACTACTTCAGGTGTCTAGTGGCATTATTAAAACAAGGTCAATAAAGCGGAAGGTATTTCATAATATTACGTCGAGTGGGTAGGAATACCTACTTATGAAATTGATCAGGAATGTAGCAGAAGAGCACTCTGCTACATGTTTCAATTTCGTCGGACCCTTTTCACCTTATTACGTAGTTATACGCTATTCATGAAGTTTTAATACATACATTGCGTGATTCATATCGTACATAACTATCGTTCTATTGTGTTTTGTTAAAGTGTATATTTTAATCGCGATATTTTTGTTTAAATATTATTAATCGATGACGACGTTACTCTGTTACTATTGTCGAAAATTCTTAGATATACAGGGTGACATCTGGGTCGTGTAGCAAAAGTGAACAAGGTACTAGGGACGGTCACGCTGAGCAACAATCACTATGGAGAACCAAATAATTGCGAAAAAATCTCCTAATTATGACTAAATTGATAGTTAAATATCAATTTAATAAACTTTATTGCGATATCTAAGAAAATGTAAACAAATATAAAAAATGTATTAATGTAGTGCATTTCTGTTATTCGTTTCGGGAAATAAAATTATTTAAACCAAAGAAAGTCGGTTTATTCTTAGGTGGCCGTTTGAACTTTATTATTGCGAAAACCAAAATCTGACCAACAAACGAGCAATAATATTTATAAACTCTAAAAATGTTATTACTTGGATTATACAGGGTGAAACATGAGTCGTGAACAGTAATACGTTTTTCTAACTCTATAAACAACTAACAATTAAATGCTCCACAAGTTACATAAAAATTTACTAGTTATTTATTCATTTTTTGTTTTTTTTTGGGTTTATCTTTTTTGTATTTTTTGGCTTTGGGATATCCAAGAAGAATTTTAAGAAAAATTAATGGGGTAATTTAAATTACCTCTTCAAATTTAAGTAATTAATAACGGCAATTTCGTCATTTCGTGTAAAATTAAATGATATTTACTACATTTAACGTTTTAAATAGCTTAAATAGTCGTTATCATTTCTGAAAAACACCTTAAAAATTAGAAGATGTCACAGAAAACACAAAAAAAATAAATAAAAAACATGACTATTTCTAAGTAACTTGTGGGGCATGCAATTGTTCGTTGTTTATAGAGTTAAAAAAACTTATTACTGTTCACGACTCATTTTTCACCCTATAATTGATAATAGTTCAACTCAACACTGTAGAAATGGATCAATTTCAATAATGTTATATTGTAATTCATTTTTTAATCTACTAGGTGTGTCTGTGCAAAGGAAAATAGGCACTCTCCTCTCATTTGAATAAATTTCTTCTCAAAAACAATCCCTTAAGAATCTTTCCTGCCGTCTCTTATTTAATCTTTTTTCATTTGACTTATTTCATAATAAAATTCTGAGCAACTGGGGGCAAATACTTGTATAGATGTAAACAACAGGGCTGCCATTGACATTGAGGTTGAGCTAATTTACTGACAGTCGCGAGATGAATGAAAATTTATTGTTTATCGGCAAATAGAAGCCGATATTCAATATTGTGGCAAACAAACGCCCGCTTTATTGTGTCGTTTATCTGGCTGTAGGTACCAAAATAGCCGTTTTATTCGTTTTCGACTGCAGCGCCGAAATCGAATCGCACTGAGAACTTATTTAATTTCCGTCTGAAAGTTTGCCCAATTTCATCTCATACACTTAAGTTGGTATCTTCGCATGTATACATGTTGTTTACACTAAAAATAATTTATTAAGTAATTAAAAACAGGTTTAATACAATTAATACAGGTTTTGGTTCCTGTTAATTAAACTATTTGGAGATTGTGTGCAGTAGGTACTTGAATATTTTAATCGTAATATTTTTTTACAAAACGTTATACTAGATTTTATTTCCCTATCTATATATTTTCATGAATATACGTAGGTATATATTATTTAATTTATTACTATATTTCTGAATACATCAATGAATGTGATGCAAACAACGTGTTTGGGGATTTGTCTATAATATTAAATAATAACATAGAATAATTATTTTGTACAAAGATCTTTTTATTAATTGATAGCATGTATAGTGTTTTTTCCACAGCCTTCTATTTATACAAAATAAATAAGAGGTAGTATGATATAGTACCTATTCATTTCCGAGGAAAGTTGTTAGATTTTAGTATATTTAATGAATTATCACATTAACCCTTAATTTGGCAATGTTCGTCACAATGAACATAGTCTTCGACCCACTTTTTGTATTTTTTAAGGCAGAATTTTCTGCTCTACGCAATGGCGTGGAGGCTAGAACGCACGATTTTTTTTTTTCAATTTGTCAATTTCAGTATTAAGCGGTTAAAACGTTTATTAACCAGAGTATAACATCACTTCTAAAAGTTTTTTTAACAACCTTTTTTAATTTTCATATTTTTCTTTAAATTGAAATGAAACATATATCACCTTTAATAATTATACTTATGATTAGATCTAAAAAGTACGCAATTTATCACTGTTTGATCACCGCCTTCTTATTAAACTTTTTCGTTTGGTTTTTAGAAATTGTGAGTCATAATTATCTAGTCCCAAGCCGAACCAGTGGTAGTAGTAGACAAAAAGCTACACTAACAAACTTTAAAACCCTTTACATTTAATATACTTTTAAACGCAATAAATCCTCACACTTTAATTAACAAAATCGTACCACGTTTCACACGTTTAATATACCGTCACGTGAACATGCACTTTTCCATGAATATTTTCCGGGCAAAGTTTTACGTTATCAAACTTACCTGATTGCCGAGAGGAGCGCGGGGATACACTGAGCTCCAGTCCCGGTATGATCGCGCGCATGGGTTCTAATAACTAAGTTTTGAAGCATGCAAGCCTTATATAGGCGCCGAGATGCCCGCCCACCACGCCGCCCCTAGGGCGGCGCTCGCATCCGTGTCAACTCAGGAACTTTAAAACTTCACTGATTACTGATCTAACGCACTTCACCTTTCAATGGAAGACACCTGTAAATGTCGATTATTTATGGGGTATCATTAAATGGACATAAGTCACATAACTAGTACGAGTGCGTGAGTTGTCATCGAAACTTTTGAAACAGTTCAAGAATGAGATGAATTGATGTTTCACAACGTAATACCGTAAGATGGGGCTATTTGAGACCCAAAGGACTAATTGGTAACATCGAAATTAATGGGTCTAACACACATATAAATCGTATCGTAAGATTTGGAACAAATATCTTATACTTGGGACCACGTATTTTCATAATATTCAATGCTAAAAAGAAATCGGGCTTAAATGCTGTTTTCTCCTTAGTACCAAATAGCCCCGTGGATCTCAAATAGCCTCATCTTACGTGTTTTGTGTTCTCTCATGCATGTAAGGTAGCATTGTTAAGTTAAGTAACTTTTTCAAATACTGAAATTCATTAATAAAATAGATTTTTAAGATTAGTAGTGAAATGGCTATATTTTATAGACCAAACCACATCAGCCAACTATCATTAAAAAGTCACCTTGCCTTGCCTTTTGTGTTTGTATCCTACCAACTGTGCAATAATGTAGCAAATGCAGACAGAACTTCCTCCTCTTTTGTTCAAATATCCTTACACTTATATTATTTATAATGGTTAACAGTTAGATTAACGTTAATAGTTTGAAATAATATTGTCGCATCAAGTAGCAATAGCCGGATGTTTATAACACTTCTTGTAATAACATTACTGAAGATACCACTGACGTTAATAATAGCGGTAAGGTATTTAAATAAATTGGAATCGAAAATAAAACGTATTTTTTGGTCCAATCAAATATTACCTGACTAGTTTTATGAATTTAATAAGATTACATTTTAAAAATAGTCAGTAAATTAAGAATTAAGATATAGTTATCTGCTGTTTTTATTTTATTTTTTTCGATAAAAACGCGACGAATCGAGAGATTTCTTTGAGGATTTATTTAATTCACAAAAGCTTAGTTAACAAAATACATCAAAAAGTTAATTACATCAAAAAACACTAATATGGACCTGGGCATAGTTCATTGATGTAGCAGTGTAGCTTGCTCTTTTATACATGACGATGACTATTTAAATTTTCGTAAAAAGTTCCAAAATACTTTGTCGACTTAAAAAAAATAAAAAGGAATGTACCTGCATCTTATACCACTTAGACACTGATTGGTTGTTTGCTCTGTGGCGACAACATCACCTTGCTAAAAATTAATTCAAATACATTTTTTCTATTTACATTCCATTAACGTGAACTTGTAACGACGATAAAATAACAGAACAAAATTTTACGGATTCGCGTTACATTAAGATATATTTTTTAAGCCCTTGTATAGTTAATTTTATGAGCCTTTTATGAGTAGTGGTGGTCCAGTGGTTCAGACGTTTGACTTTCAATCCGGAGGTCGTCGATTCAAATACTGACTCGCACTAATGAGTTCTTTCAAAACCATATGTACCTACGTGTTATGAGATGATATTTACCATTAGCTCTCGGTGAAAGAAAACATCGTGAGGGAATCGGGAGGCAAAACCAAGCATAATAGTACCTAATGAATTACATTTGTATATCGTTAACATCTCACTACTGCGTTTCTGTATTGTACTCACTACTTCACTAGGTAAGCTAGTACAATACAGAAACGCAGTAAAGTGCATTCATCCTTACTTGTCTTATCATGTAAACAAACACTTTTTGAAAACATTATCACACTTTTCTCTGCAATTACACAATAATCATCACGTCAAATGTTGTTGCATAAATAAAAAAAAACTCGCAAAGTATTATAATCACTCAAAAAAAATCATTTCTGTAAAGATTTTCGTCAATAAACGCTGTTACGGTCTGATAACCTTCAAGACATCTGACATTGCAATGTCTAGATTGACTATGTACCGTAATGTTGGCATGACAATATATCGATATTAATATTTAAAGTACAACTTGAGAAAAATGCAACTAAAATAAATTACAATCGTTTACCAAAATTGTTGTAGTTGATTTCAATATGTTATCAAAAACATATTGTACTAATTAATTCTCTTCTTGACAGACGACACAAAATCGATAATCCTCTATTTACATAAATAGTGAAAATTATCGTTGACATTTCATTATTTCGACATTTCTAATCACCAGTGATTGTCTTTGGTCATCTTTGAAGTTTGTGTTTTTGCACTGTACAAAACACGATTTTTTAGGAGAGCCAAACATAAATTTTTTTAGAAAAAAAAATCGTAACTCTTTTAGTGCTTGTTTTTGCTTTTTACATATATCTTCTTATGCAAATCACACATAGTAAAAACCCATTCGATCCTTCTTTGGAAAACCCAACCTCAAAGTAAACCTTAAAACTTTATGAAGTTTTTAGTAGATTGTGTTCTTCTGAAGATAAATATTGTTGTGTTAAAGTTTTAAGAAAAGAATCCTGAATCACCGCATCTTAAAATTTATTTCCGTTCTAAAGGAGTTCACTTTCTTTATATTTTGGATTGCAATCAATTTATTCGAAATACTAAAATGTTTTCGTCCAAAACATTTTAAGGTATCAGAAAAAAGGCTATATTGAGTTTCCTTTCCAATAAAACATTCTATTTCCCAGCGGAGGTGTCGACTTACCTAATCGTAATTGTATTATTTACCTGCCTAGATGCTATAATATGTACATGTAAAAGCTAGATATATGTATAATGATAGAGTATGTAAAGTTATGTTACATATATTTTCTCCGATCTGTTTACTATTCAGTAGGTAATCTTTTTAGATATTACAAGAATAACCTAGGTATATCCTGTAGGATTGCCATTTTGAGCGTGGACTTATTTTAGATAAATATAAAACCCCCATGTGGTATGTTCGTACAAATATCTTGACGCAGAAAAATGACTAAGTATAACTCTTTAACGTGTTGATATTTTTTTGTAGCAAACTGCAATATATTTGTTACACATAGGTACAAAAACTGAATAAATTACTCGCGAATTAAAAAAATAAGTATTAAAAGCGTACTAATATAATATATTCAGTGGTCACCATATTATGGTGACCACTTTCCCTTATTTAAAATGGACCCTTCTGATACTTCCAAAAAACCTCGTAGGTAATCCTATTCTGACTCCCAAAACCCCACATGCAATGGGTATGGACTTATTTTTGGCCACCTTGTACATAAGGTCAGTGTGGCTAAAACCGGCATATTTTATTTGTAGGGAAAGTGCGTCATATGCGTCTTATACTGTTGAGTTAGGGGTGAAAATCAATTGGTAGACGGACTTTCCCAATAGATAGATAGATAGATAGATTAATTTATTTCTTAATGAAAATTACATGTCATTTGTTAACAAATAGCACAAATTCACAAAAAGATCGTCAAATGTATATAAAATAATAATAAAAAAACAAATTCTAAACATCAATGCATAATTAAATTCACAAAAAGATCGTCAAATGTATATAAAATAATAATAATAAAACAAATTCCAAATATCAATGCATAATTAAATTCACAAAAAGATCGTCAAGTGTATAAAAAACAATAAACTATAATAGACGGAATAAATAATAGACGGTATTATCCGCATTGACCTTACCAGTATACAGTGTGTATATGAAATATAGCCGCATATTGTAACCAGACGTAGATTTAAGTATTATAGTCTAACTTTTATGACAATTATTAATTTAGCGTTAACTACCATGGCGTAATTATTTATTTTTTTTTGAGCAGCAATGTACGGCATACACTTATCACTAGTGACAGTTGTGACATTACGATGTTTATTGTCAACAAACAACAACAAAGCTTTACATTGCGTGCTGAATTATTTTATATGAAAGAAAAAAGTTTGCTTTTTTTAATGATGATGATGTTGATGATGATATTTTAGACATTCTGCAGCGATTATGAATCATAACCATTGATCAATGATATTACGGAGTCTGTGGCGACTAATGTCAGGATAAAAAGAAAAATAATGGTAAGGGCAGTGTAGCCCCAGTTCCCTATAAACCTACTGAGATATACAGGGTGTATAAATTTCGTACGAGCCACTGGACAACCCAGTTGCTGGCGCCCGGGGGACAAATTATCTGGACTGTCGGCCTTAAGGATGCTCGTTAACCGTTGTAAAAACAAAGTCATCTTATCTTACGCGCTTCCTAGTCAGAGACGTATTTGTACTTTGGATGGGTTAAAAATACGATTTATTATCCTATAAAGTCCTACTTTGGTGCAGGTGCAGTCGATACCTTCGGTATAAATATTGAACAGTTAAGAAAATTATTGAACAGTTAATTGGCCGTGTGGTGACGGCACTAAGAATACATATGTCAACACCCTAACTACTCCTGCGGGTGTGGTAAAAGTCGACTAAGGGATTGAGGTATCACTGACCATTATTTGATAAAAGAATGATGATGGGCAGCAGCGTCATCATAGTGGACACATTACTGCGATCGCCAAACCGCTTGCCCAGCGTGGCGATTATGGGCATTTACCTCCAAATGCGTCTATATGCATAGTTAACAGGAGAAGCCTACGTCCAGAAGTGGACTATCATAGGCTGCTGATAAAGAAAATTACCTTTAAAATACTTCTTTGTTAAAGTGTGTGTATTTAATATTATTTTTTTGCGAAATATGAGCTTCCGGTTTGTTCTAGATAGTTTAAAGTACTACCTAAATAACTCTTGCGATATTAATAAGCGATGAATAATAAATTATTTTTTACAAGTAAGCCTTATTCAAAATTAATAAATACGCACCATTAACATAGGTATAGGAAATGTCAAAGTTCATTTCATAATTTCTTCTCAGTGGGGAATATAAAAAAGGAACCAATACAAAATGTACGACATTAATCAGTTTACAAATTCTGAAAAATTTGGTAAGTAGGTATGAGGTGAGGTAGCTTTTGACCCCTGACGCAAGGACGAGTTTTAAAAGTTCGTACAACATTCGTGTTATTTTAATATTAGAAATGTTTATTTCAGTCGCCCGTCTAATGTAATTGAGACCTGATCGAATTACAGCTATAATCAATCACTTGTATCGGCGCACTTCAGACCGATTAAACAAATGTTTACGCAAAAAGTAATTAAAACGCGATTTATACGATTAGTCAATCTCCGGGCGACATGGGCCTGTTTGCGGAGACTTCATCATGAAAGGGACCATCGGTATGAAAATTACAATGTTACTACGGAAACATGAAGCCAAGGGCCTTAATTCAGGTACAGATGTAACTAGTGCAAAATCCTTTCTCTTCGGCTTTTCACGGAAACATCCGAATTCATATTGCTGTCACAATGTACTTCAGTATATATTGCACTGAAGCTAATGAGACAGGGAGATCAATTCGGGTGGTTCCGTTAAAAGCCGAAGAGAAAGGATTTTGCACTTCACCTATACGTATGGTACATACATGGCAACAGTAAAAATGTACCCCGAACGTTAATACTTCAATGTTTCGACAACGCCCAACGATCGGACAACGTTGTCGTTATAATATGAGTTATAATCGTGAAAATTTTAATCAATATATAGGTATGCTAATTACTCAATACCAACTTAATAGAATGTTTAGGTATGTATATTTGTATATGCCAGAGTACTCAAGACATTGCACGTTATTTTTATTTTATTTATTACGTAAAGACATTTATCGCTCTATTCTATAGCCGCACTACTGTCTTCGAGTTAAATTTTGCTCTATATAATTATATATAATAATATAGTTCCTATATAATACACATTTGACCTAACTTTTTCAGAATATATTTTCCATTTCGAAATGATTATCCACATGAAGCCTTGCTCGTTACTAGAAGCATACCATGTTCGCGTAAACCAATACGATACCATAGTGAAGCCAATATGACACATTTTCATTTGTTAGCCTGATTTCCAAAGAGGGTTGGAAAAAGGCTAGTTTTTGTGATGTAGGCTATTTGTCGGGTAATTAGTAATGCGAGCCACACGCAGTTATTCTGGTAGTTTATGCGATTCCACGCCGTCAGTAGGCGGGAGGCGTTTTATCGTTGCCATTACGTCACGAACAACAACTTTATGGATGCGGTCTACCAAAATCGTCGGACAAAACAATATAATACTTACATATTTATATTTAACCCTTATTAGGTCATGAATAAACCCTATTTTTTATTTCGACCCATTTCAGAGACAGGTACCCAATGTGCATACTTGCATAGAACTATATCAAGAGAACTTGATAGTTCTGTGCGGCTACGGTACTGGTACTAAAATCTTCCTTGAACCAATCTGCCTACTTATTAAAAATCCGTATAAAAATCTGTTGCGTAATTTTAAGCATACAAAGGGACTAACAGCATCGAGTTTGTTTCATAGTAAATATGTAGTGATTTGCCTCCCTCCTCATAGCCTGCGCTTTGGTGCAGCGTTGGCGAAGTTCTGACACGAACGCAGACAAATACACAATATAGACCGCACACACCAAAGCTTGCATACCCTGGCGTCCATTTATTCCACGGGAAACAGTGACATCGGAAAATCGGTATTCGTATATTTCATTCATCTATCCCAATCATTCGTAGTCGGTCTGACAGAGACAAATGCTCGAAATTGACGAATTTCGTAGTAGGCCCTCAGAGCCGGATGGAAACAACAAGTTAGACGTCTTGAGACAAGTAGCCGTACGATGAGCTGCCGCCGCGTTAATAACGCGAACTCACTTTCTATCCATGCTGTAGCCGTATCATGAGTTGTCAAGTAAAGGATACGTTAGATTTTACTCGATTCCTAAATCATTCTCACGCACTCGGACTTTTTTATTGGAGCCAGTGCGATGGACTCTCTCTCTCTCTCTCCTTGGCAATTATTATTCCCATCTGATGGTGGGGTCTGCCTTCCTCGTCTTCTCTTCCCACTTTGCCGTGTCTGACGTGTCGTCTTCGGAAACATGGCAGCACTTTAGGTCTTCCTTGATTGAGTCCAGCCAGCCATTTGACCTTAGAACAATTACCAAATTTTTTGTGTAAAATACAACTTTATTCAGAAATGAAGTAAAACTATTTAAAGGGATTATATCGCGTATATTACGTATAATTAAATTTAACTACAGCCCGACGTTTCGAACACTACAGGGTTCGTGGTCTTCGGGTAACCCGTAGTAATCCGTTTAAATAATTTTATTTCATGAGTAACCATCACGGTAACCGAAAAAAAAATTGTTTATTTAGAAAGCCAGTTCATATTATTTATGTATCTCTGTAGTGTGCTACATTCACTGCCTATCGGTTTAACCAGGTGAATAAGTCTGGATACAGAAAATAAGTGAAGGTATTTACAAAATCACATATTTTCAAAAAGATGAAACCTAAAAAGCTTTAGTTTGTGCTCAATATCTAAAATATCAATGCTTCAAAATTAAAAACCTTGCGTACTCAATTCGAGTATCTAAACATAATTACCTAAATATTAAACTAGTTAGAGTACGATATTTTGTCGTTAGATTACAATATTATGATGATAATATAACTAACGACAAATTAGATTATTATGATGATAATATAACTAACGACAAATGGATGCTGGATGCCAAGTTGCTAATCGCTAACGCTTAGTAGCGTATCGTAGTTTTAAGTTTTCCCTCTCTGTCACTCTTTTATATTAGTGCGACAATGACAGTTAGCTGCCTTTCGCTTACGATGGACGACTAAGCGTTAGCGATTGGCAACTTGTCTAAAAGAAGCACTCTGGACATAATTTAGGTAGAAATATCCTCTGAAATTTGTCACTGAGATGAATGACTTTTCCTTTTGACAAGATTTTAATTTGGTTGACAGATTTTTGTGGATTGTATCCGTTTTCCTTAATTACGTCCAACTTACCAACTGGTTTTCACGGAAAGTAGTAAAAGTAGTAGGTAATTATGTTTTAGTCTATGTTTAGACATCGAACGAATCGATGTATGATAGACAATGTAGATTTTTTTAAATCTATTTTGAAAAATATATAAATGATTTCTCCGCGGCCGTGAACGTTAGCGTCTGTGTAACTAGTTTTCTATGTAGGTTCTGGTTTTTATTGAAAGTGAGCAAAATTTATGGAAAATATGTTACGCAATCGCTATTAATTACTGCTATTATCTTTTGAGTTAAAGCATAGCGTTGAGTTTGGCCTCATAAAGTACACTCATTGAAACAAACGTCCTTTTAGAGTTCCGTAGCCAAAATGGCAAAAACGGAACCCTTATAGTTTCGCCATGTCCGTCTGTCTGTCTGGCCGTCTGTCCGCAGCTCAGTGGTCGTTAATACTAGAAATCTGCAATTTGGTACAGGTATACATATTTATCATGCCAACAAAGTGATACAATAAAAACATTAGGTAAACAAAAAATTTTTTTGGGTACACCTCCCCAACTGGTGAAGTGGGGATGATTTTTTATTGATTGATGATTATTTGATGTAATCCTATAGTGTGGGCTATCCTTGAATAGATCTCTTAAAAAGAATAAGGGTCTTATAAGAAAGTTTTTTTCTAAAGTCAATATTTTCCGAAATAATCGCTTCAGAAGAAAAAAAAAGGGGGGGGGGGGCTTTTACTTTTGATCCGTAGGTCTAAAAGATATGGAAAAAATCATTAATAGTGTAAATAAGGCTTATAGAGTACTTTAAAATAAAACTATTTCGAACGTAATCGGCTCAGCCGTTCTAGAATAATTACGGAACCCTACACTGAGCATAGCCCGACATGCTCTTGGCCGGTTTTATTTTAGAAACCAGTTATTTGTTTCCCATTGTCACTTCTCCTGTAATGACATAAGCTTGACATATCATGTATTCGTTTTGCGACGAACGAACGAGATGGCAATCGCTAACGCTAAGTTGCGAACGAAACGCAACGGTCTTTGTCGCACTAAAATAAAGTGTCAGGGAAAGAAAACTCTGTTACGCTAATGAGCCCATGCTCATTAGCGTAACAGAGTTTTCTTTCCCAAATGCCCATGAATGCCATGAATCAGAAAATGCCCATGCATTTTCACATGAAGGGACACTTAATTGGGTCAAACGCAAAACCATGTTCGCAGTCTTTCCGGTGGACAATCTAAAAGTTAAGGCCTATAACGCTTGATTTTCTTATGAAAGCCTTATCTTCATTAAGACGTACTCCTTTTTCATTGCGTTGTATGAAAAAAATCATTACTACCTGTCCACAGGCAGTTAACTATCGACCACAGGAAAGAAAAAGTGCGTGTTCAGCTGAACTATAGAGCCCTTCTTTCCTGTGGCCAATAGTAAGCAACTGGTAGGAGTGTAGTCGTGATTTTTATCATACCATTCAATAAGAAAGGAGTGCCTTTAAATGACAATAAGAGTTTAATAAGAAAATTAACTCATATAGCCCTTAACTTTTAAAATGTCCACCGGAAATACTCATACCATGATTTTGAGTTTGACCCAATTAGCGTGACATTAAGAAACTATAATTTCAGTCAGGTTCGTAACGACAATCAAGTGAGGGTGGATTTATTTATTTAAATCCACCTTGAGATATCTTTAAGAATTTAAGCTTTTTCGGCGCTTTTATATTATAATTTCGCTTATGTATAGTTTATATCGCTTATAATTAACACCAAAAACTGAGTTTTCATTGAAATTTTGTGCTTAATTACTGCTTAATTGACCTTATAAACCTGGCTGAAATTAAGATTTTTTTAATTTCACGCTTATTTGGTGTTCCTAAAAGTGAAAAAACTCACATTAGCGATTCGGATTTTAGCTATAAACTGTTACGAAATATCTAAAAATATGTTTAGTCTCGAAGCCATTGTACATTAAAATACAACAGGTCATGATTAGGTCAAGTTGTTTTCTTTCACGAAATTTCATAATCCGCAATAATCTTATTTCGAAGACGACGACAAGTTTTCCTTTTAACCCTTTTTATTACGACAAAGGACATTTAAATTATGGCCCTAGCGGTATTTACCTTTACAAGTACCTCTCGCTTTTGCTGGTCAAGTATGTTCTCAGAATAAAATAAACAGACCTCTCTGTTCTTGACTTTGTATTTGTACCTATTGAAATTAGATTAATAGGTATATGTAGGTGTACACTTATAAAAGCCACTTCGAGTTATTATGAAGAATTAATGGCAGCCAAACTATTTATTATACCAACGAACAATACCGCCTGCTAGGACTCGTCGTATAAAATCCTATTTATATGTAAGTACGACCATAGAGTAAGAATAAATTATAGAGTGTTTAAGTCATACATACTACTAGACTAATATTATAATAACTTTAAAATTCCTCTAAATCTAAACATACGGAGTCCGCCAATCGATCACACCTTTGACGTCGACAAACTCGGAATTTTCTATTATTTGTTTTTTTTTATGTGACGAAAGTAGAAACTGAGCTCTCAGCCCACCTGATGGAAAGCGGGAACTGAGACCCGTGGACATAGTGACCAAAAAATCGCCTATGCGCTCCCTGCTAGCCTAGGACTTAGATGGATTGCCTCTATCTATGCCAGTAATTACACCGGCTATCTTATTTAGTAAAATTTCTAAAAATATAAAATCTTATGTTATTTAAAAACACGAAATAATTCTCAATCAATCATCTATTTAATTTATCCCACAAAAACTTAAGTACCTACCTATTTACAATTTTATATTAAAATTTATTAACGGTGTTTCCTTGAAATAATAACAAACTTTCAACCGTTTTCACAAACATTCGAGTTTTATTAGTAAGGATTGAGGATCTACTGACAAATTTAAGTTGAATACTTAATTCCGTATACATTTTAGGAATACAATTATTTACGTTTTACATTGATTGCTCTGAATGCTTAACGTAAAGTAGAATTCTTGATGGAGCAGAAATGGAATTAACATAACCACATTTGTTGTAATTTTCGGCAATCACAGAGGCGTTCCTGAATAATATATGTACGTTCCATGGTTTTATTAAGCCCCATTAATAGCTTAAAGGGGTTAAAGTAATTAAATCTATTGTATTTTGACAAAATAACGTGTTCTCATCCCGTAATAAGGATAGACATACACAAATTCGTGTAAATAGTTTTGTAATGGTCATAAAATAACAAAACGAATGAATGTTCATCTCGAATTCAGCTTTTATAAGTAGGTCAATGTACATTTATGCGACCAAAGTGCCATAATATTTTTTTTTGTTTTGTGTACATTTTGGAAGGTATTTGGAAACCTTGCTAAAACATAATCTTGACACAATTTTCACAACAACATAATACTATTTTGATAAATGAAATAAATATTTATTTTAAAGCAATAATTTGAAATAAAAAAATATATTCAAATAGGTAGGCATTACGCATTTATGAAATGGGGAGGCCTATGTCCAGCAGTGGACTGCGATAGGCTGATGATGATGATGATGATGATGCATTTATATAAGAAAATATCACAAAAGTATAACTTTACGTACGAAAAGTGAATGTAATGCCATATACATATAAGGCATTCTCTACCAGTTAACCTTGACAGCTTTCAATAAAGAAATACAATATAGTACCCGAAAGCTCGTGGCGAAATTTCCAAAAAGATACTCATACGTATGTATTAGGTATAGGTAGGAACAGTTACATAATATTTCCTCGTTATTGACATTATATCATTATAGAACCACCTTGTTGACCGTCCCACGCTGCGTCTCTCTACATCTTTAACTTATGCCCAAGAAGGAGGAGTATTAGTTATTCTAGAAACTTCCTGTACACTCATGAAACTTTTTTATTACTTATTAGACATGACATATTAGGCTAATAAGCCGTCGTCCGCAATATTAGGACCGATACGGATTAATCTTTAAAAAAATATTCTCTCATTTATCAAGCCGACTACTAATACGTGAACTCACAGATTTCCATTAAATAAATAAATATAAAATAAATAAATATCTTGGGACATCTTACACAAATCAACCTAGTCCCACGGTAAGCTCAATTAAGGCTTTTGTGATGTGTGTACCAAGCGACGATATATATAATAGATAAATACATATAGATACTTAAATACGTCGACAGCCATGACCAAGGAACAAATATTTGTGATAAATAAATACACAAATAATGCCCTCGCCAGGATTCGAACCCGGAAGGCAGGGTCACTACCAACTAGGCTACGGAGGCTGACAACAATTTCCATTGGTGATTATAACTGCCAATCATCAAGTAGTGCGTCTGTTTGTTTGCTACATATATTATAAATTAAAAGATACATAATGTCATAGTGCGTCTGTTTGTTTGCTACATATATTATAAATTAAAAGATACATAATGTCATACGTAAAAATAAAAACATATTACGCATTGTATGGAAAATTCGATCGGAAAATCCCTAACGACCCAAGTTTCGTGAGAAATTACGTCGTTCAAAGATGCTGGAATCAGGCGGAATCAGCGTAAGCAGGTTAGGCCTATGCCGTCGTAATCGAGTCACTGTCAGTCTGCCCTTATTTAAAATTTACACAACGAGAACATAATGTTACTTCGCTTCGTTATTTTTGCAGCTGAACTTGATCATCTGTTCACTCGAAATGCCACTTGTCGCACTGTGTACAGTTGCCATCAGATATATCGGAGCTGGCACAGTGCTCAAAAATATCTGAACATGCACTCTAACTCCATGACAATAAAGACCTGCTCAGATAATTATGAGCACCCTGGCCGCTCCGATATATCTTATGACGACCGCACCTAAATTAATAAAAACGCTTCGCGATTCTCGGAGGTATCGAGTAACATACATACAAAAAAAAATCTGTGGAATGAAAATGAGAACCTCCTTCTTTTTAACTCTTTGAGCCCCAGCGTCATCATATGATATATACATAGGTATAGATATATATGATAATATATATATGATAGATAGGTATATTATGGTAGTAAACTAGGGAAGGTTAAAAAGTTATAGTTTCATCATACTTATATTCACCCTTATAGTGTTGTTGAACCCTCCTGTTCTTTAGCCCTAGGTGTTTGTAAGTATACTTTTTGTTTTACATCATGGTACCATACCTCACCTTTTACGGTGACTTAATTAAAGCACTTTCATTTGAACGTACAAATTTCTATTATATTTTCAGTTTCCATATATTATTACCAGTTTCTATATTTTTTTATATTTCCACTAACAATGTCAATATAGAAACTGGTTCTGGTTTGTTTTTAAAACATGAACTGATGCAATTTATATCGTAGATAAAACTCATACTAACAGCAAAACTTCTTAAACCATCTCATTTTTGTATAAGTACAGTCAAATGCAAAAATATGTGTAGAAATAATCCTCTTATAAATATTATGTTACGAAGAACGTCGCAATTACACAGAATTAAAGTGCACTGGGACATTTTATTGAGCATTTTTATATGTTACACCTTATTTTGCTTTTGACTGTACAAGGGTTGGCGTACGTGCGTATTCGTTCGTGCACACCTTAATAAAACGTCAAATGAACTATTAATCATAACCGTCAACACAATATTGGTTACATTTTTTGCGGCGCCGAAACCCTTAGACCGGACTTTCGACGTCGACCGACGGCCTTTTGAAACAAATAACCCTAAGGTCAAAAAAGGTGCATTACTTTTCTTGCCCACGTCTCATACCCACTAGCAAGATTTACTTTAGATTGATTTTTCGGGCCTCTTAAAGGTCACGGAGCAAAGTTCCCACGCGGGACACCTTTTGGAAACATCACATTCAGACAAACGTGATTTAAAAGCCGTAAAAATGAAAATATGATATAAAGAATGGTTCAGTACAACAATAAAAGTATCTACATGTGTAAATCGAATAAATTTATTGTAATAGATCCCTATATCGTTCGACAGGTAGGTAGAGTAGTTTTTAACTAATATGGCAGACTTTCCATAGCTTTTGACGTCTTTGACACATATCGTGAAACACGTTCCCAGATAAATTTTTACGTTAATACTAATAAATATCAGTAATTCTAACTGAAAAATGTATGTGAACTCAAGGGTTCGTTTTAAGTTTGTGACAAAACCAAGATTGTTTTCTAAAAGTTCCTGATTATGAAATAATGCATATTTTAGATTTCCTTACATCTTTTTGTTTCCTACGAACGGTATAAAATAAATATAGGTATCTGGTCTACATACAGTGGCTATACAACGTAGCACAACGAAACAGTTGTGAATCCATCGAACGCTATTGTTGATAATATTTTTTTACACTTCCCTCACATTTTGTCTATACCACGACGGTGGCGACATAGCAAACGATCCAACAGGTGGTAAAATAAAATACAAGGCAGCAGAAAACCTCCATAAATTCATGATTCCAAACGAAACGTAATTGTAAGGAACGGATTATAATTCCCCCGCGCTAACATTTCCGTGTTGCTTGTCACATTTATGGGAACCCAGCCTGTCTTTAATATTGCAGCAGCAAAATTCGCTAATACAGTCATGCGCCCGACATTAGCCACATATTTCCCCATAAGCGGAACATGTATGTGCCCACGAGCCAGCTGCGATGGCAATTCCTACAAGCGCTCCGAGAGCAATACTCGTACTCGCACCATGATAACGCAACACTTTTCACTCATCCATCATTTCCCTTCATATGAAAAAACCGCTGATTTTAGCAAACAAATCGCGCTTTTTTTGGACGTTTTGATACGCCTACGGTATACAAATTTGTATACTTTGACCCATTAAGGAAAACAGTTCGTTCCGAGTTTTATCGCATTTTTTTAACTTAGTTAAAAGGGGTTGTGACACCGTCGAAAGGAAGCTGTTCTTCCGTTTTCCTTAAACAGTTATTTTCTTAAAAAAATATTGTAATGTTTACGAAGTTGATTTAGTAATTTGCAATTTTATCCCTCTAGATAACGATTTGCTTGTTTTTTTGTCTACTCAATACTCACACACTATTGAATAATAGATAGTTTGCAAGTTTTAATTTACTTGAAGGTTCATATTTTACAGACAAACGGGTCTTAATCGCGTAAACTTACGTTTAATTATATCCTGACGTTTCGGGCATGACGTTACACCCGTGGTCGCAGGCAGACACTAGGCAGGGTGTAACGTCATGCCCGAAACGTCAGGATATAATTAAACGTAAGTTTACGCGATTAAGACCCGTTTGTCTGTAAAATATGAGTGATAATCGTGAAAGTTTAAATCAATTACTTGAAGGTTTATTGAATTTCATTGTTATTTTATTTTTATTAAAAACTTAGATAAATATAATGAATACCTACCTAAACATAAGATTTTTTATTGTGAAATACACCCACAATATTGGTTTACATGGGTGAAAAGTAAACTTCAGTTTTAATGACAAATTGATGTCAATAAGTATGATTAACACTAAGCATTACCTACAATGAAATCCTACGTAGGTACTACTATTACGGTCCGGTCCACGTTACGTGCATACCTATTGTAAAACATAAGAACCTAAAAAGTTGCGGTCAAACAAACATCGTAGTTAATTTAAAAATCTCAGCATTGAATAGGAGAATAAGTAAACATCCAAGATAAGGAAAACATGCCTTCCTCAATGAAAGCTAGATGTATATCGTTTTGGGCAGACGGGAGGCCGGGGCCAATATGATTATGTCGCCTTCCTATTAATAGGCGGTGTGCAGCGGCCCGCGCCATCGATCCTGCCACACCTCCGGACACTCGGCTCAAAACGTGCATGACATAGGAACTCGTTTAGGTAGACTAAGGTTTACATGTCTGCTGGACACAACGATGGGCATTAATCGATTAGTGTTTTATTTAACTAATCCATCGATTAAATAATCAATCATACAAAATTGTTTTCAATTTTAATCGCGATTAAATCAATCGACGGATCTGTCAAATAAACGATTGATCAATAGACATTTCATTCGTAAAATTTCACGGCACACCTCAGGATACTCGGCTTAAAACGTGCACTCGTTTAGGTAGACTAACGTTTACGTGGTCTGCTGAACACAGAGATGGCCATGAATCGATTAGTGTTTTAATGAAGTAATCAATAAATTTAATCGCGATTAAATCAATCGACGGAGCTGTTAAAGAAACGATTGATCAATAGACATTTTATTCGACAAAATTTCACAGCGTACCTAGACACTCGGCTTAATAATTATGTGCATGCCGTGGAACTCGTTTAGGTAGACTAAGTTTTACATGGTCTGCTAGCCACAGAGATGGACAAACACGGATTAATATTTCAATTACTTAACTAATGTATCGATTAAACAATCAACCGTTCAAAATTGGTTTCGATTAATTTAATCGCGATTAAATCCAACGACGGATCTGTCAAATAAACGATTGATCAATAGACATTTCATTCGTAAAAATTTCACGGCACACCTCCGGACACTCGGCTGAAAACGTGCATGACATAGGAACTCGTTTAGGTAGACTAGGTTTTACATGGTCTGCTGGACACAGAGATGGGCATTAATCGATTAGTGTTTTAATTAATTTATCAATCAATTTAATCGCGATTAAAAGACATTTTATTCGACAAAATTTGACAGCGTACTTAGACACTCGGCTTAATAATTATGTGCATGCCGTGGAACTCGTTTAGGTAGACTAAGTTTTACACGATCTGCTAGCCACAGAGATGGGCAAACACGGATTAATATTTTAATTACCTATTTAATGTATCGATTAAACAATCAACCGTTCAAAATTGGTTATGATTAATTTAACCGCAATTAAATCAATCGACGCATCTGTCAAATAAACGTTTGATCAATAGACATTTCAGTCATAAAATTTCACAGCACACCTCAGGACACTCGGCTTAACGTGTATGATATAGGAACTCGTTTAGGTAGACTAAGGTTTACATGGTCTGCTGAACACAGAGATGGCCATGAATCGATTAGTGTTTTAATTAACTAATCATTCAATTTAATCGCGATTAAATCAATCTACGGAGCTGTTAAAGAAACGATTGATCAATAGACATTTTATTCGACAAAATTTCACGGCGCACCTCCAGACACTCGACTTAATATGTGCATGCCGTGGAACTCGTTTAGGTAGACTAAGTTTTACATGGCTAGCCACAGAGATGGGCAAACACGGATTAATATTTTAATGACCTAACTAATGTATCGATTAAACAATCAATCAGACAGAGCAGTCAAATAGACAAAATTTCACGGCACACCTTCGGACACTTGGCAAAATGTGCACTTTTTTTTATGGACACGTATTGCCTTCCATAAAATAGAACCCAAATCACAGAAAAATATAAATATTGCTCCTTCTTTTCATTTTTAAGCACGCTTTATATTAGCTTCACTTGTAACTAACTATGTATTGTAAGAACATTTTGGGATCGTAATTTGACCCACTTCCCGGTCTTGGATTAGGATGAAATTTCGCACACACTCTGAGTTCTGATGACAATACATGACTAGCTAAGAAACGTCATTACAAATTCATTATGGCGGCCTCCTCAAGATGGCGGACTGGCTGTTTAAAATCCACTTCCACGATATGGATATGAAATTAAATGGAAGGGGTTGCCTGTCAGAAATACAAAAAAAAAACGTGTTTTTTAGTTTTTTAACTACTATAATTATTGCAACTCAACTGGAAAACAGTCGTACAAATTCCGTTATACAAGTCAAAACAAAATAAAGCTATGATTTTTTTTCTGGGCCATAAAGATCACATATTTTCAACCATTAATAAAAACAACTTCCGAAAACGGGTATACACGATGATTCTTAATCGGTGATCAGGAGTAGAAAAACATTAAAATTTAGCCAAAATTAAACTTATTCGTCGAGGTCTCAAGTTATTTCTTCACTGTTTAATTAATTAAAAGTGAAAACCTAATTAAAACAAATTACCACTTAATACATGGTCATCCTACAGTATAAAGTTTAACTGCGATACGTCACGTGCCATCAGTATGGCGGGAAACGGGAATTTGACGGATCTTATGTCAATAAAGACATATCTACTCATTATCTTATCAGTGCAACGAACATAATTGATAGGAGATTATGTTAACGTGCATTACCTAAACTTGGCAAAATCTTGAGCAAGTAAAGCAATTTGTTTTCATACAGTACCATTTAATAATTAAATAAAAACAATAAAACTGCATACCTGACCAACTAAAACAAAAAACATTATTTTAAACATAATTTAACAGGTGTTCAAAATGTCCACCGTGTTGTTCTTGACACAGATCCGCTTGATTGTTCCTGTGATTGGATTGATTCACTCGAAATCTTCTTCAGCAAAGAATCATAAGATTTGTTGATCCAGATCGTCAGGATGATGACAGGGTCATCCGGGTGCTCGAGCATGTTGTGGCACTGTAAACTGTCCGAAGTCGCGAAGATTTTTGGTGCATGCGATTTATTAAATTGTGTCCGGGGATCGGAATGTTTGCATGAAGTTTGTGAAATAACTGTTGGGTTCGCCTTGTGTTATTCGTTTGTATTGACAAACGTACATTATCGTAACGCTCTATGTTTGAGTACGGATGTGGTGGAGTCATGATTTTTGGTGAATAATTATCATTTTATCATTCAATATTCGTGACTATGACTTTGTTTATTATGCGTATGACAAAAGTGATTGACAATGTCATGGGCAAGGTTTACTTATAAATTGACAATTGCTAATAACTTTGTAAAGAGATTACAATAAAACCTCATTAAAACCGATATGGTAGTAGTACAGTGACAAGGATTTTAGGATAAAATTTAATACAAAATTAAAACATGACTAAAAAATTAATAAATTTGTTTTCACGTAATTACTGCTTTAACGTAATCCCCATCAATTACTGAGTTAGAAAAAAATATTCCTGATCACGGATTAAGAATCATCGTGTATATCAAATAAATTAATCTTAATCGTTAGTCGATAACATCTTGCCCATCACTGGCTGAACATCAAATGTTCAGCCCTTTTACATTCGAAAGATCACCTACGGCCGCTACGGCTGTTCAACTAAACTGGGTGGCTTACCATGATCTGCCGCCGTCAGTTTAACGCTCTCACTCACACCAATATCACGCAAGTATGAGCGAAATGGATAGAAAATACTCGTAAGTCCGGGTTAAACTCACGATTGCGGTGGCATCGATATGCCACCATGGTTTATTATTATGGACATTAATTTATCCAATATTAACGCCAAGACATGGTGATTCATAGTCGAGCAATCGTCGACTTACTTAAACTTACGTGAATAAGCCGCCTTCCCTAAGTATTAAAAGTATCGCGTTATAATATATCATTAAAAAAATCTTCAGTGTGCCTAGCCTACTACGATTAGTGGGCTTAAGTTTAAGTAAGTCGACGATTGCTCGACTATCAATCACCATGTCTTGGTGTTAATATTGGGTAAAATAATATTCATACATAACGTATTTCCAAGAACATTTCTATTGTCTATAACAATAGAAATCGATAAAATAAAAGTCATTAACAAATCGCTTGAAAATCTGACTGGTCTAGAACTAAAATCATGTTATAAAATTTTCGAAGTAGTGCCCCACCCGGGTCTGAGGGTCTACCGCGTACCTACCACCATCGAGTGGGTGTTGCTTTCCTCTCGCACTTGTGAATACATACGTAAGTTTGATAGGGAGGCAATACGTCAACGTGTTTAGCGTGAATCATAATAAATCCCAGATAACAGATACGAATAGCCAAGTTTGTTTCTGAAATGTCATTTTCCATCAATCAAGTACAATTATAATCAGTTGGAGTTGAGAGCTAGTAGCAAATTCCCGAGGGGTCGTACGCGCTAAATATTCAAACTCACTGAGCCCCGGTGGTTGAAATTTCGGAGAAATGATTCAATCTCTGTGATAGTAATAACTATTTAACTGCGAAACTAGTGGTAATAGTTTTGACCCTTAACGTAAGTATTTAAATTAATCTGTATCTATCTTGTAGGTCAAACTCGTAACACATTTCAGTGGTGAAAAGAAAATAGATATTGGTAACACGATTTCACCTATACGCACTTTAAGGTAATAATATTAATAAGAAAATGTTCACCGATGAACAAACAATTATATTTCATTTACTCTATGAGTTTCTTATAAACAGATGATTTTTTGGGTTAGACAAAATTTTGTAAATATAATATAATCCTAGGCCGCCATATTGTCTTCAACGTGACGTCAGATTGCAGTAGAATAAGCATCCTAAAGATTCTCCACTTCATTACGTACCTATGTAGGTGTACGAAGAAACTCATATAAATATACTTAGTCACATTACATATACCCTGAAAACAATATACTCCTTTTTGGGCAGTCGAGTAAAAAACTAAAGAGAGATAGTATTTTCATAAATTACCAAACGGGATTCAACACCGTTACCTGTAGCTGGCGGACTCTCGACCGACTACGTAGGCAATGGAGGCCGTTGACAATAATATAATTATATGTGGGCATTAGTGGCAGTTTATAACAACCTGTTGAGTGAAAATTCGCAACTAGGTCGCGTAGTCGGTAGGGACGGGTCCCATCCGTGTAGACACCGCGCGGTAATACTTACATGACGTCGCTAGGGTGGTGAAATGAGTCCGCCAATGGGACATTACTTACTGCAATTCATTGAAAAATAATTATACAATTATGTATTCTGACAAGGTATTTCACCGATTTTCTGTTTAGACAACATAATTATCATACATCTCTCGTGCTAGATGAATGCAAGACAAGCAATACCTTTGATGTAGCGCTAAGCTGATGTAATACCTAAATGAACTTAAAACAAAAATAAATTTACGTAGTTGAAATTTTAGGCATTAGCTTGTATTTCTTTCTGTCTGATTAAATATTACCTAATAACTTAAAACTGGGAAAAGGTCCTACAAAGTAAGGTCATGAAACGCTTAAAATTTATTGCGAAAATTAATGTTAGAAACGTGCTTGACGATTAAATGTTTTGGTCAAGACTGATCCATTAATGTTGTCGTAAACTTCAATGTTTAAGACTGATATGGCGAACATTTACGACTTACAAGTTCAAGCTGTAGTCTACCATTATAGTAAACTTAAATAATGAAAGTGACAATTATTAGTACATTGTGCATCAAGGGAGGTAAGTACGGAATTACTAACGAGTGTTATGCTTTTATGACTCGAGTTTGTATTCCGCTTACCGACCGTGATGCATACAATGTTTTTCATCACACTTGCTAACCAAAAAATAAGTTTTAAGACATAATATTATTAAATGACGTACTGACATTTCTATTACTCCCTAGGGAATTTCACTTTTCTATTACTCCCGCTACGCGCGCAAGCAATGGCGCGCTTAGACAGCAAGTGATGAAAATGTATTGTCTACGTAGAATTCGTGTTTTTTTGTTTTTTGTCCTGAAGACGCTGTTGCTGCTTTTCTGCAATTTGTTTCAAAGTAAAGCTAGGTAATTATAATAATAGTAGTTAATTAATATAAACTGCCTTATAAAAAAGACATAAGCAGGTCGAAAAATACGTTACATGCATTGCATGATATGTACCTACGTTGACGATGAATTATTTAGATTTTCGTCTAATATAAATATCCAGCCTCACCCATCTCTAGTCGCCGTAATATAAAGTGAACGCTGACATCTTGAAGAATTGATTCGCGTGAGCATTCTACTAAGCAGGCTTGTCCGACTGAGCCGATCCATCTTCCAGTACTTGCCCGCCATTTGTAGCTTGCATTTTTAGATTAAGGTACCTTCATGATTCATAACGGTACGCAACAAAATTTTGAACGTTTTTTCGTACTCGGTGAATCTCGTGACTGTGGCGTCTTTACTTCACAGAGTTTTCAATACACAACATATACATAGTATAGATTGACTAAATGGTGAGGTATACGTTTCAGATATTACCTACCTAATTAGTGTAGGTTGAGAGCGTAAAGGACGATCTTTGAATTTAGTGCTTAATATCGACCATTGGCTTATTTTATTAAACGGTTTTATTAATATATATATACTTTTGTACCTATAATTATGATGATAGTAATTTGAAACTTTAAATATTTAATGATCATGCCATAAATGGATGCACTGAATATATACCATAATCGTTATAAATGTAGAGAGCCTATATATTTTTGGCAAGACATTTAGGAATCCCTAAGTTAAGATTTAAGACATTAAAAAAATATCACCATCCGGCTACACGACCACCATTAAACTTCAATAGACTACAACCTACCATTTTTTTTGGTATGCCTGTTATTAGAGTATAGGTATTACTGTCAGGTAGTTCTCGAGTCATAAAATGTAGGTACACTTATACTCACCCCAATCCAGTATACGATAAGTAATAAATAAAATAATTAAAAAATTAAAAAACACGACTGCCGTTTTAAGCGAACTGAAAAGTAACAAATAATTCCTTCTTCAGGTTAATTCTTGTGGGCGTGTCTACATAATAGGCGCTTGTCTTATTACTTACTATATTTTGTTTCGATTGCAGTCGGGGAACCTCCATATATTTATATTTTCAGTACCTAAGTAATGAAAGGTTCCCCGACTGCAACCAAAACAAAATATAGTAAGTAATAAGACAAGCGCCTATTATGTAGACACGCCCACAAGAATTAACCTGAAGAAGGAATTATTTGTTACTTTTCAGTTCGCTTAAAACGGCAGTCGTGTTTTTTAATTTTTTAATTATTTTATTTATTTGAAACCTTTTAGTGAATCTGGAGATTCCTTAAAGTTGGATAGAATTTCAAAAACCGATTCCGCAGAGGGCCGAAGCTTCGCTCCGGGGGCTCGAGAAGTTCCAATCCCGCAAATTTTGGGCGAAGCCGAAGGGCACGCCGCGTGAGGGCTGAAGCATTACCGGAACCAATGTAAATCTATTTTGAGTGAGTTCGCAGGGCGAGCTTCAGGGTGGGAGGCCGAAAGCCGAGCTCGCGGAGGCCGAACCGCGTCGCACCGATACCGAACCAAGCCCAAGCGCGTCGAAATTTAAAGCGAGGCCGAAAGCCGAGCTGCGAGAAAGTTGAGCTACCATGCTTCTTCAAGCACCCCAGCATCTAATTAAACCGATATCCGTGTAGGGCCCAAGGCACAACGGGCGAGTCCACACGGTCCTCACAACCGTCCGTCTTAACTATTATCGAAATCGAATAATCTAACCAGAGGGCCCAACGGTTCGCTTCGAACTCCAGCGAGGACTGAAAGCTGAGCTCCGCGTAAGGCCAACGGCCAAAAGCGGCAGCCAGAGGGGCCCCAGCTTGCGAGGCCGAAGGCCGAGCCGCCAAAGCCCAGCACTACCACGTCAGCCGACGGAATAGTGTAACGTTAAAATGGATCCGACCATCTTTTTGACAACCTGCAAAGGTCGTAGGGCCGAAGGCCTGAAGCGTCCCTCAGAGACCGCTGGCTTGCGAGGCCAAAAGGTGAGCCCCCGGCCCAGACTACTGGAGCCAGAGTCCAGAGAGAAGACTTTCACTTAGATGGCCCAAGTGTCACTTGGTAGAAATTTAAAGCAAGGTCGAAGAAGGAGCTGCAAGAAAATTGAGCTACTAAGCTTCTAAATAAGCCCAGCTCACAATTCCACATAGGGCCGAAGGCCTGGAGCGTCACTATCGGGGTGCTTCAAACGCGAGCCCTGTGGGTCGGAGGCCCGACGAATGAGCCCAAGCGGTACAACCGCCCTACTTAACTGCCTTAACAATCGAAGCTAGAGCCCAGTGCTATCACACTACGTGATGAAATAGTGTAACATGTAAACGAATCGGAGATCCGCAGACCCAACGATCATTTCCACAACCTGCGAAGGCTGCAGACCGTGCTTCGCGTAGGGCCGAAGGCGCGAAGTGTCCCCCAAAGGGGCGCCGGCTTGCAAGGCCGAAGGCCAAGCTAACAGAACCCAGCGTTCCTTCGCTATACGATGGAAAAATGTAGCATTAAAAAGAATCTCAGGGCCGCAGGATCGAAAATTTTCTTTTGAGAAAATGCGGAAGCTAAAAGCCGAGCGCCGCGTAGGGCCAAAGGCCTGGAGCGCGGCCCGACGGCGCGCTTGCATGTTAAGGCGAAGGCCGAGCTGAGTGAGACACAATTTACCAGGCAAACCTACCTCCCTTCTTACCAACTCCCCTGCACAAATGTTAAGGCCTAACCCGGCCCTGGAACGGTCAAACCTTCCCCCCCCCCTTTAGTGTTCCTCTCCAGCCGCGCCATATCGTCTGACTAAGCTCGTTTTCTAGTGGCGTTACAACACCAATCATGTACCTAATTTAATTACTAATTAGATATAATATGGGATCGTACGACGTAGGTACGTCGTTTGGGAGATATGAGACTTTGATGTGGGCCGGCGTTTTTCATCCAAAATAAGTATTTCATACAATTTTTGTTACGACATTTCTATTTTAAATTGTATGCACATGCTACAACAGGTATAGCAATTTTGTTTGGCCACAATGCTATTGTGATTGTATTTTTAAGGGACATTCCTCTGATATCCGAATCATATCTCGAAATCCCCAATATTTGTGAGTACGTTATTTTTTTGATGTTGTATTCTGGCCATTCTCAGCAACGCTGGCCCAATACTTGTTGGGAACTTCTCACACATCCTTGAATTTCTTCGCAGATGTATGCAGGTTCCCTCACGCTGTTTTTCTTCACCGTATAAAGCACTTTGTGTACAGTACATACTGGACAATATTTAAGGTTCACACCCCGATTTTGATACGAAATCGACTCTTTGGGTCATCATCATTTTTCCAGCACTTAAGTCGACACTTGTTTAAAGTAATATGTGACTGATTATTGAGCTATTTCTTTTTAATTGACGGTTACCTTCGAACAGTTCGGACAACTGAGGCAGCTGTGGCAGCTTTTGGCAGTCAATTCAAGTCATTTAAAATTCGTTTGCCTATGAATTATTATCGGATCCAATGTATAAAATTGTTCCGTTTCTATGGGAAATTAATATCAAATAGATCTTGAAATTTTGTTGTTAACACTGAAAAAAATATCCCCCGAAAGTGTATTTTGTATCGAAATCATGGAGTGAACTTAAGCTTTTGACCGGTATCTACAGTATATCAAATGATATTATCGTACATAAGTTATTTGAAAAAAACTCATCGGTACGAGCCGGGTATTGAACCCACGACCGCTGCGTAGCAGCCGTGCATTTTATCCCTTGACCACAAGCGCGTATGTACAATGTATCTGTTTCATACACACTTAGCGATCAAGAAGATATGTCAACTGTGACAGTCATGTCACGTCTTATGCTTCGAAGAAAAACTTCAATAGTGCGATGTAGAACATTTCGAGTTTTCTCTTCAAACAGGTATTTAAACATATAACTTGTATATATATTTATAATTTGCATATAAAATGCTTCAATTTGATACCTAAATTATAGCATTTGGATGACATATTATTCTTGGCGCTTTAATTGTATTTTAATGAATCTGGCTTTTCTAGAATAAGTAACAAACATATAAGTTAAATACATATTCGTAATCGCAGTTCAAAGCTCTTCATTTTGATACCAAACTCGATTGGTTTTTTCAAAATTGATTTTTTTTGGTCAGACATTATTGAATTTATAGCCCGCCATATTGCTTTTAACGTGACGTCACATATCCTATGTTACCCGCGACGTCAGGAGGATTCTAATGATACCTTACACTATTAAAAACGGTTAAGTGGTCGCGAAGATCTGCGCGTTTAAAGAAAATATGAAACATACATAGGGGCTGAACACATATACTCTCCTTTTGGCAGTCGTGTAAAAAAGCGTACCTACGCATACTTATGTACCTACTCGGTGAAGTTGTAGGTAGAATATTATCTCCATGGTAGGTAAGACGGCCTTTTTGTGCGCTTTAACTTAAAAGCAAAAAATAACAATGAATATTAATAGGATTACAAAGGAAGACCGACTCGAAAATTATTAAGATTACTTAAAATGGAATACAGATTTGCTTATCAATTATTTAAAATTCTTAACAAGGATTAATCCATCTCGAACAATCCTGTTGAAAATGCCCGCGATGAATTATAAATCCTTTTAAATATCCCGTTTCTTTAGGCACACGGCCACTCAGAAGGGCCATAATTAATTACACAATCGTTTTAATTAGATAAGTTAATTTCTTCGCAACCAGGGTTAACGAGAAACGTCTTTATTGACTGAGGGAATGGTAAGTACTTCGTAATTGCCGGTTATGCCATAGAGTTAGCCTTACTATCTAAACTGAGAAACCCGGGAGTACTTGGGAATGCAATTAGTACAATGGATGACCTGAAATACTTTTTCCTTCGAGAAAGTGCGTACTTCAGTTTTATTACATTTTGTATAAAAAAGACACCGATGGAAAGTGACGGAAAGTGGTGACGGGAAATTACATATAGAATTTAAAAAAGTATTTATTGAAGTACGCGAAATAATTCACGTGATAATGTCAACAACAGTTATTGTTATAGGTTATAGTTGGAGAAATATAAATGGACTGTTTATTTTTACTATAATGTAGGTAGAAAGTTACCAATTTATATTTCACGAACTATACCAACATCTGTGTTCTAGTTACCTTATTATACTCTGTTTGGTACGAGTAAAACTACGAGTAGAAAATAAGTTTTAGCAAACATACATAATATAACAAGGAAATACGGTGATTTACATTGTTTTGATTCATTAAGTACCTAGTTTGGATTTTAAAATGCATTTTTCAATAAAAAGATACTGCAAGATTGTTTACCTTTTTTAAAATACCTAACCAAACAGAGTATAGTGTTAAGTTGGAGAAATATAAATGGAATGTTCATTTTTACTATAATGTAGGTAGAAAGTTATCAATTTATATTTCACGAACTATACCAACATCTGTGTTCTAGTTACCTTATTATACTCTGTTTGGTTAGGTATTTTAAAAAAGGGAAACAATCTTGCAGTATCTTTTTATTGAAAACTACGAGTAGAAAATAAGTTTTAGCAAACATACATAATATAACAAGGAAATACGGTGATTTACATTGTTTTGATTCATTAAGTACCTAGTTTGGATTTTAAAATGCATTTTACAATAAAAAGATACTGCAAGATTGTTTACCTTTTTTAAAATACCTAACCAAACAGAGTATAGTGTTAAGAGCTTAGAGGACGATCTTTGAATTTAGAGTGCTTAATATCGAACACTGGCTTATTAATACATATATGTGAGTGAGTTTAGTAAAACGTCCCACTTTGTCGTTTATCAGAAAGCCGCTTTGTCAGTTTATTCATATGAAGATACAAATAAATCTCGTCTTTATGGTCAGCGACAAAGTGGGACGTTTTACTAAGAACTAACAAATATCATCTTAGCGTTTATGAAGAAGGGGGATTCATAAACGCTATGCTATGTACAGTTTATCCCGTTCGATCTTATCAATATGTCCACAAGAGTGAAAGGGACAAACAATACATAGCGGTGTGTTAAGTTACGAGTCGTTTCTGAATAAAGGGTTTAGTATTATAGTAATTTGAAATTTTAAGTATTTATTGACCGCGGTTTTTGATCGCTCGAAACTCAAAAACGCCGGCCTTATTGTTTATTCTGGTTACATTATGTAGTTGTTTTTGAAATTCTGCATTAGGTAATTAGCCAATGCCGTAGGCGGCCAGATAGTCATAGGTCAATGTCATAAAGAAACCCACGGTACTGTTGTCGTGTTTACTTACTTGTGGTCTCCTAAGTGGGTGTAATGGAACTAATGACGTGACACTTGACATATATGTATTCCTTTGTTCCGTTTTCCACTTCCAAAAACATATATGTGATGGGGCTGATAAGCTGATGGCTAAATTAATTAGCGCCATAGAAAGATAATTGGGCACATTTCTTGCTATAAAACAAAATATTGTACCGGTTGCACTTTTTTTAATTGGCCAATGGCTATGAATGTTGGCGTTTGTACAATTTATTATAAAAATCCCCTTTAAGCTACTTAGTTTACACATGTATAGTTATATTAGTTATACATGTACTCTACCTTATGACAAAGAACACGTTCTTCATAATTAAATACACATTTATGTACTGAAATTACATAACACGCAGTTTTCTCACAAAAGGAGCGAAACGTGTCAAACAACCATCGTCAAGTAACAAACGTGAGAAACCCGCGTAAAATATAATCTATATATATAAACGGCAATGTCCTGACTGACTGACTGACTGACTGACTTAAATCAACGCACAGCCCAAACCGCTGGTCCTAGAGAGTTCAAACTTGGCATGTACATTCTTTATAATGTTTAGAGGCGCACTAAGAACGGATTTTTGAAAATTCATCCCGTAAAGGGGTTAAATGGGGGGTTAAAGTTTGTATGGGGAAATAAGATTAGTTGAGTTATTTTATTCGAAACTTCACAGGAATGTTTTTAATAATAAATAAGTAAACACGTGTTTCAGGTTTTTTGAAAATTCATCCCTTAAAGGGGTTAAATGGAGGGTTAAAGTTTGTATGAGGAAATAAGATTAGTTGGGCTATTTTATTCTAAACTTCACATGAATGTTTTTAACAATAAATAAGTAAATACGTATTTCAGGTTTTTTGAAAATTCATTCCCTATGGGGGTTAAATGGAGGGTTAAAGTTTGTGTGGGGAAATAAGATTAGTTATTTTATTCGAAACTTCACAGGAATGTTTTTAATAATAAATAAGTAAACACATTTTTCAGGTTTTTTGAAAATTCATCCCTTAAAGGGGTTACATGGAGGGTTAAAGTTTGTATGGGGAAATAAGATTGGTTGGGCTATTTTATTCGAAACTTCACATGAATGTTTTAAACAATAAATAAGTAAACACGTATTTCAGGTTTTATGAAAATTAATTCCCTATGGGGGTTAAATGGAGGGTTAAAGTTTGTATGGGGAAATAAGATTAGTTGAGCTATTTTATTCGAAACTTCACAGGAATGTTTTTAATAATAAATAAGTAAACACGTGTTCCAGGTTTTTTGAAAATTCATCCTTTAAAGGGGTTAAATGGAGAGTTAAAGTTTGTATGGGGAAATAAGATTAGTTGAGCTATTTTATTCGAAACTTCACAGGAATGTTTTTAACAATAAATAAGTAAACACGTATTTCAGGTTTTTTGAAAATTCATTCCCTATGGGGGTTAAATGGAGGGTTAAAGTTTGTATGGAGAAATAAGATTAGTTGGGCTATTTTATTCGAAACTTCACATGAATGTTTTTAACAATAAATAAGTAAACACGTGTTTCAGGTTTTTTGAAAATTCATTCCCTATAGGGGTTAAATGGAAGGTTAAAGTTTTTATGAGGGAACCAAATTCGTTGGGCTATTTAATTCAAAACTTCATAGGAGTGTTCTTGCCAATGAAGATGTAGGTACTTATCTACATACCATGTTATATATGATGAATACGTAAGGACCGTATCGAATTATAAGTAGACAAGATAAAAGTGACACAACTTTAATATTAAGTAATGTTTTGAAATAAAACAAAAAATAAATTAAAACATATCACTTTTTCTAGAACTATGTTCTAAAGAGACTGCCATAAGACCCCTATTTAGCCGTCAATCTTACTTTCTTCTGGATGTCCTTCATTCGATTTTGGACGACAACATTTGCTATATTTCCTGACACCCTGTTCCACTTTTTTTTTAAGTCGTCGGCTGATGTTGCAGCTCTGGCATATTTTGAAGCTGCCGCTTCATAAAAGCCAAGTACCTTTCGATTGGGGGTACTTCAGGGCTCTTGGAGGGATTCATGTCTTTTTCGACTATATCAACCTTGTTTGTTTTATGCCATTCAAGGGTGGCTTTCGAGTAAGAGCATGACGCCAAATCAGGCCAAAACAAAGTAGGCATCCTATGCTTTTTAATGAGAGGCAGCAGTCTTATTTTTTAAATA
This sequence comes from Thaumatotibia leucotreta, assembly GCA_025490895.1. Taxonomy (NCBI): domain Eukaryota; kingdom Metazoa; phylum Arthropoda; class Insecta; order Lepidoptera; family Tortricidae; genus Thaumatotibia; species Thaumatotibia leucotreta. The sequence continues at coordinate 178,617 of JALPQI010030554.1, read as the reverse complement.
CTCTTCTTGGTATACTTCAGCGTTTAAACTACCTGTGGTGAAAAAAAAATTGAAACGCATGCTACGTTGACAAATTGCTTGCCATACGAGTATTATTTACCAATTTTTTCAACACTGATGGCTGTATCTTGTTTAGAGAGAATTTTTCCAGCGGGCATGGTACAATACTAAGGTCCAGGGGTCGTTTATAAATCTAGTTTGCAGTACATTTCGTCTTCCATGATAATACATTGCTTTTTCTTAGTCAGAAAATGATCATACAGTTTACTTGTCCGTTTTCTAACTGATACGACTTTTTTTCATCTCTTTTAGGTTGTTTCTGTTTTTTATATGTCTTAAGATTACGGCTCTTTTTAATTTTTTGTATCATAAAAGACGGAGTTTTCGGTTTTTTGGTAGCATTGGACAGAAAGAGTCGGATTTTGTAAAAATATTCGTACTACTTTCTTATGCAACGCTGGGTCCCATGGTCCCTGTTTTCTTCCACTCTTGGGCAGATATTCTAAAGTTAAAGTGTTAGCGAACTTATTTCTCGGTTTGTATATGCCTGCAGAAGTGAACTTATACTTTTTGACGAGCTTTCTTATTGTTATGTCCTTAATTTTACACCAGTCGTCCAAAATTATTTTCCGTGTCTCTAAGTTAATCAGATCTATTTCATTGATTTTAACGGAATGACATATTGTTTCTGACCTTAAATCATACCTATTAATAGAGTTCATAATATACTGAACAGTTTTTGTTATATAAAGTTGAGTATACGTATTTATAGGGCCCTAAAGTTGTCTACTTACATTTAGATACGGTCCTTAGATACTTTTAATGTTAAATTTTGGTAAGTAATGCAGTTTGCTACATAAAAGGTCATTGTGAGGATTTATTTTTTTAGTCTAGACAAAACCATATTTATTTGTTTGTTCGTTAAAAATATCTACAATTTTGCATGGCGACATATGATTCAAAGCGAACGAATTTCAAATGTTTGTTTGACAGCTCGCGGACAGTATATGTACCTATAAGCAGTGCGGGTACGCGGGCCGCCTCGCTGTAAATTCAGCTTTCTAATTCGTGTAGTTTATTTGCAATTAAGTATTTAATTATGTCATACTAATATGCCGTTCAATGAAACAGACTTCAAACAGAATGTAATTATAAGGTAAGATTCTACTTAGGTTTAGGAAAGGTTAGAACTGCGACCCCACACAGAAACGAACGGCTATCAAAGTAGGTTTTGGGTTAAATTAGAAATGCGACTCCACACAGAAACGAACGACTATCAAAGGAGGTTCAGGTTAGGTTTGAATAGTAACCCCACACAGCAACGAACGGCTTTGAAAGTAGGTTTATGTTAGGTTTGAACTCCAACCCCACACAGAAACTAACGGCTATTAAAGTAGGTTTAGGTTAGGTTAGAACTGCGACCCCACACATAAGCAAACGGCTGTCAAAGTAGTTTATGGTTAGGTTAAAACTGCGACCATTGCGATTCCACGCAGAAATGAACGGTTATTCAAATAGGTTAGGTTAGAACTGTGACCCCACAGATAAGCAAACAGCTATCAAAGTAGGTTCAGGTTAGGTTAGAACTGCGACCCCACACATAAGCAAACGGCTGTCAAAGTAGTTTATGGTTAGGTTAAAACTGCGACCATTGCGATTCCACGTAGAAATGAACGGTTATTCAAATAGGTTAGGTTAGAACTGTGACCCCACAGATAAGCAAACAGCTATCAAAGTAGGTTCAGGTTAGGTTAGAACTGCGACCCCACACATAAGCAAAAGGCTATCAAAGTAGGTTTAGGTTAAGTAAAAACTGCGACCAGTGCGACCCCACACAGAAACGAACGGCTATTAAAATAGGTTTATGTTAGGGTAAAACTGTGACCTCACACATAAGCGAACAGCTATCAAAGAAGGTTTAGGTTAGGTTAGAACTGCGACCCCACACAGAAACGAACGGCTATTAAAATAGGTTTATGTTAGGGTAAAACTGTGACCTCACACATAAGCGAACAGCTATCAAAGAAGGTTTAGGTTAGGTTAGAACTGCGACCCCACACAACAGCAAACGGCTATCAAAGTAGGTTTAGTTTAGGTTAGAACTGCGACCCCACACAAAAGAAAACGGCTATCAAAGTAGGTTAGGTTAGAACTGCGACCCCACACATAAGCAAACGGCTATCAAAGCAGGTTTAGTTTAGGTTAGAACTGCGACCCCCACACAAAAGAAAACGGCTATCAAAGTAGGTTAGGTTAGAACTGCGACCCCACACAAAAGCAAACGGCTATCAAAGTAGGTTTAGTTTAGGTTAGAACTGCGACCCCACACATAAGCGAACGACTATCAAAGTAGGTTAGGTTAGAACTGCGACCCCACACATAAGCAAACGGCTATCAAAGCAGGTTAGGTTAGAACTGCAACCCCACACAAAAGAAAACGGCTATCAAAGTAGGTTTAGGTCTGGTTAGAACTGCGGAATAAATATTACTAAATTTAAACCAAACTAAAATAAGAACCCGTAAAGGAAAACCTCAAGCACCATTCAAAATTCCCTGATCTAAATTTACTAAAAACTATTCTTCGACAGAATGACTTGTCGGTGAAATGAAAATAAGTACTTGAACCGTTGTCTTTGAAACAACATTCGATTAAATGATTGCCAACAAGTCAAGGCGAAACCCAAAAAAATATCACAAATATTAAACTTATTTCGGCCACTTTTGAATCTCCTGAGAAAAAAAAAACAAAATAGGATTCATTATTTGCAGGAAACCGTGTAACATGCATAATATATAACTAAGTACATACAATCGAAATGATAACCTCCTTCTTTTTTGAAGTCGGTTCAAAACATTTTTTTTTCATAGAAGTCCAAAATCTACGCGTGCAAAGCCGCGGGCAAAAGCTAGTTTGAGTATATTCATACCTACTCAAATTATATCACTTTATGAATGTTTTGTATAGAGAATGACCCAAACTGAAATGTTAACTGTCTTCGCCACCGCCTACTGTGCTTAGACACCGTATCCGTACCATTAGTTGGCAAGTATTTAACTCCTTCAAAAACTTCTTTGGCCTAAACGATGGCGCAGCCCTACCCAATCTTTCCTCTACTTGATCTAATATCTCCATCAGTGCTTGCGTGATAACTATTTATTTATTTATTTTTAAATTATCCTTTATGTTTCTATATTTTGTTTATAAATGATTATCTTTCCTGAAGAAATATTATAGCAGTATTTAGGTTTTACTCGATACGTAAAGCAGGCCATCGTGCTCACTCCAATAAATCATGCAATGCAAGCGCGATAGAATGCTTCAGGTACGTACCTATCGAGTAAAATCTAACGTAACCAATACTTGCAAAGTCAAGGAACGACTACAGGGGGTCGCTCGGCTGTAGGAGCCTTCGTGTGTTTTGGACAGCCGAGTTTCTTGGCGACAATTGTGGCGTGTCGCTGCCATGCACCGGTTTACCTCACCTTAAGGTGCTTGTCTCTTATAATAGTCGCTTCAGTGTAATAGTATTATGTATAGGCAGCTATTATGTAATAGATTATGAATAAATCATAAGTATGATTAAGACAAAAATGAATCAATAGACATTATTGCGGAACTAGTTAGAAAAAGTATGTAACTAAGACATAATTATACATAACATGATGGCATACTTATATATGTATGTGAGTGAGTTTAGTGAAACGTCCCACTTTGTCGTTTGCCATAAAGCCGCTTTGTCAGTTTATTCATATGAAGATACAAGGAAGTCTCGTCTTTGATGAAAGTGGGACGTTTTACTAAAAACTAACAAATAATGGCCTTTGATACGTAAACTCCTGCTTCGTAGGTCTGGCCACCAACTAGACTAGGCAGAAGCTAATAAAAATAACGTTTCCGAAGCATATCACTATTAACCCATAAACTGGCAAATTAAAACAATCGTGTATTCTAGCCTCCGCGCCATTGTAACTATAGACAGGAAAATCTGTTAAAAAAAATACAAAAAGTGGGTCGAAAAATATGTGAATTATGTGGTACAGTCGACGTCAAATATATCGCTACGGTTTAGGTGCCAAAAATATATTTACACGACTTTATTGCCTTGACATTAAGGTCGTGTAAGTATTTTTTTGGCACTTAAACCGTAATGATATCTTTGACGTCGACTATACATTGCCAATGAAAGCATGAAGTGGTGATGCCGCGTCAGCGAGCGAGGGACACGAGTCCTTGGCCACGCGCCTCTTACCGCCCACGGGAGAAAGGAAAAGGAACTAGCTTGATACCAAATGAGCTAAAGACCCGACCACATTACAAGCGGTCGTCAATAATATCTTTTGTCTGTGTTGTATTGGCTATATGTCAGCCATCTGACAACTCATGAACCGAGGGTTTACCATGACATGTTTACGAAGCTCAGTTTAGGTCGAGAGAAAGGGACAAAGGTATATAAGTCGTATATCACTGTCCCTTTCCCTGAACCGCATTAGTACGTCATGGTAACCCCCCAAAGCTTTCAATCGGCCAGATAATTGGAGTCGCTGTAGTCGAAATCGGCCAGGGCCCACGATGCGAAGATGATGATGACCGCCGACAACCAACATTGGGTTTGCTTTATTTGCTGTAATACGCCTGCCTTTTCACAGCGTACCCACGAAACATTGCATGAAAGTAATGCAGCTCTAGTCTGGCAAACCAACTTGTCAGTAGAAGAGGCGACAAATTAAAAAAATCCGAAGACTTAGTCGCGATAAGACTATAATGTATAATGTAGGTAATCTAAGGACATTGAGCCTTACCTAAACCTTTCGAGATTAGTTTATTATTACATATTTATAATATACTTATTTAGAAAAAAATTGTAAAACTTTAGTCATTCATTGTAGGTGGGTCAATCACTTTTTTATGTCACTCGATGCCATGTTTACGTTCTCCTGGGTCACCGTTAAAATCACAGTTTAATAGCATTAAAATTGACAAAACTTTGAATTTTTTTACATTTATGTGGCCCTTCCGAGGTGAGTCACCCACTAATCACGATAATCAAACTTGCAGGATACTTTCTTCTAACAAATTATTCATCTGTTGTCCCCGGGGTGATGTGACAGAACGACAACAAAAAAAGTGATGGACCCAGGTATGTACTTTAAGATTATAGATATTTTTGCGACATTACTTGTTTATTACGAGGCTCAATAAATTACTTAATCACACCCGAATTACATACCCGATTGTGTTGGTGGCCCCATTCGATAGACTAAGTAAACGAACCTAGAGAGTTTAACAAGAGAATCAGTAGCGAGGGAACCTGAAACAATTGAACTGTTTAGTTGCTTTCCGTCAAATGTCTTTAGTCTTTACGGATGATTGTTGCTAAGTAGGTTTGTTTCCTCTTTCTAGGGTGGGTTGGGGTAAGTACCTATTTAGGTGAATCAACTTTTTTCTATCTGTTATTACCATGGTTACGGTCGCCTGAATCACGCTGGTTTTATGCATAATTATTAATTATGATACTTAACACATTGAGCGCGGGGAACTCCCAAGGGGAGTTCTTTGTGGGAGGTCCATTTTCGACACAAAGCGTAAAAATCACGGGAACGGCTACGAGCGTAGCGTGTAGCACTCGTCCGCAATGAAAGTGTTAAACTATGCAAACATGCATTAAACTCTTTCCTTGATGGGCCATCTACAAACATGGACTACATATATGCATGTTTGCATAAATTAAGTAGCTTAATTTTGCATAAAGCCAGCGCGACTCACAGGCGACCGTAACCATGGCAATAACAGACAGAAAAAAGTTGATCCTTGAAATAAATGTTTTTAGCGAGTCTGGCTATAATTCTTCTTTTGAATAAGTAGACATCGTATGTACAAATCCTCTGTTCCGCTTCATTGAAGGCTCATACATTTTTACTTAAGAACAAAGTCGACATAGTTGACAAACATTCTCGTAGATACCCATAATGAAGCTAAAGAGAATCCTTTTTACTGACAGAATTATTTAAAGCATTTGTTTACTCGTAGTATTTGTGTTTCGTTTAAAATAGTTTTACTACAAGTTATCGTATAATAAAGAGCTATATCTGGCCTATTTAATTTACATTTCACCTTCCTCATACAACATAATTTTACCTTGTCCGCTGTCTCCGATATACATAACATATGAGGACCTACATGCTTAGAGCGACGCAAGCTAAATAAAGTATAGAAAGTTACATACCAACTTTTAATATTTTTCTTCTGTTCTCTTCGACAAACTCTATGAACAACTATATTATCTACCTAACAAGAATATATTGCAGCAACCTCATTTATACGTAAACAGCAAAGTTACTTTAACATTAACATAAAAACCGCAGTTGGTTAGTAGTTTCCGATATTATACTCGGATTTAACAACAAGTTGCATTTGCAAATGGAAATGGTTATCGCGTTTCCTTAAAATACATATTTCTATAGTTTTATGAGTCTCGAGTAGCTAGGTATGTTAATTTTGTCTTCGACCCACACCGAGCATTCATTTCCTGAAGCTGGAAAATAAACAATATTTTATAAACACTAATTTCCGACAACTGATATTGGTGTGCTATTTATCCTTAGGGATGGTTTTCGTTACAAAAGACACGATCTCAAAAGAAAGTACATAGTTAACACGTTCCCTCTGCATGCATCACATGTGATACATTTGAAGGTATTGATGATACGTGTAATTTGGTATTGGCGGACTTTTAATACTGTTGCCAGTTTATGCTTAAAATAGTGTGCGAGAATTTGCACGTGAGAGGTGACAATATCGATTTTAGCTGCACATGGAACGTGTTTAGGAATTCATTTTTAAAAATCTTCATCGTTTCCATTGCAAAAGTTAGTCCTACAAACTACCTATGTACTACTATGTACTACCTATGTAGATTCGTAACACAAAAAAATAATTTTGTTTTAACTAAGACGCTTTAACTGTATGTATAAAAAAATTGCAATCGACTTTGTATGTAAAGGATACGTTAATTTAAATCAATATAAAGGCACGCCTCAGACAGTGGCGATAACATGTATGAAATGAACGCGTTGGTACGCACAGTCTAAACTCCTGTAGGTGAGTGCGATAAGACATACCAGTCACCGTGGGGGCCCGCACTTTCGATGGGAGGCAGGGTGTGCCCAAACTGTACGTTAGTACTAAATAGTGACCCTTTATAGGGCACCGGTCTCAAAAACGACCACCCTATAGCACTATATTTTTTTATATTTTTTTCTTGTGCAACATTTTTCGAACTATATAATAGCGGTGAGGATTTTTGATTTTTTTGAGTCTTGCCCGTCTAACCTTTTCAGTGCGGGTGACACGCCAGACGTGTCATGAATGTTTTTAACGAATGGCGTAAGGCACGCTTGGCGTATCATGAAAAAAATGTTCGCCGCCATAGTTTTTGAAAATGAAACACGCAACGAATCGGTAAGGTTAAGGTATCGTTATTTCAGAATAGAATATTATCGAATATATTGTCATATTCCGATACCATCATTATAATATAAGAGTACAAACGTGGAAACACTCTAGTGATGCAACATTTCGACGCCATTGTGCTGTAGCAGCTGGCACGGGAACTGCCCACTTGTTACTATCCCGGGCTTTTCAACGATACCTACTAATGCTGGCATATGGAATTTATAAATGCTTTTGCTGCTGTAGCAGATATACGAGTTAAGCTGTGAATCTGTTAATCTGGGCGTGCTTTACTTTTTACACATTCTATGAAGCACATAGAAATGAAATGATGATGTAACGTCATGCCCGAAACGTCAGGATATAATTAAACGTAAGTTTACGCGATTAAGACCAGTTTGTCTTTAAAATATGAGTGATAATCTGAAAGCTTAAATCAATATACATAGAAATGAATTAAGTAGGTAAATAATCCAAAACTTACGTATGAAACATCAACGATACTTAGCGAAAGCGCACGTTAAAACCGCTTTTATTAGACAGCTTTGATTCCAGCACGAGTATTAAAGTAAATGAGGCTTCCCTAAATTTTAACGTCCGGAAAGCGGGAGACGCCATTACACCGACGTAAGCCATCATCGAGAATCCGTTTTATTGTTTGTAAGTGTTGTAAAACACTTTATAACTCTATTCGTACGTAACAAGTTGACGCGTATTACGGTTTACGTAGCATTCAAATGTCTTCGTAAATGTAAAAAATATACGTTGTATTAACCGTTTTAAGCGGAGAAATATCTTTTGATATTAAGTTTGAGCACTCACCTAAGTTAAATTGTCTTCGTCTGTACATATATACTCATACCAAATGTCTACTCACTCGAGGTTTCACTGATTTAGAACTGAACCGACGGAGAGGCAGTCACGGATGGATATAACGAAATTATAAGGGAGGAGATAAAACACAATTTCATTATTTCATAGATTTATTACAAAATAATTGTACACAAGCTTGACAAAGTAAAGTAAACATTAACACATTGTGCAATAAGTAGAGAGTAAAAACATACAAACAACGTGAAAACATATGCACATAAATGCTTTAACAAAGTAAAAATCCTACAAATTAATATAATTTGACATCTGCCGAATAAAGACGCTATTTATTTTAATTGTGTTCCTTTTCGAATCTTATAGTGAGCGTATAATTAAATAATTCATCAAACTAAGACAAATAGATAAGAGTATACTATTTGTTACATAAAAAAAGTGGAGATAGTGTCGGATACAAAATAACACAATTATATATTAGGTACGCCTTCATAATCAAGACTAGTATAAGTAGTCGCTCTTTCAGACATGTCCCATAGACAATAATATCTCTAAACACTGATATTAAGGCACTGCTATTTGGAACGCCTCAGTAATTAACATTTAAAATATAAATATGTACACTATTGTACACTGCAAAAGTTTGACAACGTATTTAATTCATTCACGTCTCGACTATTCGAGCTTCTTTTGTACTATTAGGCCTCAACAAAAACCACGTGTTATAATACCAATTAAATACATTATCGACTGTACATTAACACATAATTATCAGAGATTTACCGAAAAAAATAATATCCACCAATTTCATAACAAAATATCATTTATAAACAAACGTATACTTTCAAAGTTTATGTACCAGTAAATATAACAACATTCCCATACATTTTAATTTGTTAACAAAACAAAATTCACAGCTCATGTAGTTCCCCATTTCCTTGACTTTGTAATAAATACAACTCACAATTTTGAACACATGTTAAACACCGTCTCTTTAACGGAAGACTGCACTATTGAAGATAATAGATTTAATAACAAAGTTAATAGATTATAGAACAGTTTAAATCTTACTTAAATGCAAATAAAAGAGTAAGGAAACAACCCTCTAATGCCTTGAAAATTAAAAACTTCTTATTTATGGGATTGTTTACAGTACAGTATATAAAATGTTAACCCTTGACTTTTATAGCATGATCAAAAAATACTCAAAATAAGCACAGTAATTGACTTGGCGATAGTTTAAATTAAATATCTAAGCACAGTTAGTATATAGGTATAAGCAACAGCATACAATTTTAAACTGAGGTAAGTACAAATAGATAATTTAAGTAAATATTTGAAGCGATAAATGTGTTGTGCAGCGAGTGTAACGGCTTAAAAGCTTCAGCCGATTCTTGGCTACACTTAATAATTCTTCAATATTCAAATTCACTTCCAATACACATCATCGTAAGAAAAATATATCAAAATACGCAAACACTCCCACAAGCTTCACTTGAAGAAAATACACGATACTAAACGAGAGTTCACTTAAGCACAGCGACAGTTAGCGAAATCCTCGAAGACTGAGGTGGTGCAGATTAAAGTGGTAAGCCAGAGCAAACATCGCGGTGCGGAAATCAAAGACAAGTAGAAAGAACTCCGCCAGCCACTCGGCCGGGGACATCCTTTCTACTACATCATGTCAACGGGCGCGCATTAGTCTCTCACACTGCGCCAGCAAGTATTTCTTCTGTTGCTCGTCCACCAGGAATATAACCTTTCCGGAACCAGAGCTCGGGAACATACCCAGCACCTTTTTCTTCATAGTCGGTATGTACACCCCCTTGCTTACAGGTGTCGGTACTTCGGGTATCTCCGACCAGAGGTAGGTCCACACGATCTGTGAACGGATAAACTATGAGCACCTTTCTAAAATTATCTTAGGGTGAACTATTTAGTAATGACCTTGAACTAATCTGAAAAGGTCCCAGCGAGTCGCTGGGAGGAGGAATCAGTTCGCTAGGTTCGAGCAATTTTTCGGGCGAACGGTCGATCGGACACCCTCCTATTTAACGGGAGCTCACTGACTTTATTCAAAAATATTTTGTAGGCGGGTAAATATAGTAAATATACATCTCATTCGGGTTCAACGAGCGAACATTGCTCATTCTAATTTATAAACATAACAGAAAAAAAAATTACGCTAATGTTAATCATGTAAAATTAATTATTAGGCGAAAAACATGCATCTAGTCCATGTTTATAGGTTGCCCATTAAGGAAAGGGCTTATTAACACCAGAATAATGCATGTTTGTATATTTTAAGTAACATACTTTTGCATAAAACCAGGGTTCGGTTTAAAGAAACTTTATTGTCTAAGAAATTACAGAAATTTCACTTACAAGACAATTTATAAAATGATATCTTAAAAATTATTACAAGTTAGGTACGCAATAAACAAGCACGTGTGATTATGTTTAACAATAAACAGTTGCATTATTATAACTAATGATATAATGATACAATAATATTAAATAGAAAAATCGACCCTATGCCGTTATCAAAAGGTTTATTTATCATTGGCCACTAATAGGAACTTACGACGAAGTTATGAATTTTACTCTGGAGTTACTCTGGAGACCGTAACCATGGTAATAACAGAACGATAAAAGTTAATTCACCCTAGTATATTATAATATATAACAAAGATCACAAAAATATGTGTCGCTCGAACTAATGTCGTGTCTGATATATTTACGGCCTTCGTTGCGTAAGATCTCATTGCTGGCAACTGTACATACGTAAGAAATAAATCCTACCGGACATCTCCACGTTTCGTCATCTTTCACCCTCAAAGGGTCCCAGTTGCTACGAAAATGACAATAATAACAATGCCGGTGAAGTAGGTCACGTGTATAAAGTTCACTGGATATTGAGAGGACGTTGATGCAATGGATACGTAATGCATATAAGTAGGGATCACTGATAATATGTTCACTTGTCGTTATTTATATGTTCGACCTGAATTTTCCGGAAGTCTGAACCCATTTCGGCAGCCTTCCAAAATGTTTGTTCCACCCTATTTATTGTACGTAAACTCTCTGAGTCCTGATAAGGAATCCTAGCATGTTGAATTCCCCACTTAGACTCACGAGATTTATATTTTTTAGTGAAAATAGGGCCCCGAATTGTATGCCTTTAAATTTTTTTACATACTTAAACTGTAACAAGTCAGACAAAAAAGTACATTACGACACAAGTGCGAAAAACATGAAATTGACACGACGTTTTAAATCGACACGAGTTACGAATTTCGTTTTTGGCCCTCCGAAGTTTTGGACCTGACGTAAAATGACACACTTCTCGCACTAGAGCCCCTGAAAAACACTCCATCTGTACAAAAGATCCAAAACCTATAATGAAAGTTGGAGTTCCAATTATAAATAGAAAGCCTATGTGATTATTGTTATTGCGAGACATTTCGATGAATTACTTTTTCGAAGCAAAACTTAATTACTGTGCGTTAGAAAAGAATAGTAACAAATTTTTGGATCTAGGTGTGGAATAGTTTCCCACGTAAGGAAACTCATAAGAATTCATTAACTTCGTAAATTATTATTATAGTACTTACATCTACGCTTTTACCTACGGACCTGTAGGTATATTATTTTTAAGGCAGTTACCAAACGCCAAGATATTACAAAAAAAAATTTTTTAAAGGCAAAAGTGGGTGTCAATGAAGCTCCAAGAACTTATTAAATAGTTTTAAAAAGTCCAGTGAAGTAGAAATAGGATAGTTTCTAGTTAAAAGTTAATAAGTGACTTTGTTGCACAAAAAATGTTGCATTGGCGCCTACACCTCCTGATCACTAGACAAAGTAGAAAAGGTTCCGACATTATCGTTTATGCGTTTTATTAAGTGCCAATTGAAACCGTAATCTTGTGAACTAAAACTAGCAAACACAAAAGTGTACAAGTATATCGATATTTACACACCATTAGAAACCTAACTCTGGTGATAATGGGGGATTTTTTACGTTTTGGGCTTATTTTGTACACTATCGTTAATATTAGTTAGCTGGTAACACATTCATTTCACAATTTTTATTTGCATACTACTACAGTAAAACCCGCTTAATACGATCACGTTTAATACGATTTCCCGCATAATACGCCATTTTATGCCGGTCCCTGCAAGTTTAGTCATATTTTCCTCCATTTTTGTACGGTTAATACGATTCATCATCCCGTTTAATACGCTATCTGTAACCCAAATTACATTGACGTATGGCATTATTTACCTATAGATGTAAGCAGGAAGGTTATAAGGTTACCATACCGATTGAAAATTAGACAGGATAAAATAATTCTACCGATCGCTCCTCCTTTGTAGGTAACTTTGTTGCACTGGCCAAGCGACCGGTAAAGTTCATAATTCCTTCGCATACACCTGCATGTACAACCTTAGTACTATTTGTTTAATTTATTTATATTCTTTATCTGTGCACCCGAATTAGTTTAAGTATATACATATACGTATAAGAAAACTATCTCGTATCTAACATTTCACTGCAAAAGTAAAAAATTAACAAAAACAATGCAATGTCTTCTTTCCGCATAATACGCTTTCCCGCTTAAGACGCGTTTTTTGTCTGGTTCCTACAAAATCGTATTAACGGGGTTTCATTGTATTATTAAAATACAATGAAACCCCTTATAATGATGATAAATATGTATTACCCTAAGCATATGTGTAATGATGGACTCCAAGTTAGAAATAAATATTTCATTTATTCATTCATAAGAGGATGAATGACCTTTTTCGAATTTTGCTTAAAATTCATATGGACAGTAGTCAATAATAGGAATTTTCAACTGTAACATCTGAAACACAACAGTAGAAACTATGGAACGGAAGGGTGTAAAAAATATTTTTGTACTCAGATGTAAAAAAAATACATTTTAACACATAGGTATGTCTATCATTGTGAACATACCTGCCAGCCGCCAAAGACGACATTCTTCTCTAGGTAGAGCAGTCTCTTGTCCGTGCACATCACTACCTCCTTGCCGGGGATCACCCACACATGCGCTTCGTAAGAGTCTGTGCTCACGTATTTGCCCTGGCAGAGATAAATCATTGTCAGTTTCATCAAAAAGTTCATGATACTGGAGCTCAGTTTAATGGGTAAAATCATCAATATTCTTTTTATTTTTGGCGATTCAAATATTTAAGCTTTTTAAGGGCCATTTGTTTAAAAATTGTACATAGTTAAGGCCTTAATCAAAACAAAATTCACGATCGCGTCAATTGTGTTACGAAAGTTATTCCTACAAACTATGTGGTATACTCTGTCGAACACCTTCGGCAGTAGTAAAAGGTGACAAATTTTGTCGCCCTTTTTTCAATACCAAAAGTTGTTACATAAAATTTAACTTCGTAACACAAAAAATATGACGTTAAAGGTCATTGGGCATATGACCCACTGCGTACACAAACGAAATAAGGAATGTAGGTAAATGTAAGTGCTACTGAGTGGTATGAGTTGCATTCTTGCAAGGCGAAACCAGAAAAGTAGGTCACAACCGTTTACGCAATTATAAAATGCTGAAAGTAAAAATATTAAAAACACTATTTCAGATACAAAAAGTCGAATAACTTTTTTTTCCCGGTTGATACATACGGAAAAATTACATATTTAGAAAAGTGAGATTTAATTCTTTACTTTAAAGCTAGTTTGGTCTCTGTACGCGAAAAATCATAAAGCGAGTCAAAAACGCCCAATGACCTTTTGTTTTCATTAAAAGCCTTTAATTATGTACAATCTTTTTGCAATCGACCCTTAACGTGTAACATTCTTGTCGCTTGAGACTTTTGAGAGTGACAATCGTATGGAGTTTTAAAGAATAATGTACCTTCTCAAGTTCCGACAACATTTTGTAGCCCTCGGCGTGCGAGCGCGAGTAAGGCCGCACGCCGGTGTCAGCGGGCAGGTAGCGCGCTGCTCGACGTTTCGTCGCCTCCTCGGAGAGATCAGCCGCCCTACACCAGACAAACCATTAGTGATACGTTCGCCCCCAGTCCTGTTTCACTAAGTGCCACATGCGGCAAAGTTCATAACTTCATAGATAATAACTTACAATTATATACATTTATTTTTTACCCGTGAGTGCATGGTATCATATATTTTAATTCTTAAATAACTTATATAAACAATCGACATTAATTTGAACTATGTGGCTCAGATTGACAGTCTCAATTGATTACTTATCTCCAAGGATCGGACAAACGCCCGTCATTTTGAAAACATAACCCTGTTCCGTACAGTAGAGACTTCCTTATCTTATGATGTTAACATATTTTATTTAATATGATATTTTTTTAATAACACTAACACAAAGTTTCTATTGAGGATATCCCAACTCTGTCTTATTTGTACAAGTTGCACATACGTAGGTTGCCCTGAAAATTTCGGGAATCGGAAAAAATACGCATTTTAATGAAATAAAAGTACTTTTATTGTTTTTCAAAGTATTCTCCTTTGTGTTTAATACACTCTTTCATTCTCTGAAACCAGTTTTTAAAACAGTTATTGAAGTCTGAAGTGGGGGTTGACAAAATGGCCATTTTATAAGCGTCGACTGCTTCTTCCGCGGTCTGAAAACGCTGACCACGCAACCGATTCTTTATTTTCGGGAAAGTAAAAAAATCGTTGGGACTTAGGTCGGGGCTGTACGGAGGATGGTCCAGTAATTCGACGTTTTCGCCCTTCAGATAGTCGTCTGTTTTCTGAGCGGTGTGAGGGCTGGCATTATCATGGTGTAGTATAATACGGCGGTTAGGGTTAGTTTTTCGCAGTTCAGCAAAAACAATCGGTAAACAAACGCCTATATACCAATCGGCATTGACAGTTCTTCGATCTTCAAGAGCGATAGTCGCCACGTGACCCGATTTGGAGACAAACGTGGCTACCATTTTTTTGATCGTGTTGCGAGAACGAACAACTTTTGTCGGCTTCGGTTCGTCTTCGTAAACCCAAACTCGAGATCGGTTTTTCGATTCAGGCTCATATGCGTAAATCCATGATTCGTCACCTGACACAATACTAAAAACGGCATTTGAGCTTCCTCCATTAAATCTTTTTAAAGTTTTGCGGCACCAATTGACACGTACCGTTTTCTGGTCGTCAGGTAACAAGTGAGGAATCCACCGGGAAAATAACTTCCGCACGCCCAACTCTTGTTGTAAAATAACTTGTACCTGACTCATTCCAATGCCTAAAGTCTCCTGAATCTCCCGATATGTAACATGCCTATCTTCCTTTATCAGTTGGCGAACATCATGTTTGCACATCGATGTTTTGATCGGTAACGGCCGTTTTCGGTCGACCCTCACGTACGTCATCCGCAAGAGACACACGGCCACGTTGGAATTCCGAATACCACCTGTATATGGTCGTCTTTGAAGGTGCTTCACTACTAAAAGCAATAGTTAATCGGTCTCCACATTGTTGTTGTGTTAATCCACTTTTAAAGTCATAATAAATCATTGCTCTAAAACTTTCGCGGGACAGCTCCATTTTCACCAGCGACTCAACGACTTTAAAAAACAATTGAAAATCGGACATTGTTTTTTTTCTAAGTGGCCAGTGTTTTCGAATAATGAGACTATGCTTGTAAGAAAGAGGTATAACACATGTCAAATATACGTTCCTAAGTATTAAATTCCCGAAATTTTCAGGGCATCCTACTGTAACGTATCGACATCAATTGAAGATAATTCTTTGCTTTAATTCTTTTTGTAGGCGTTCGATTTAAAATATCATGACGTCGCCGCGTACCACGTGACCTACAATTGTACGTCAGTGTTTTCATTCAGGATACTATGGAATTAAACAGAGCGGGTAGAATTTCAACCAATCAGATTCGAGCTAGTTGTTGTTAGCCAATGGTAAAAGATGTTCAGTATGAGGTGATTCGAAGACGTCGAATGAACGAACAATTGAGGGATTGAGAATGAGAGTTGAGAGAATCTGACTTAAGGGAGTGTAAGAGGTATTCGAGGCTTTTCGTCGGCAGAGCGTCGAGTCGGAAGGAAGTCAGTGAGTTTAGTTCGTAAGGCATATCGTGTTTAAAAATTGTTCACAGATATAGCAGGCAGGCTTTACGGCAGCGGAGGCATAGGGCGAGTAACACCATCCCTGGGCGTGATTCGAAGATAGAAATGCGGTACCACCCGGCATTTGGGCGCACAAAGGATGCACCACATGGATATGGTACGTCGCCTCTGGCATACTTTATATTTATAGGAATTGCTTTGTGATTTGTAGAATAATAGGTGCATCGAATCATACGAGATTCCAGCGATATGTTATATGTTAGAAAGTGGGTAGATTCAGATTCTGTTGAAAATTAAATGGATACGTTGTTCTTTGCAGATGGGCGTGCCCAATTATATAGTTTCTATTATGCGTGTTCAATTGTGCTAATCGTGTTTATTCATAGTCTAAATATTGAATAGTTATTATTCAGACATACTTTCGACAATGCTTTATAGAATTACTAAGTGGTAAAGAATCGTACTGGTTGATTAGTGACTACTATAAGTTTACGGCAAACCGACACAGGGGCGAACGTAAGTTATTTAATATTAATTTAATGAATTAGTTTTAGCTTGTAGTTAGGGTCCGGCTTGTGTGGGGGTGTCTGGATACAGGGCCCGTGTCTGGATGGATTTCATGCAGATTGGATCTTAAATTGCAATCTATGACAGGAATATAATGATAAATCATTGCTTGTGGTCGTGCGTGTGTCCGGTTGATTTAATTTACTCAACTTGCTTTATAATGTTCAGCGTAACGGCAATACGAAGATAATCAAGTGACATTTTAATAACGTAACATGTTTTATCTAAATATTTTCTGTATTAATTATTAGGTTGCCGTATTCTTTGGTCGACAGTAGTAGACCAGTGGAGCGCGCAGCATTGGTTCATGTAGGTTGTATAGATGCGCCACGTGTTAACACGTTCAATGCGGTAGGGGTCTTTCAACCTTTTACAAGGTGTGGTTAGTTACGAGTTAAGCCTATTGCATCAGTGTTAAAATATGATACTTACAAAGTGAATAATTAAATAAACTGTTTTATAATGGTGTTTTATAAATACTTTGATTCATTAATATAGTGTTTCTCTTAAATTTGGTTTGAATTCAGTGCCATTCTACTCCGCTGTGAGCTTGTGGTATTATTTTAGCACACTATAATATATATTTAATACGTTCACTGCGGTTGGGGGTTGGGGGACTTTCGATCCCTTACAAAGTATGGTTAGTTGTGAGCTAAGGTAATTGCCGCAGCGAAGATGTTAGGATGGCTGCTTTCCGTATTAGATTATAGCTCTCATCATATTGTACAGTGTATAAATGTTGGTAGGTAAATAAATAAATATTTCTCATTTCCGGTTCATGTCCATCGGCGAGAGGCCATATCATCCAGGGATGAAGGGTGTGGAAATGCGGAGTCGACACTACGGGAACTGCTTAGTACCTGCAGTTACATCAGCATCTAATACTTCGTCGGTCGCAAGTGATGCTCAAAGGCGTCAGCCATTTTGTCTTGACAGGACTCCGTTGAACTGGTGTGTTGCTTCTGGTTTATTTAATAGATAGGAAAATCTACCCTCCAAATTAAGGGTGTGCCATATTGAAAAATAATTCTAAACTTAAATATATTATATTAATGTTACGGAGAGCGGGCTAGGATCTATTTTAATTGAATACCACTATTTGATGATTTATTGGTTAATTATTTAGAGTTTATACTTTATTGGAATAATTATCGATTAAACAGAATATTTCATGGGCAATAATTGCTTGATTAGTTTTAGTATTTGAATTACTCTTTTAGTATTCTTCTATTATTCCGTTCAATTATAATCCGCAATCAAAATTATTAACTTCTTATGAATACCTCTTATAAACATGATCTTTTCTACTTTCCGGTGTTTCGTGCGTACGAGAGAGAGGGCGCCATGTACAGACGACATCACGACACCGCTACACGCGTGCTTCGTGTTGGGTCGGCCCTGCTACTCCATTCATAAGGGTGCCATATACAGCGTCTGCATCTCTGCGTCACTGCTCGTGTGCTACGTGTTGGGTCTACACCGTTATTCCATACATTATTATCGTCCATTCGAGCGGATATAAGTTTCATTTAGAATTAAGGGTATTACAGATTTAACATCTACCGTACGACATATAACTGCAGTTGATATTTTAGTTGTCAATCGTGATTGAGAATCTAATATAATACATAATTATGTTGCTGTTTACAAGTTCTAGATTGACAACGCACTGCTATTTAATATCTTATATTTAATGTTATAAATATTGGGCTATGATCAGTGCATCCACTTACTTGATTTATCAGACGCGGCTCTTTGCTAATGAATCACGCAGTAATTAAAGTAATTAAGTAGTAATCGTTGATCCATGAATAGTAAATTAGAAACTATGAATGCGTGATTCATTACAATGTTTATTAACTGTATATTACGCGCAACTGTATATCGTGCGTTATGGATTTGAGACTATTGTAAAATGATCCAGATTTTGATATTAGCAACAAATCGATTGTGGTTCGAGAAACTTATTCTAAACATTTAAGTATATATTACCCTACTGTCAACTAAAGCATAATTTGAACTACCTACATCATCTAACGGAACGTTTAAATTCACAGAATTGATTAAAATATTAAATTTATTATTTTGAATTGGAATTGACCGCGCTTAACAATAAAGTTGTAATTAATGGAATTGGGCTTACGTATCTTTGATAATGTGATTCATTTAGTTGAGAGATGTGGTTCTAGTAACTATTATGGAAATATTAATATTAAATTTAGTTAAACTCTGCTTACGTCCGGGATCGAGGTTTTCATAAGTCACCTAATTTGTTAGGGGACCACGAGTTTCATGGTAGAACTTCGTCTTTGATCGATGCCCTCGCGTGATCTTTGAAAAGGGTGAATCGCTTGGGCTTGTAATTTATTTACACTCGCGAAATGGACCGC
The DNA here is from genome assembly GCA_025490895.1 of Thaumatotibia leucotreta. Lineage (NCBI taxonomy): Eukaryota > Metazoa > Arthropoda > Insecta > Lepidoptera > Tortricidae > Thaumatotibia > Thaumatotibia leucotreta. The sequence goes on along the minus strand of JALPQI010030554.1, from coordinate 159,280 downwards.
TTGGCTAGAACTATTCTGGCAAGACGTCCAAATAGCATACGATAAGACATCTGTACCCTTGTTTGCTAACATTTGTGGTTAAAGACCCCAATTATATATTTACATACAATCTAAATTTTATACTATATGGGCGAGGCTGCAAGTGCGAAGCTCAACGATCTTACAGACTATTGACTTAGTTGTCTCATGCTTTCGGGCTGGGCTTGCTACCATGGAGCTTGAATAATACTGTGCATTGATGTGCAATTCCCAGTACTATGGTCAACCTTGGTTCTTTCATATGTAATACTACGGTTTCTAAATTGCTTTCTCTAAATGTCAAAGAGGTAATATATACAAGGGGTACCTTTGTAGCCATGCAAACAAGTATAATTCATATTGAACAATAATTCGTTGCTTTTATTAAGTGTTCCAAAGATACACAAATCAATATATTATATACGTATTCTTGCTATCTCAACTAACTGATTCCATTATCATCGTCATTGTCATGCCCACATTGACTCCAGATTACTATATGACTCTTCTAGAAAGAGTATTATTATTACAAAATTATCACATTCTTATTTTAGTCTCGGAATTTGTATCTTCGGATCTATTCCTAGCGTTTGGATATTCTCAATGCTAGTCTGTTGACTTATCTGAGGGTTTTGCATCTGTTTGCAACTCTAAATACCCAATATGGATAGTATAGAATCGGTCCACGCTGAGACTCGTTCAGACATTACTCTTGTCATGCGTGTGTTCATCAACACAGTATAAAACATAAGCGTCATTTAGTTATAAGTTAGTTTTAAGTGGTTTAGTATTAAGGTACTGATTCATCGTTATTTCTGCGTTCAATTCAGCTTTGCCTCGGCTTGCTGAAGACATAATAATGTTATATCAAACATAATATTCCTGAGTATTCTTATAGAATACTATTACATAAAAGTGGTTGTCTCATAACGCTATGGGACTTATCTAATCATACGGCTTACATATATATTACACTTTAACGTCTTGTGAGGCATATTGTCATATTCTTATTCTCAAGTCTCTGAATTTGTATCTTCGGATCTATTCCTAGCGTTCGGATATTCTATACAAGTCCATCGTTATACTCGAGGGTTTTGCATCGGTTTGCAACTCTAAATACCCAATCTGGATTGTATAGAATCGGTCCACGCTGAGACTCTCGTTCAGACATTGGCCAACATAATTACGTGTGCGTTTGGTTAATATATTATACTTGTACGAGCGGCTTATAGCTGATCATAGGCAGCTATTATGTAAGACTAAGCGTGGTTTATAGTTGATAAGTTAGTCTTAAGCGTTTATCATAAGGTTATGCATAAAATTTAAATCCAATTTTTACAACTTTATTAATTTATCTCTTTTAAATTACTCTTCATAATCTTAACTTAATTTTCTACTGTTAGATTCTAAATTTACACTTGACATATATGGGGTATCATATACGAGTCTAAATTGTAATCTCTTTTATTTATCTGGATCATTTTATAGGCGTTATCTAAGCTTTGTAGAGACAATGTTTGACATTTAAAATATTATTTTCATCTAGCTAGTAATCACTGCAGATTTAAGGATAGATCTGACAATTTTAGTGTGTTCTATAACATTTAAATATTTGTCCTAATGTCTAAGGTCTTTAGTTCATGAATTCTAATCAAGCTTTCTATTTACTTTACATTTAACTCCTTGTGTAGAATAGTCAAATGGCTTTGATATTATTGTTTGTTGGAACATATTTCGGACATAGACTTTGTAACATTTCTCATACCTCAGAGGATTTGGGTTATTACTTATCATAATGTTGTCCAATTTACCACTAGATGATCATGCTATTATCAATATTTTATTATATTAATTTCTATTTTTGTGTGTGTGTGCAGGTTAACCTTTGGCGTCAGGTTTTTGTACCGTCATGTTTTCCTGACTTAGGTATTTGGCCCTAGCAATCATGACGGTGTATCTCATGAAGTCCTAACCAGACCAAATGAGATACAGAGCTTGTAGAGTCCTTAGATTTAATTGTAAAACTAATAAGAAATTTTAATTTAATAAATATTTTCTTTTTCTTCTCTATACCTTGTTTATTTTGTACTTTTCCCTAAACTTTAGATTTCCCTATTACAGAGCTTTATTGGAGCTCCATAGTTTTCACATTTTCAGTAATGAAGCTTTTAGCCCATGTAGGATGTTACACTACGTATCATGATTGTGACCAATAAACCATTTAAGTAAAATTAATTAATATATGCGATATACATAATCCGTTTAAATAGTCTTATTTCATGCATAATTATCCCGGTAATTAAAGAAGATATTATACACTCAATACATCGAAAATCAATATCAAAAATTCTAAATCGTTTACAGGTCACAAATTCACAATCATGGCGTGTACAAGTAAATAGGAGTTGCGATCTCCTAAACACGTACTTTATGATAGTGTCATTAAAAAATATCTTATAAAATAAAATAAGATAACATGATAAGATAAGGAAGTCTCTACTACTCGTATAAGGAACAGGGTTATGTTTTCAAAATGACTGGCGTTCGTCCGACCCTTGCTTATCTCGACATGTGTCATTTCGGTCGGATCGTTTTTGATCTTATCTTATCTTATTTGCGGGGCCCTTACGGATACACTTCGACCCATTGGGATCTTTTGTGTAATTGCCCCCTGTTTCGCCTACCCCAGGGATTGTTCTATCAACTCAATATGTTTGAGGATGGACCCTAGCGGTAACGTTTTGACCTCATTCGGTTCTAGATAACTAGTTCCGAAGTCTTTCATCCTTTGTCTGGCGAGGGCATGACATTCGCACATCAAGTGTTTCATTGTCTCTTCTTCCTCGCCACACATTCTACAGTCTATGCTGTCAGAAAGACCCATTTTGGCCAAGAGAGTTTTGACCCCAAAGTGTCCCGTAAACACCCCCGTTATGAGTTTGAGTTGTCTTTTGCTATATTTCCAAAGCTTTTTGCTCCAGCCCGAGTCTACTTCGTGCATAAAGAGCTTTGAATGCCTGAGCCCCGTTAGATTGTTCCACTCTTCCTGGTGCTTCCATCTAACTCGCTCTTTCATGGCTGTTTTAATGGTTCCTTGTGAGAGTTCTACAAATGGTTCTGGTCCTACAAAGTTGTTTGTAGAACCCCCTCTTGCAAGCTCATCTGCATTTTCATTGCCAAGGAAGCCCTCGTGCCCTGGGATCCATACCAGTTGCACTTTGTTTCGCCTTCCAAGTTTGTTCAGAGCTTGGATGCCGTTGAATACTAGTCTAGAGTCTACTTTAGGCGCCGTAAGGGCCTTCAGTGCTGCTTGACTGTCGCTTAATATATAGATATTCATACCTTGGGTCTATCTATAATCTCCTGTGCACAGGCAATAATCGCGTAGGTTTCCGCTTGGAATACAGTCGCATGGTTGCCCATACTTACACTACCACGGTAGTCGTTTGCATAAATGCCTGCGCCCGTACCGGATCCAGTCTTGGATCCGTGAGTGTACCAAATAAGGTCGTTCCCATCAGAAATTGGTGGCTGTAGACCCCCCGCCCATTCGGCTCTATTATGAATTTTAGTTTTAAAATTCTTTTGGAAAACAAATTTGGGCAGCATTTTATCACTACCCATACTTGTTAACTTATCCATGTAACTGTCTAGTTCTATGCTTGTATGATTGGTCTTTGGCATGCTATCACTCCATAGACCCAAGATCTTGAGTCTTTGCAGGGACTTGCGTGCCTCCGACTGTATAACACGGTGTAGCGGCGGTAGGTCCAACAGTACCTCTAACGCCGCCGTTGGCGTCGTTCTAAACGCGCCTGTGATCGTTTTTGATACTATGCACCTAAGGGTATTAATTCTAAACAACATACCAAATTTTATAGTACATAAATGCAAATTATATTCAGGGACAATAGAGACCATCCATAAAATACGTATTAAAAGAGTGGGAACGGAATGTATGTCGGAAAACGAAGAATTAGATTTCGCCGACATTTTACCCTTTATTCGGAAGACAGAATTGCAAAAAAAACTAAATTAGACGACAGACAAAACGGCAAGAATGCGATAAATGTGCGTATTTTACGGACAGCCCTAACTACACCGGTAGGAACTATAATAAAAATTCATCGCAACTACCTATGTCAATATTGATTTTGTTACGAAAGACTACTATACAAATCGAATCGAAATTCTAATTTCCTAAGGCTACTTCGAAAGTGTCAGATAACACTTTCAAAGCACATTTTGCCCTACGGGTGTCTGTCGGTATCTGACACTTTCAAAGTCCGCTATTCCCTACTCTACTAACTAAAATTCTCTCCCAACTAACGATGGCAAAGTCGCTATCAGATATATTGGAGCGAGCCTCTATTGTCATGGTGGTAGAGTGCATGTTCAGATGTTTTTGATCATTGTGGCCGTTCTAATAAGCAGTGTGGTGACGGCAGTAAGACTACATTTGTCACCACCCCAACTCCCTTGGGCGTCTTAAGAATCGACTAAGGAATTGAAGTGTTATTGGCCATTTATTTATCGAAAATTGATGACGGGCAGCAACGTCATGGACACACTGCAGCGATCGATAACCCACTTGCCCAGCGTGGCGATTAGGGCCTCCTATTACCTCCTGATTTACGTAGGTAATAGAAGCTATGCCCAGCACACTAATATGGGTGCGACTCCACTGAGGCGGAGAGGAGCGGAGATGTGCAAAATTGGCCAATGAGATCGCACGACAGTGTTTCGAATTTTGAATTTGAAGAATGTAATTGGTCACATCTGGGCTCCTTTTCGCCTCAGTGGAGCCGCACCCTATAGGCTGATGGTGGTGGCTGCTCTAATGTATCTGATAGCGAATGTACTGAATCTAGAGGGACCTTCTGATTGTAGAGCAGAGGCCAGTGATAAAGTCGACGACGCCACCAAGCGGACGGACAACGATACCGACGCTCGCGATCCCCACGCCTTTGGCGAAGCCGCCGGCGCCGCCGTGGACCGCGCCGCGGTATGGCATCACTACTACGCCACGGACGCCTTCCGCTACTCCCTATAACGCTTTTGGTGTTATCTGACAGTTTCGAAGAACACTACCGGTTAATGTTATCTGACACTTTCGAAGTTCATTGCTGTTTTGATGTTATGTGACAGTTTCGAATTCCGCTATACTCTACTCTACAATTACCCCGACTACCGACACTTCCCTATGCTTAATACTTTTGATGTCGAATGACAGTTTCGAATTGTGCTATACCTTACACTTCTGATGTCATCTAATATTAAGACATGTGGCTCCTCCCCACTTTCCCCTATGCTTTCGAACTTTAGGTAATTGTGTCGTTTGCATCCGAACGGCCAGAAAACTTTCGCGAAAACAGCGTTAAAACATAGAACCCCAGGGTCGCGTTTTATAAAGTTACAATTTACAATTTCGCTGTTTGCCTCTCTAACGCACGCACACATTGGCTAGAAAGAGGGGCAAACAGTGAAATTGTAAATTGTAACTTTATAAAACACGACCCTGCAATTGTTTACCCGTGAATCTAGTAACTGTTTTTTTTTCTGTAGGCCTCAAATAAAGGTTACGTCTGAATGAGGGGCCATCCATGAAATACGCATACACGATAATCATAAAGAAAAATAACCGAACACAACGTGGAATATAACTTATTCAAACTATGTTGTTACTTATTTTTTACATATATTTATCTACTTCTTGGATAGTAATTGGGTAGTATTCATGTATACTGTCGAAACGACATAAAAGTAAACGTTTGATGCCTAATCCACTACTTCCATTATCTCGAAAATGTAGGTATCTCAAATAAAACATTCAAAATGGGAAAAGGTGGTATTTTATGGATGCTCCCATATGAAATTTATCTAATATTTGGGAGTCTGAAAAATAAGGGAACTGTAATTTAAGGGCACTTACGGATTTGTTAAAAAATACAGTGCGTAGTTTAATTAAAACATAAAAAAAAAACTTAATGTGTAAGACGGTGTCATACTTTTATTGTTACTGTTTTATTGCCTAGATTACAGCTTTATTGCTTTGTGACATATCATTCAATCCAATTCAACACAACAAAATTACCAGGCAAACAGTTCGCAAAAAGCCATGCATCATTCCACTAAATCAATGCAAATAAATTGAGAAACATAGTTTATACAATGTATTACCATCATCTAGGCTTTTATTGAAAGCGAGTAATGAGATGCAGTTTTTCAACCAAACCGTGAGTATTATTTGTCAAAAATAAAATATTACAAAATTAATTTACTTAAAATGTGATAGTCAAGGACTCAATCAAAATAAAAATCACGATAGATAGCGTCCATTGTATTTTAAAGACAAACGGGTCTTAATCGCGTAAACTTACGTTTAATTATATCCTGACGTTTCGGGCATGACGTTACACCCGTGGTCGCAGGCAGACTGGCGAGAGAATGTATCAACACCTTCGAGCTGCGCGGGTTTTTCGAACTACCCGCACTTGATCTTGATTATTCACTTCTAGGCTAGGGTTGTCACTAGGTCTACACACAACACTCACAACATCCAAAGGCTTTAAAATGGATGTTTCACCACGCTTACATTTGTAAATCACGGGATTCCACGCGGACGAGATTCCTTGCCCCTCATTTTGATTAAAATTCCGATGTTTCTTAATTTCTATAGCTTCACGTACTTTTCGGCTATGATGTATACGCTCGGTTGAGAGGACTTTCGGGTTATGGAGCTCAATCCAGTGGTCAACAACAACGTCAGGATATAATTAAACGTAAGTTTACGCGATTAAGACCCGTTTGTCTTTAAAATATGAGTGATAATCGTGAAAGTTTAAATCAATATAGCGTCCATTGTGTCGATAAAGTTAGTAATACAAACTATAAGGTATACTCTACCAACAACTTGTGACAGCAGAAAAAGCCGCAAATTAAAAAAATGTAGGCTCTTTTTTACTGCCAAAAATTGATAGACTGACTTTAACGCCGTAACACAAAAATGATGACGTTAAAATTTGTTTTCATTAAGCCCTTTAACTATGTACATTTCTCTGCAATTGACCCAATTGTATAACTAAAGTATAGTGAGTAGAGTGAGTTATTCAAAATTAATGTCAATATCAATGACACGCAGCCAAACGCAGCGTTTGACAACTAAGCAGTACAAACCTTACTTTGAACGTCAGACGGAAATAAATTTATTTTTTCAATACAGATGGTGCTTTTTTACGCGCTAGTGCGAAAAGGGATTATTTTTTGTTATGCCAAAAATTCGGAGGGCGAGAAGGAAATTCGTAACTCGTGTCGAATTTATTTCCAATCGTTTCGAACTTTATTTTTTCGCACTTGTATCATAATGTACTACACAGTTAATTTTAATATTTTTGATCTTTTTAGACTTGGAAGAAATTGCTAGTAGGTAACCCATTACCCATTTTTATAAAAGCCTTCACGTTGGTAACATACTGTATGGCTCATACAAGGTGAAATTTGAATGGTTGTAATTTAAATGGGTGAATGTTTAAGGGCATGATCAGTATCGTATTCCGGTTAGGAAAAAAGCGAAACAATTTTATTTTTTTCCCAAAAAAATATTGTATTTCTATGGAGAGCGGCTAATTTGAAAGTTTAAAAATACAAACATTTAAAAATGTTTACGTGAAATTAAAATTGTTCTCTTTTACCTAATTAGAAAACGATACTGAACAAGCCTTTAAACGGAGAACAACCATTCAAATTTCACCTTGTACTAGGTAGGGCATATCTGAAGAGTTTCTTTTCAAAAGGGATTATTTCCACACTGTCAACAAGTTATTTTTTCCATATTTTCGTAGGAGAAAATATAATCTCTATTGACAAAGTGGAAATCTGTAATTCTCAAAAATCTTGTACGTTTGGACCACGTCTTCGATTTTAATAAAAATTGGTAGGCTGGTAGAGTCAATGATGATGAGCAAGATCCAACACATTTACCAAAATGTCACAGAAACTAGACTAGGTCGATTTGTGTAAGATGTCCCAAGATATTTGGTCGGTTGACAAGCAAAAGTCACTAAGTAACAAATACCTACTTAAAATAAAGTTCATATCTAAGTTCTGATTCAATACTGACATACGAGGTTGCTAAGAGTAGTGACAGTTTTTATAGTGAGTTTTGCTTGTCAGCCGACGATTTATTTATTTATTTTGGGATATTTTGGGAAATGTGGTGGATCTTGCTTATCATCATGGACTCTAAGACGTGATCAAAATGTAAAAACTTTTTTAAAAAATGCTGAAATAAGCGCTTTTGAAAAGACACTCATCTGTCCGCCGCCGGCCTCACCTCTTAACCGCGTCGAAGGATCCGGAGGCGAAGTCGACGACGCCAGCGGTGGGCCGCGCCACGAAGCCCACGGCACCGCGGCCGAGACCCTTGAAGAATCCCTCCACGCCTTCGGACCGCGCGCCCTCTATTGGCTTCGTGAACACGCCCGTTACACCGTCGAACACGCCCTGTGACGTCAATGGGTCATTTGCAGAAAAAGTGTACCTTTAATGTCACGAAAATAAGTATGTAAATTGAGATTTCTCAGTTTAGTTACTCCGATACTAAAGGTATGAAAAATTCTGTAACAAATTTGAGATTTTTTTATCAGTTTCGTTACATTTCGTTTCATACATTTAGTATGGGAGTAACTAAACTGAGTAATCTCAATTTACATACTTATTTTCGTGACATTAGGGGCGTACTTTTTTGTTTCATAACTGAAAAGTACGCACGATGCCGAGTAAAATGATGTATTACAGTCCATGATCGCAAAAAAACTTAAAACGTAACTTTTTCTGCAAATGACCCCAATACTTGGTAACCACGTGCCCTCTTATTCATAATCAGTGGTCGGAATTCTGCTGGCATTTTTGAGCTGTCATAGGAACTTTTCATTTGTCGACTATCGATATTATTAATTAAATCGATAAATTATAGATCAAGATTAAAAATACCTAGCATTCTTTTTCCACCTACAAATGGATATTTGACTGCAAACGAAGTCGTTTAAAACCAGACAAATTGGAAACAAATTATAACTATAATTATCTATTTATTTTATAGGTAATAAAGGCTAAATTATAGATCAAGATTAAAAATAGCGTTCTTTTTCCACCTACAAATGGATATTTGACTGCAAACGAAGTCGTTTAAAACCAGACTATTTGGAAACAAATATAACTATGACTATCTATTTATTTTATAGATAAAATAATGGCGAAACACTTATTAGCACTGAAACAGACTTTGAAAATGAAATTAATACATGTTAAAACATTGAACTGAAATGATAAAATTTAAATTTGTTACATATTTTCACTGTTTTCATTGCAAATCGCTATTTGAAAAGTTGTCTAAAAGCGATCGCTCTTTAGCGGTGAGACTGTGTGTTATTTATCTCTACTCGTAATCATATTTTACATATTATTGTATGTTTTCTGTATTATATCTATATAATTATAAAAATCAGTAGTCGATAAGTGAGAAGACCCTATGACAACTCAAAAATGCCACCATAATTTCGGACACTGTTCATAATCATGAGCAGGTCTAGCTAAGATGCCGATCGTATACGACAAGCGATAAATCACGCGACCATAATAATGTAAGGAAATCTGTCATTCCTATACATTTATTACCTATCGCATATCGTACACGAATGCAGATTGAAATCATGGCTAGACCTGAAGAAATCGGACAAAGGGGAGTCATTATTCGCAATAATGTGGACATGACTCCAAACTTGATTAAATGATCAATCGAATAATTTCTTCCAATTTGATTTCGAAGCTTTAAGGTGATTATTTACAGAGGTTTTCGTAGTATTCAATCAACTTTGGAGTCATATTATTGCGAACAATGACGCGAATTTACTTACCGGCTTGCTAAGGAGAAGTCGTTTATGAATAAGAGGGATACATATTAATAAAATCAACATATTCATAAATTAAGATCCAAACGAGGACGAATATTTCCGTGAGACTTGATAATTATACGATCTAACTTATGAATTTTAGTTATATTGTGACATATTTCGGACCTTCGGTGTGCTAATAATATTTTTTTTGCCAGACTGTACAAGACGTTCAGTGGCGACATTATTATATATTTTTTTATTTTCTTTGAATTGGCCACAGACTAGCAAAGGGCAGAGACGTGGCCTACGATGGAGTGAGTTTGTCCAGAAGGTGCCTATTCACCCTTGACTTGAAGATTAACGGGTTATATGATCGCGAAAATAAATATTTAATATTGGAAAGTTGTGCCATGGACAGCAACGAGTGGCTGGTGGGATTTCCTTTAGGGAGGTTGTTTAAATTCCCTTTAAAAAATACAATCGCTTAGCGTCGGTAGCAAATAGTTTTTATCAACACTTTATCTAGCCCTTAATTTGGCAATGTACATACATATGTCACAATGAACATGAAGACAGCATTTTCTGCTCTATACAACGGCGAGGAGGCTAGAACGCACATTTTTTTAAAATTTGCCAAATTAAGGGCTAGACATTCTAGGCCTTCCGAAATATGTCACGCGAAATAGTTAAAAATACGCGAGTTAAACCGTATAATTATTGCAATGGCACAAATACGTAGCTTTACTACGGTAATTACAGGGTTGTTAGATGACACGGTATAGAGTGATATTGGAAAAACTGTTAGTTACCATGCATTGATCTTTGTATAGCGCGTGTCGTATACAATATGTATCACCTCGTAGAATAAGAAACGGTCGTAATGTCGAAATGTATGAAACTGTCCAATTTTTTTTTCGTGAATTCGGGTTTGGCCCCATAGTAAAAGTTGTTTAGTATGATCTAAACATTAATGGGTTTCTTTCTTTGCTCTACGAGGTGATACATACTGTATAAACCAGATAGAAAACCTTTCACAACACTGGCACCACAAAACCTTTTACAATATATTCCATCTATTTGAAAACAAGTTATGATTATGATTTAGCTGATGTAAGCAACCTGTACATACATATGTATTTGTATTTTTAGTTTGTGTATGTATATTTGTAGATATGTATTTGTATTCTTCAGGGTAGCTACTAAATTAGAAATTCAATGTTGATGAACAAAAAAGAGAAATGTATTCCCATAAATGTGTAGTCATATTAAAATAGTTAAAGATTGTTGATCAATAATTATACTACGTAAGCGCATCTCTATTTTCAAGTGATATTTACTTGTATTATTGACTTTTCGCGAAATTATATACTAAAAATAATCCGAGGCTATGAACATAAATTAAACCTAACTTTGTCTGAATGAAACAGATCTTGAAAAAAACTAGGCCAGTCAACTTTTATACCGATAGTTTTTCTGACACCTAAATTACTTTTGGTAAACTCACAAATGTATGTAAATTAAAAAGGGTTGGAGCATAATGTAGCAGTTTGAACTTGCATGAGGCATAATCCATGTATAATTTATAACCAGTTTCTCTAACAAAGCTGATAAAAAAAATTGTCCCCAGGATTACTGGCCAAAACAGGGTATATCTAAAAGTTGATTGGTCCATACCTATAGGTAGTTCCACGAGAGTTGAGGTAACGTACCCAACAACATCATTATGTAAACGCAAGAGAAATTTAAAATTAAAATGTTTCTTATCGTACTGATAGCAAATCTAATTGTAACTGTGAACTTGACCAACAAGTTTATTCAAAGATTTGCTTTAATATTTTGACGCGAGTCACATTAAGTCATTCATTCATTCACTACATTTTTTGCAAAGAGTACTTTATTCAGATGTGTATAATCTAGTGATCAGAACTATGGGTGCAAAACTTTACCAAAAATTGTCAAGTGGACATGATAGACATACATTCATAAAATACACAATATTAGTATCTACACCCAAACATTATAAGTTCAAGCTTCCGAGATAAGCAATAAAATTAGGTACAGATTTTTCAATTAGATTTGCATTTTTCTTGGTTTTCCCACATGTCAATTTCGAAGTTTTGTTAAAGTTCTGCACCCGTAGTTCCGATCCCACCTCAACTCTGGTAAAATTAGTTATAAATGAAGCATTGTTGGGTTAAAAATGTACATACCATGACTAGACCTTTCCCGCTCCTCGCGAGTCCCTCCTGCAGGTTCGCGGGCGGCTTGTTGATGTTGTCGCGACGCCGGCGCTGGTAGTCCTGATAAATTTACGATACGTATTAATAAACATAGATGAAGATGAGAAGTCATTTGTAGAGGTCAAGAATGTTCACGATAAAGAAAAAATACTATCGAAATGCCACTAATAGATGAGAAGTCATTTGTAGAGGTCGGAATGTTTACGATAAAGAAAAAATACTATCGAAATACCAGTGATTTTAACGCGGTGAGACAAGTATTTATATTGTAATGCAAATCAAGAAACTCGGCAGGACTTATTTTCCTAACGGTACAGTTAGGTTGGTATTACCATGGAACAGACGCCAGACACTACCTGCCCAAACCATTGCACAATGATCTAGTTTAAAAAATATTCTGCCGATGAGTATGGAATCAGCGCTAAAAGACACTGTCGACGATAGATCAACAGAATTCAGTTTTTTTTCCTGGCAACTTCCCAACTAGCAAAGAAGTCATATAAATCAAGAGTTATACGACCTTTAGCCATATAAGAGTTTTATAGTCGTTTTTAGTTAACCTGTTAGTCAAATAAACGTTATAAATCTGATAGTTTAGTCGTCCTACCAAATAGTCTAATTACTATGGTAAATAAACGTTTTTGCGACTTAATTATACAACAATCATGTAGAGGTTTTAAAGAAAACGTTTACTTAATGATGTTCAAAGTCGTATAAACGTTTTCGTCTTATAAAGGGTTTTGAAAAAACAGAACCGTCGTAATAAGGTCATTTTTACAACGTCTACATAATTTTATTGTTGTATAAGTGATATCATAAAACCTTATCTCGACAGTTATATAGCGGTATTGAGGGTTACTTCAATATGACAAAAAGATATCAGCGGGACTGTTATCTACCTTTTATTCAACAGTTAGTTATATTAACGTCAAACAAAAACTTTAATAAACCTTTAGTTGTTGCCGAACCCGTTATAATCCTTTTATTGAACTATATGTTTTTAAATTGATTTTAAGTTACGGTTATAAAACATCATGCAATTTAAAGTCGATTTGAAATTAATATTATAAAACATCAGTCGCCATTTCGTGAGCATCACAGTACTATTTCAAAGAAAAAAACCATGAACGTTACATTGTGGAAACGGTACAAACGAAGTGGCGGACTAGTAATGGCGGCTTAGTAATGGCGGACAATTTGTAGTCGTTATAAAAACCTTTACTTAAGATAAAGTTATATTGTAGTCGTATAAGCATAAATCCATGACTTGTTCCAAAATGGCTAACCTTAACTATAATAAAATATGAAGAAATATTGTTATAAATTATAATAATTTCGAATATATTAAGAGCGCGACAGCAAAAAACTGTATATCATCATAAACTTTAACAGTAAAGTGACCTTCCCATACGAATTCAGCTCACGCCAAATGTGCAAACGCTCAATATATAGAACAATAATTTCTGTTACAAAACGTATAAAATTACCTTGTATTATTTTTCCGTACACTTTTTGTCACACACACCAAGTTTTACGCGTATCTAAAATAAATGTCAGGAGGTGTTTTATAAATAAAACTTAAAAATGTTTAGATAACTTAAAAGTCCGATAAGCAATGAATAAGGATTACACTAAACCTTCTATAAAACAAAATGGTCAGTTATAAAACATTTATATGATATTTAGGTCGCGTAAAGGTTTTTGTTGTACTCTTTATACAACGTTTTGGTCATTGCTTAATCGTTACAATACCTTTAATAAACGATTTAAGTCGCCATGCAAACCTTTATTTAACCTTTATCTCACCAATAAGTCTTATAATTTGCGCCACTTTCGCCTTTTATAACCGTTTACCTTACGTTTATATGACCAACCAAAAGGACTACAAGTTATATGCAAAACGTTGTCACAACTTCTATATGACTATATTTTGCTAGTTGGGTTATTCTCGTCGAGGTAGCTCGGTTAGTGTGGACGCCCACGGTGTGGCCCACCAGCGACCGCCCTAGGAACAGCTGCGGACTGTATAACACTGACCTTGTCGAAGGACAGCGCTGAGACCGTGGCCCATGGCGCCCGTGATGCGCGACATGGCCCCCGCCGCGCCCACGTGTGGCCCACCAGCGACCGCACCTAGGAACAGCTGCGGACTGTATAACACTGACCTTGTCGAAGGACAGCGCTGAGACCGTGGCCCATGGCGCCCGTGATGCGCGACATGGCCCCCGCCGCGCCCACGTGTGGCCCACCAGCGACCGCACCTAGGAACAGCTGCGGACTGTATAACACTGACCTTGTCGAAGGACAGCGCTGAGACCGTGGCCCATGGCGCCCGTGATGCGCGACATGGCCCCCGCCGCGCCCACGTGTGGCCCACCAGCGACCGCACCTAGGAACAGCTGCGGACTGTATAACACTGACCTTGTCGAAGGACAGCGCTGAGACCGTGGCCCATGGCGCCCGTGATGCGCGACATGGCCCCCGCCGCGCCCACGGTGTGGCCCACCAGCGCACATAGGAGTATATGCATTAAAAAACCGCTTAAAAGTCGAAATAGCTAAATCAGTCAAATTCACCGCCTATCGTGTTTTTTACATTCCTGACTAACCGGTCCACCTGATAAAAGGCTTAAAATCTTTTACCCCTCACGAATCCCTGAGCAAGATCGGTCGGAACCTAGTTATTGCTACAAGTGAACGATTTTGTTCTCGGCGATTTCATCTTTGCAAAGTTTACTTTTTGTCGTGGTATTTTTATATGGCCGCGGATTGAAAAAAAAAGCTTTTGAACCTGGAAGAAGAAGGTGTGTACTTTATTATTCTGCTATAGTTTTTGAATATCGGTTATAAATAATATATTTAAAACCTGGTTAATTTGTGTAGTTAAATTTCGACATTTTTACTATGAAAATTTAAGACAATCGTATTTTTGTTTATGTGTCGGGACTTGGCAAGTTAGTTTTTTTAGATCGAAATAATGTTGAGGTCTATGTACATCGATTGTATAAGAAAAACTGTCCGCTTACGTCCGCCATTTAGATTTTCAGTAGGTTAAAGTTACAGCGTCATAAACGTAAATTGTTTGAATGTCATACTTTGTTGGTTTTTGTTATAGATTCTTTGGAAATGTTTCAAGAATTTGGTAAACGAACATTATTCAGCATAATGCAAGCATGTAAAGGAAAGAAAACAGGAACATTTTTTTTCTTTTTTGGAAGAAAGACTGATTCGAATTACTCATTATCGTGAGAGAACCCAGCGCTCCCAGGCTACGCGACGGAAAAGTGTAACATAAAAACGACCAGCGAAGGCCGAAGGCCGAGGTTCGCACAGGGCCCAAGGCCCGGAATGTTCCCCACCGCGCGCTCGCCTCCGAGGCCGAAAACCGTGCTGCGGGAGATTCCAATTCCCGGCGATACCTACAAACATATCAAACCCCCCATGCAATTCCCTGCACAAATGTTAAGGCACAACTTTGACAACTCAGACAAAAATATATTTCCTGGCCTGCCCCCCACAAGAAGATGCCGCACTGCGCATAATACTATTTTTTAGGGTTCCGTAGTAAACTAGGTACCCTTATAGTTTCGCCATGTCTGTAGCATAGCGCAATGGCCGTTAATACTAGAAATGAGCAATTTGGCACAAATTAATCACATAAAATTTTTTCTTATAATTTGTCGTAAAGTGGGGATGATTTTTTATTTTGTTGATATCCTATAGTGTGGGGTATCGTTGAATAGGTCTTTCAAAAACAATAAGGGACCCAGAAGAAAGTTGTTTCATAAAATAAATATTTTCGGAGATAACCGCTTCAGAATAAAAAAAGATGGTCTCCCTCCCCCTCAAACTTTTGATCCGTGGGTCCAAAAATATGAAAAAATATCACGAATCGTGGGCTCATAGAATACTTTAAAATAAACCTATTTCGAACATAATCGGCCCATCCGTTTCTGACTAACTACGGAACCCTACATTGAGCATAGCCCGACATGCTCTTGGCCGGTTTGAAATATATAATTACAATCCAATTCTTTGTTTTATTCCTTAAAATCCTCAAAAAACCAAAGAAATATTTTTAAACGGTTTTATGATTGAAATACTCCTATGTGCAGCGACCGCACCCCTAGGAACAGCTGCGGACTGTATAACACTGACCTTGTCGAAGGACAGCGCTGAGACCGTGGCCCATGGCGCCCGTGATGCGCGACATGGCCCCCGCCGCGCCCACGTGTGGCCCACCAGCGACCGCACCTAGGAACAGCTGCGGACTGTATAACACTGACCTTGTCGAAGGACAGCGCTGAGACCGTGGCCCATGGCGCCCGTGATGCGCGACATGGCCCCCGCCGCGCCCACGTGTGGCCCACCAGCGACCGCACCTAGGAACAGCTGCGGACTGTATAACACTGACCTTGTCGAAGGACAGCGCGGCGAGACCGTGGCCCATGGCGCCCGTGATGCGCGACATGGCCCCCGCCGCGCCCACGTGTGGCCCACCAGCGACCGCACCTAGGAACAGCTGCGGACTGTATAACACTGACCTTGTCGAAGGACAGCGCTGAGACCGTGGCCCATGGCGCCCGTGATGCGCGACATGGCCCCCGCCGCGCCCACGTGTGGCCCACCAGCGACCGCACCTAGGAACAGCTGCGGACTGTATAACACTGACCTTGTCGAAGGACAGCGCGGCGAGACCGTGGCCCATGGCGCCCGTGATGCGCGACATGGCCCCCGCCGCGCCCACGTGTGGCCCAATGATATATAAGTAAAGATACGTTATACTCTAACAAAATGAGCGAAATAAATACTTCACATCATACACCTACAATTTATTGACAGTTGACATACGCCTATCTTCATACTTCAAAATGCGTAAAAGAGATGGCGAAATACATATACTCGTATTTAATAAATAAAAAAGAGACAACTAGCATTTGACAATCGCGCGTGCATTTTTTTATTGATAAACATTGTTTTATCTCTGTTACTCTCGTTCTTAAACAGCATAAGCTTGTCTTTTTCTCTAAGTCAGTCAAAAACGTCAAAATGGCGTCCTATTTATTTTCAATAAATATAATAAAATAGAAAAAAATATGTAATTCAGTTTAATTGCGCTTGATGTGTGACGGTAAGGGCATTTTTGCATTTTATTTTGTGGTTTTCACTATTGTATAACATAAAATGACATTTTAGGGCGCAGTTCATGTGATTTGCGAGAACTCGGCAGTGGCACACACCTCTCGGTGGTCTGGGTAGTACTAAGAGCCATTGTTAGAATTATCACAATCTGAGCGCTTCACTTTTAGAGCCGGTGTAACATATCTTTACTTATTATATCATTGGTGTGGCCCACCAGCGACCGCACCCCTAGGAACAGCTGCGAACTGTATAACACTGACCTTGTCGAAGGACAGCGCTGAGACCGTGGCCCATGGCGCCCGTGATGCGCGACATGGCCCCCGCCGCGCCCACGTGTGGCCCACCAGCGACCGCACCTAGGAACAGCTGCGGACTGTATAACACTGACCTTGTCGAAGGACAGCGCTGAGACCGTGGCCCATGGCGCCCGTGATGCGCGACATGGCCCCCGCCGCGCCCACGTGTGGCCCACCAGCGACCGCACCTAGGAACAGCTGCGGACTGTATAACACTGACCTTGTCGAAGGACAGCGCTGAGACCGTGGCCCATGGCGCCCGTGATGCGCGACATGGCCCCCGCCGCGCCCACGTGTGGCCCACCAGCGACCGCACCTAGGAACAGCTGCGGACTGTATAACACTGACCTTGTCGAAGGACAGCGCGGCGAGACCGTGGCCCATGGCGCCCGTGATGCGCGACATGGCCCCCGCCGCGCCGCCCACGGTGTGGCCCACCAGCGACCGCACCTAGGAACAGCTGCGGACTGTATAACACTGACCTTGTCGAAGGACAGCGCGGCGAGACCGTGGCCCATGGCGCCCGTGATGCGCGACATGGCCCCCGCCGCGCCCACGGTGTGGCCCAATGATATATAAGTAAAGATACGTTATACTCTAACAAAATGAGCGAAATAAATACTTCACATCATACACCTACAATTTATTGACAGTTGACATACGCCTATCTTCATACTTCAAAATGCGTAAAAGAGATGGCGAAATACATATACTCGTATTTAATAAATAAAAAAGAGACAACTAGCATTTGACAATCGCGCGTGCATTTTTTTATTGATAAACATTGTTTTATCTCTGTTACTCTCGTTCTTAAACAGCATAAGCTTGTCTTTTTCTCTAAGTCAGTCAAAAACGTCAAAATGGCGTCCTATTTATTTTCAATAAATATAATAAAATAGAAAAAAATATGTAATTCAGTTTAATTGCGCTTGATGTGTGACGCTAAGGGCATTTTTGAATTTTATTTTGTGGTTTTCACTATTGTATAACATAAAATGACATTTTAGGGCGCAGTTCATGTGATTTGTGAGAACTCGGCAATGGCACACACCTCTCGGTGGTCTGGGTAGGACTAAGAGCGATTGTTAGAATTATCACAATCTGAGCGCTTCACTTTTAGAGCCGGTGTAACATATCTTTACTTATTATATCATTGGTGTGGCCCACCAGCGACCGCACCCCTAGGAACAGCTGCGAACTGTATAACACTAACCTTGTCGAAGGACAGCGCGGCGAGACCGTGGCCCATGGCGCCCGTGATGCGCGACATGGCCCCCGCCGCGCCCACGTGTGGCCCACCAGCGACCGCACCTAGGAACAGCTGCGGACTGTATAACACTGACCTTGTCGAAGGACAGCGCGGCGAGACCGTGGCCCATGGCGCCCGTGATGCGCGACATGGCCCCCGCCGCGCCCACGTGTGGCCCACCAGCGACCGCACCTAGGAACAGCTGCGGACTGTATAACACTGACCTTGTCGAAGGACAGCGCGGCGAGACCGTGGCCCATGGCGCCCGTGATGCGCGACATGGCCCCCGCCGCGCCCACGTGTGGCCCACCAGCGACCGCACCTAGGAACAGCTGCGGACTGTATAACACTGACCTTGTCGAAGGACAGCGCGGCGAGACCGTGGCCCATGGCGCCCGTGATGCGCGACATGGCCCCCGCCGCGCCCACGTGTGGCCCACCAGCGACCGCACCTAGGAACAGCTGCGGACTGTATAACACTGACCTTGTCGAAGGACAGCGCGGCGAGACCGTGGCCCATGGCGCCCGTGATGCGCGACATGGCCCCCGCCGCGCCCACGTGTGGCCCACCAGCGACCGCACCTAGGAACAGCTGCGGACTGTATAACACTGACCTTGTCGAAGGACAGCGCTGAGACCGTGGCCCATGGCGCCCGTGATGCGCGACATGGCCCCCGCCGCGCCCACGTATGGCCCACCAGCGACCGCACCTAGGAACAGCTGCGGACTGTATAACACTGACCTTGTCGAAGGACAGCGCTGAGACCGTGGCCCATGGCGCCCGTGATGCGCGACATGGCCCCCGCCGCGCCCACGTGTGGCCCACCAGCGACCGCACCTAGGAACAGCTGCGGACTGTATAACACTGACCTTGTCGAAGGACAGCGCGGCGAGACCGTGGCCCATGGCGCCCGTGATGCGCGACATGGCCCCCGCCGCGCCCACGTGTGGCCCACCAGCGACCGCACCTAGGAACAGCTGCGGACTGTATAACACTGACCTTGTCGAAGGACAGCGCGGCGAGACCGTGGCCCATGGCGCCCGTGATGCGCGACATGGCCCCCGCCGCGCCCACGTGTGGCCCACCAGCGACCGCACCTAGGAACAGCTGCGGACTGTATAACACTGACCTTGTCGAAGGACAGCGCTGAGACCGTGGCCCATGGCGCCCGTGATGCGCGACATGGCCCCCGCCGCGCCCACGTGTGGCCCACCAGCGACCGCACCTAGGAACAGCTGCGGACTGTATAACACTGACCTTGTCGAAGGACAGCGCGGCGAGACCGTGGCCCATGGCGCCCGTGATGCGCGACATGGCCCCCGCCGCGCCCACGTGTGGCCCACCAGCGACCGCACCTAGGAACAGCTGCGGACTGTATAACACTGACCTTGTCGAAGGACAGTGCGGCGAGACCGTGGCCCATGGCGCCCGTGATGCGCGACATGGCCCCCGCCGCGCCCACGTGTGGCCCACCAGCGACCGCACCTAGGAACAGCTGCGGACTGTATAACACTGACCTTGTCGAAGGACAGCGCGGCGAGACCGTGGCCCATGGCGCCCGTGATGCGCGACATGGCCCCCGCCGCGCCCACGTGTGGCCCACCAGCGACCGCACCTAGGAACAGCTGCGGACTGTATAACACTGACCTTGTCGAAGGACAGCGCGGCGAGACCGTGGCCCATGGCGCCCGTGATGCGCGACATGGCCCCCGCCGCGCCCACGTGTGGCCCACCAGCGACCGCACCTAGGAACAGCTGCGGACTGTATAACACTGACCTTGTCGAAGGACAGCGCGGCGAGACCGTGGCCCATGGCGCCCGTGATGCGCGACATGGCCCCCGCCGCGCCCACGTGTGGCCCACCAGCGACCGCACCTAGGAACAGCTGCGGACTGTATAACACTGACCTTGTCGAAGGACAGCGCGGCGAGACCGTGGCCCATGGCGCCCGTGATGCGCGACATGGCCCCCGCCGCGCCCACGTGTGGCCCACCAGCGACCGCACCTAGGAACAGCTGCGGACTGTATAACACTGACCTTGTCGAAGGACAGCGCGGCGAGACCGTGGCCCATGGCGCCCGTGATGCGCGACATGGCCCCCGCCGCGCCCACGTGTGGCCCACCAGCGACCGCACCTAGGAACAGCTGCGGACTGTATAACACTGACCTTGTCGAAGGACAGCGCGGCGAGACCGTGGCCCATGGCGCCCGTGATGCGCGACATGGCCCCCGCCGCGCCGCCCACGGTGTGGCCCACCAGCGACCGCACCCCTAGGAACAGCCCTTCTGCGAACTCGCCTGGCCCTTGGATGGCACCCTGTGTTACAAAAATTTTGGTCAATTAATTAAAAATATTTTGCGATAAATAAATACATTCTGGTATGCTACAATTAAATACAAAAAGGTAAAACATGAATGACGTGGAAGTTTATTAAGCTTCAAGTTTCAGGTCATAGAAAATTTGAATTTGTCTCCCTTTTTCAGTGCCACAACTTGATACACAAAATTTTACTTCGTAACACAAAAATTATGACGATTAATAATTTCGTTAAAGGCCTTTAATAATACAATCCTATAAAATTTTATTACATATAACTTAAATATTGAAGGAAACATATTTGCAACACAGGCTTCGTCAGAGGGCAACAAACGCAAAATAAATCAGCAACAGGCTTCATCTCATACACATCAATGATGGGATCCGCAACAAGCTTCGTCATATTATCTACATGCTAACACAACAGGACTTAGCTGAAGAAATCATCCCGAACCGTACCCGGCCCAAAAGTCCCCATTACACCGGCCGCGTTGCCGCGTTGAATGGCCAACGAAATCTGTTGGACCAGGTACGATCCGGAACGAGGATCAAACCCCCTATCCTTCAGCCGTCGACCCACATCCCCAATAAATTTCTTTGCCTCCACAGCCCAAGGTCTAGCAGTTTCTACCGCCACCGGCACAAAGTCGTACGTCGGCTCCAAGGCAGAGTATTTAGTATGCTTGAGTTTGGCCGCATTCTCCGCTGCCGATCCTGCAGATCTAATAGTGTGACTCAAGTGAGACGCTGCAAACGTACTGACGCACGTTGCGTCCCACAAGAGGCACCGACCCTTCTGCCATGGAGCCAACGTGAGACCATCAGGCCTCTTTCCATCCGTCCGGCTCAACCCTGGAGGCTCCAGAACGCAGGGCACGCCAGCCGACACCAAAGCCCGGCGAATCAAATCATTGATGACATGATGCCTTGAAAACCGCCCGGCACACTTCAGACAACTAAGGCCATGGTGTCCATCCTCCTCAACCATGGCCCCACAGATGCAACGATGCGCTTCGCACACCTTGCACCCTAACCGCAAAGCGACGGCAATTCTCATGGAATCATTGTCCAATAAAGTGCCCAACGACGGGGAAGGCAGCGCATGCAGCCATGCCCCCGAATCGACCCTCGACGCAGCCTTGAGACGCGCCACGTTCGATCCTACCGCACCCTCCAAACAACTGACAAAAGTCCTCTTGCATAAAATATCGTCCTACCCCCTTTGAACGGTAGGGTTGTCTGGTCGCTCATCGCCATTGCACAAGGACGTCCATTTGGCAAGTGCCTCCGCAACGAACGGTACCTGAGTAACGCCACCATCAACTGATAAAATTCGAGCGACGAGACCCAAAGCACCATGAGCGGAGGCAAGGAACGCCACCACCCCGACCTCCCTACAACGACGTATTCCGAGCCCACCGTGACGCACCGGGAGAGAAGCCTGACACCACTGCGCTTCCTTCAGACGCACATTCAAGACAGATTCCAGGCCCATTTTCGTCTATCCTCAAGACGTCGTCTTCGAACAACCAAGTTGGAGCAGTCCTTAAAACATACATCATGCGCGGCAGCGCAAAACAGCTTCGCAATAGAATGAGTGAAACGTGGGAGGACAGACCGTTCAGGTGCTCCTTAGCCTTAACCAGCGCTAGCCTCTTATCCTCAAGCGCAGCACTGACTCCTTCCGGGAAAATTGGAGCGCCCAACAGGCTCAGGGAAGACTTTTGCCGATCACGTCTAGACCCAACACTAACACGTACAACTGCTTGATAGCCTGCTGATAGTGGCTCGTCACTTGGCTTATAACCACCTTTTATCAGAGAAGTCGAAGCTTCCTACCCAAATCTCTTAGACATGCCTGGAAAGGTTCATTGAACCCTGGCTTGAACTTGGGCCTTCAACCCCCATCTTTAAGCCATAGCCTGCCCCTGGTAGTGACTTATTACTTGGTTTATCAGCTCCTTCTCTGAAAGAAACTCGAAGTTTCCTACAAATATCTTTTAGTTAGACATACCTGGAAAGGTTCATAGAACAAGTCTTCGACCCCCTTCTTTAGGCCAACGACAAGTCCATACGGGTTGCCGATCACGTCTAGACCCAACACTAACACGTACAATTGCTTGATAGCCTGCCCCTGGTAATGGCTCGTCACTTGGCTTATAACCACCCCCTGCGAGAGAATCTCGAAGTTTCCTACGCATATCTCTACAGATTTAGATATTCAGTAGATGAAGTAAATAGCACCATTTGTATGGGAACAAGTGTGCCGACTTTTTAGCTGTCACCGAGACGTCGCAGTCGGCATTTAGTGATGGGAAAACCTAAACGATTCAAAGACACTAATACCCCTCCACCCGCAACAATGCAGCCGTCTCTCTCGTACACATAGATTTTATATCTGTGGGCTCGCTCGCTCACTATTATATTTATAGTAGAACGAACAACACTAGTCGCTAAATTTGACGGACGAATGAGAAATGGGCTGTACTACGAAGTCGAAGCGACACGCGAGAGTATCGCTAGTCTCATATTCATCATCTCTTTAGCACACATGGTTGATTGATCAATGTATGTAAAAGGAATTTGAAGTTTCCTACACATTTAGACATACCTGGAAAGGTTCATAGAACAAGTCTTCGACCCCCTTCTTTAGGCCAACGACGAGTCCATACGGGTTGCCGATCACGTCTAATCCCAACACTAGCACGTACAATTGCTTGATAGCCTGCCCCTGGTAATGGCTTGTCACTTGGCTTATCAACTCCTTCTGTGAGAGGAACTCGAAGTTTCGCTCGTAGTAGGACAGTCTGAAAATGGGAGAAGTGAGAGAAATTACGAAGTCAAAAGATTCTTGTAATAAGCTTTCATCATCATCATCATCATATCAGCCAAAAGACGTCCACTGCTGAACATAGGCCTCCCCCAAAGATTGCCACAATGACCGGTCCTGCGCCACCCGCATCCAGCGGACTCCTGCGACTTTCACGAGGTCATCGGCGCCGTAATAAGCTTTACTATGAAATAAAACTATGAAAACGGATAAACTTGCGTATATTAACTAACTTTAACTTCATTCCGACGTTTCGAACACTTTACATGGTTCGTGGTCTGCGGATACTAGTAGTGCGGTAGTTTTATTTCATGTGTAATCCTCGCGGTAACCGAAGAAAATATTAGGCTTTACTATTGTTTCTGTATCATGTTATGGAAATACCGCTAAATTATATAAATATTACTGTAAAACTACTTCAATATCAAAACTCGCTGAGATACTACAATTTACAGTGCACATAATTTTGTGAAAGTACAAATTTCCTAAAACCGCTCCTTACTTATGCATTCACTATATTTATTCATTGTAAGGGAAAATGGTGGCGTTGTTCTGCAGCTATGTTAAAATTTGTTATCATAAAGTTTTTGAACAAAAAAGACCTTACATTTCATTGCAATATCAATAATTTTAAAATAAATTAAAATACACATTGTGTCCTTATGTCCGCAAGTTTCGAATATCCTAGAATAGCTTTATGAAACTTTAGTTAGTGCCTATTCAGAATCACATATGTAACACCGATGTAGCTATAAATCATCAGACTATCAAAAGGCCCTACGTATTTATATACCCATTTTATTACTAGGAAACTTGAATATCGTCGGTTGACAAGCAAAACTCACTATAAAAACTGTCACTACTCTTAGCAACCTCTTATGTCAGTATTAAATCAGAACTGAGATAGGAGCTTTATTTCAAGTACGTATTTGTTACTTCATCTTACTTACATTAATCCAATCCGAAGTGAGGACGGAAGTTGGAGGCGACGCAAAAATAGAGAACTGGAGGACCTACTAATTATGCCGAACGTGATTGGCGAAACCAAGTCGATAAGACTGCGATGGCTCGGTCACCTTGAGAGGATGGGTGAAGATCGTGCGGTCAAGAGAGCGTATATGGGCCTAGCTAACGGGAAACGTCCCGTAGGCCGTCCCAGATACCGCTGGATTGACGAAGCTACCAAAGACCTGACTGCACTCGGGGTACCCAACTGGCGTGAGGTAGCGCAGAACAGAGACGAGTGGCGTTCTTTTGTGTCGGAGGCCAAGATCCTCTTCGGGTCATCGAGCCACCGTAGTAGTAGTAGTAGTATTTGTTACTTAGTGAGTTTTGCTTGTCAGCCGACGATATCTGGGTGCGTAGCCAAGATACTAATCGCGTAGCCTAGCGTAGCTGTCTCTCTCTGTCACACTTTCATATTAGTGCGACAAAGAGTTATTTCGTTCGCAACTAAGCGTCAGCCAATGGCATCTTGGCTATGCAC
Source organism: Thaumatotibia leucotreta (assembly GCA_025490895.1). Lineage (NCBI taxonomy): Eukaryota > Metazoa > Arthropoda > Insecta > Lepidoptera > Tortricidae > Thaumatotibia > Thaumatotibia leucotreta. The sequence goes on along the minus strand of JALPQI010030554.1, from coordinate 133,809 downwards.
TCTAACTACCACACTGGCTACTTACTTAAAGACAACATCATTCATGTCAGTGAGAGTAACTCCAATACTCTGCAGCACCGTGCCAATAAAGGACGGCAATTGCGTGGCTCCCCCAAGAGAGAACGAGACGTGCACTTTCAGTGGTGACAGATGCAGATTGTCGTAGAAGTTCTTCATGTCTGAGGCGACGCCGATGGCTGCTAGGGCTTCTAAGGGTTGTCGAGCGTTTTCTAAGTCCGTTTGGAAGGCTTCCAGCTAGGAAAGGAATTGTTGTTATAGTATATTGCACTATAAGCAAATATACTCTCTTAATTATACTTCGTCCAACAATCACTGTCAGTAAAAAGGCGGCAAATATACAGTATGTATCACCTCGTAGCGCAAAGAAAGAAACCCATTAATGTTTAGATAATACTAAACAACTTTTACTATGGGGCCAAATCCGAATTCACGAAAAAATTTTTGACAGTTTCATACATTTTGATTGCGTGATCATGAACACGTTGTATGGGAGAGTAATTTTTTTTTCGCGTATTCGAGTTTGGCCCCATAGTAAAAGTTGTTTAGTATGATCTAAATATTAATGGGGTTCTTTCTTTGCTCTACGAGGTGATGCATACTGTATTTTTTTATGGGCAGCCAATTTTACTGGCCTACATTTTTTACCGCCTTTTGGACATGGACAAAATATAATAAAACTGTTGACTTAACAGGAAAACGTAAACATAACCACCAGAGACAAGAAAAAGGTGACTAAGCCATTTATAGCTATGAAAAACTGATTGAATATTCAATAAATGACTGTTAACATAGACCTTATGTGTTCTTAAGTCAATTTTAAATACCGTGACAAGATACCTTTCCATGTGCACTGACATAAATAAATAAAATAAAGTCGTGTACGGGATTCATAAGTTATAGGTAGAGTTTTACAGTGAGGGAACTGAAAGGAAAATTCAAGGTGTAGTGAAGTTCCCAACATATATTGGGCCAGTGTTGGGGCCAAACAAACTAGGCACGTTTGATGCCGAGTTGCGAAAAAAATTTCCTTAAACAGCCTCTCAATACCGTCCCCAAATGACGGTTCAACGACCGTCCCACCCTTGTGGGATGCGACCCGGCCACAGCTGCAGTAGCGGAAACGCGGGAGCAGCCACACATACTCCAGGAGGAGTATCGTTTGTATATTCAGTTCAGGATGTCGAGTTGCAAAAAAATGGACAGAATACAATACAAATAGACTCACCGCCTCCAGTTCAGTAAGGAGCCTCTGCGGGAACATTCCCAACAGCGCGTTGATGAGCCCCATGTCGACCTTCACGTGGAACTCCTGGATGAGCACCTTGTAGTACTTGTATTGCCGCACCTTCGTGTGCTCCATAATGCGTTCCACTATCGACACTTCGATGAACGGCTTCATTCCTGGTAACGATTGGAAACAAAGATTTATTCCTGTTTCAGCTATACTATTCTCTTATTCACACATTCGACGCTGCGTTCGTCAACGAGCTCGACGTCAAGACAGCGCTGCGTTCGTCAACGAGCTCGACGTCAAGACAGCCTTCGTCTAAAATCCTAGGTGTTTTATTTGACATTAGGAAACGAGGCTGTGAGCGAGGTTGTGGGCGAGTTCGTCGCTGTTTTTCGTTAGAGAATACGAAGTTCGTACATTAAACGTCAAACTCTCGACGCAGTGTAGTTCCAGCTCACGCTGCATTCGTCGCCGAGCACTAGTGTCGTTTAAAGTACATTAGTGAATACCGTTTTTAGGCTCAACGCTGCCGCAGCGCTGACAGCAAGGCGGTTTCCTTAGTGAATAACACTGCAGAAGCTCCGGAAATCCGTTAGATAAATGAAAAGTGCATTTAAAAGTCAGGACAGCTTTTATTTTAGTTTATTTTATATTTTTTTAAAGGAATAAGCTTGACATTATCTATTTTTGTATAATTTTTGTTTTTAGTGGCCCCAAATCTATTGAAGGGTTTCAGTTACGTTAACAGATATGTTTTACTATTTATCTATACATTATTAATAAATCTAATAAGTTTCAAGCTTTAAATTCTTACAACATTCTTTCTTATTTTCTTCCAAAAAATGTCAGCAATTTTTTCAGAACCAGTAAGAAACTCATGTGGACTTATTTTCTCAAAACAGTATAATAATACATCTTATTAACATAACATGCATTTAAGAATTTATTACATAAAAACAATTGACTTTTATAGACATTTTTATAAAAAACATAACTTAAAAAAAGAGAGATAAATAAAGGATAATAATAATAAACAAAAATAAGTGCTCTGGACTGACCTATGTTGTCCTGGTTGGCGACAGAGGGCGGCGGCGGCACGGGCGCCAGAGTTACCGGGAACGTCGGCAGCGGCAATTGCTGGTCGATCTGCAATCAACATGTCTTCTTATACACGATGTTTCATCGTCAACCTAGTCCACTGTGGACATAGGCTTTTCCTAATACTTATGCGCATTAGGTCGTAAATGGGCGTTTTCCAAAATAACACCTTACCCTGCCGCTAAATAGCAGTGTTTGCACTGCTGTGTTTCGGTTTGGAGGTAAGATAGCTGGTGTAATTACTGGCATTGTAGATAGAGGCAATCCATCTAAGTCCTCGGGGTAGGCAGCGCGTAGGCGATTTTCTGGTTACTATGTCCATGGGCCTCAGATCCTGCTTTCCATCAGGTGGGCTGAGAGCACAGTTGTCTACCTTCGTCACATAAAAAAAAATATTTCCCGTAAACCTAATTCTTCCAGATCTCGACGTACTTGGGCTCAATCGAATCAGAATCATGATTCGATCTAGTCTACAAAATAACGTCTTAAAAAATGTTCACGTTATTTGCATAAACTTATTATGACCATTACGTAACGGAAACTCTTATTTCTTATTATCTAGATCGAGGTTTTTGGGACTTTTTTTAAATGCCTAAATGAATGTGGAGATTGCTCCACGCTGGGCTAGCGGATTGGCGATCGCAGTAGTGTGTTCACTATGATGATGATGCTGCCCACCAAACATTTTCAATAAATTATGGTCAGTGCGGCTTCGGCGTGAATAAGAGCTTGCAGGCCTCAAACTCGTATTTCTATCCGTACTGTAATTGCAGGCTGAATAGATAATCTAGGTATCTATTGGGCATGCAAACCCTATTTCCCAACCTCTGCAGTAATGTACTATTAATTACAGTCATAATCCCTATTCTAATTGGTCTACTAATATGTGGCGAAAATTTTATGCCATATTATCACATCCCAAAGTTTCATTTGGCAGAATCATCACATGGCAAAACGACGCTACGCAAAATTATCATTCGCATGATTTCATGTTCCAACCTAACCTAACCTAGTTGCCAAAAGAAAATTCGGACAAATGAAAGTTGGCAAATAATAATTTGGTAAACGTTGTTATGCCTAGTGAATGATCTGCGAAAAGTAGGTTGGTAAAGTGATATTCGGTAAAATGTAATTTTGCGAAAAGACATGATACCAATCCAATTAGACATCCCAATAGGGATGATGACTCTAGTTAAAATAAATTATTTAACATTATGCACGACATAATACACGAAGAAATTATGACTAAGACGTAGATTGCAGTAATTTTTGTACAGAACTTCTATTTAATAAATTGAAAAGAACTTTAAAGAGTAAGTCATTTGGCAGTACTCAAACGTGACGTCACTTTTGAGTATTTCATATAAAATTCCATAGTGGTGAATAATGGTGATCGTTTTGACAGTTCGAAAAAAGATGCTGATTTGACTTGCCAGTCATCATGCCTATTATGATCATACCTGTAGGCGGTGCAGACGAGCGTGCAAGCGGCGGGAGTGCGCCGTCATGCCGATGGAGGCCCACAGGCCGGGCTCCAGAGTCCGCCGGAGTAGACGAGGCGATGGCTTGATCACACGCATCTCTTCGAAGTTCACCTGCACAATAGAGATGTATTACAGATTCTGGCCTACCGTGATAGCTGATAGCTGGGCGAGTATCGCCGTGTCTCTTTTATTTAGGTACACGGTAGTGCGTATCTTGTGTTCGTGTTTATAGCCGATAGTTCATAGCTTAGTAGCTCGCGGTGAGACCAGTGCCTATAGTACGATATTCGTAAATTTCGAGGATTTCTGTCACTCTCAAAATTTGCCAAATCAAATTGCACATTTGTCTATTGACATAGTTTAACAATGTATTGAGGCTTATGTCCTTTGGGTAGAACACATGTAGGCAGGAGGCTGAAGGCCCTTCGTTGAAGTGACAAAGAAAAATCCTCGTGTGGATTTCTAAGTTCGCGGTACCTAGCTGACGGAGGCCCATAGGCCGGGCTAACGTACGCCGAAGTAAGCGGAGAGATGGCTTGATAACGCGCATCTCTTCGAAATTCACCTGCAACCTGCACAATAGGGATGCTTCAGATTCTGACCTACTACAGCGAACTTCGAAATACGTAAATTTCATTTCTGTCATTCTAATGACGCCTTCGTTGGAGTGAGAAAGAAAAATCCTCGAAATTTGCTGTTTTCTAAGTGAGTGTTTATTATTTGTTTGGTTAGTGTAAGTAACATTATTATCAGAAAAATAGCACATTTCGATACTAGTGCGGAAGGTATGTCATTACTTCACGAGTCCCGAGATATCGGGACGAGTAAAGAATGACATTCCCGCGCGTGCATCGAACAACGTTTTTCAATACAGTTGCGAAAAAATTCAAAGATGATAAACAAAATACCTAGTTATGAGTTAAAACTTTGACAATGAACATTTTTGACGGACAAATGGCGTTTTTTTAGCACTAAAACTTGCATTCGTACTTTAAGGGGTAATAGATTTTGCTATTCAGCCAACTCAAACGTTTTTATTTGATAATACATAATTTACAAATAAGAAACAAGTTAAATCTACAAATCTTCACTTTTAATAACTTTCGTAACACCATGTTCGATTATCTGTGTATATAAATATTTAAATTGTATAAAAACAAAAACAAATTGTTCCCTTTAGGTACTTAATAAACATTCTTGCAGTTAAGAAAAACGCCTCTAGTTTGACAGGCGGTTCGATACCGTTCCGTTCTCACAAATGTTTTTCCATATTCAATATAAAAAAATATATGTATATATGATGATGAGGAAGTGAGAATAAAATATGAAATATCAATATTTTTAATCGTTTAGCATTAGCAGTAGGTTATTAGTTTTATTACGTCTTGGTAAAGCGAAATACCTTATAACTTTTTAGTATGCAGTCGTGAAATGGAACACAACTTGATTTAAAAAGATTGGAAAAGTAAAAAGCACTAGTTCGCAAAAACGAACTTTGCGCACGCAAAACAGCCAAGAAAAACACCTTTTTTGAGCTACTGTATTGAAAAAATATTATGATGATCGCACAAAAGTGGAGTTTGCACCGAAATCGTTAAGTGGACGTTTATATCACCATTTACAGGTGTGTGAATGTTTTTAAGTATTTGAATACCTCTGTCTTTTCATCCACAATGTAAGTAGCCGGCGGATCGCGGGCCAACTTCGCCATCAAGTGTTTCTGGTACGCCTCTTCGTACATCTTCAGTTTGTGACCTTCGATCTTTTTGTATCGTCGCGCGCCCATTTTGCATTGCTCCCATATTATGCCAGAGCTGTGGAGAAGATTATTATTAGAAGAATGTTTAGAGAAGTGTTTAGTACAGGAGAACAATCCTTTATCAATTAGTTTACGATTAAATAAAAACTCTTAATTGAAGACCTTTCGACATCTATTTATATACGACATCACATGGTCGTGACTTAGCAATACATTAATAAATAGAAAAATAATAAATTTTGGTCTCGCCGACCGCCTATGTGGGCCTAGCGTTAAAAATGTCGGAAAAAATCAAATGTTTCTTTCGGGAATTTATGAAAAACTCGTTTTTTTTCAGTTTTTCCCGGGTTTTTACAGAAATAATCAATGTCACTGTCACTCCTTTCCATCTATTTCAATTTACTTTTCCTTGGTTACACCACGTTCTCCTGATGTAAGTGAAAATATTAAAAAATTAGACCTAATTACATGACGTTGGTTTAGAGTTGAAAATTAAAGTGGAAAATTTCTTTGATTTTTTTCGAAAAAATCCGGAAAAAAAGAGCGGTTTGGAAATAAATGGGATTTAATACGGAAATTTTCAACGCTATGTGGGCCCCACCAGCGAGCATGGAGTCCTCCATAAAAAGCAGCACTAATTCGTAGCCGTAGTAAACTTCCCAACTAGCAAAGAAGTCATATAAATCAAGAGTTATACGACCTTTAGCCATATAAGAGTTTTATAGTCGTTTTTAGTTAACCTGTTAGTCAAATAAACGTTATAAATCTGATAGTTTAGTCGTCCTACCAAATAGTCTAATTACTATGGTAAATAAACGTTTTTGCGACTTAATTATACAACAATCATGTAGAGGTTTTAAAGAAAACGTTTACATAATGATGTTCAAAGTTGTATAAACGTTTTCGTCTTATAAAGGGTTTAGAAAAAACAGAACCGTCGTAATAAGGTCATTTTTACAACGTCTACATAATTTTATAACCTATTATTAATTAAACCTTATCTCGACAGTTATATAGCGGTATTGAAGGTAACTTCAATATGACAAAAAGATATCAGCGGGACTGTTATCTACCCTTTATTCAACAGTTGGTTATATTAACGTCAAACAAAAACTTTGAAAAACCTTTAGTTGCTGCCGAACTCGTTATATTCCTTTTATTGGACTATATGTTTTTAAATTGATTTTAAGTTACGGTTATAAAACATCATGCAATTTATAGTCGATTTGAAATTAATATTATAAAACATCAGTCGCCATTTCGTGAGCATCACAGTACTATTTAAAAGAAAAAAACCATGGACGTTACATCGTGGAAACGGTACAAACGAAGTGGCGGACTAGTAACGGCGGCTTAGTAATGGCGGACAATTTGTAGTCGTTATAAAAACCTTTACTTAAGATAAAGTTATATTGTAGTCGTATAAGTATAAATCCATGACTTGTTCCAAAATGGCTAACCTTAACTATAATAAAATATGAAGAAATATTGTTATAAATTATAATTATTTCGCATATATTAAGAGCGCGACAGCAAAAAACTGTATATCATCATGAACTTTAACGGTAAAGTGACCTTCCCATACGAATTCAGCTCACGCCAAATGTGCAAACGCTCAATATATAGAACAATAATTTCTATTACAAATCTTATAAAATTACCTTGTATTATTTTTCCGTACACTTTTTTGTCACACACACCAAGTTTTGCGCGTATCTAAAATAAATGTCAGGAGCAGTTTTATAAATAAAACTTAAAAACATTTATGTAACTTAAAAGTCCGATAAGCAATGAGTAAGGGTTATACTAAACCTTCTATAAAACAAAATGGTCAGTAATAAAACATTTATTTGATATTTAGGTCGCGTAAAGGTGTTTGTTGTACTCTTTATACAACGTTTTGGTCATTCCTTAATCGTTACAATACCTTTAATAAACGATTTAAGTCGCCATGCAAACCTTTATTTAACGTTTATCTCACCAATAAGTCGTATAATTTGCGCCACTTTCGCCTTTTATAACCGTTTACCTTACGTTTATATGACCAACCAAATTAGACTAAAAGTTATATGCAAAACGTTGTCTCAACTTCTATATGACTATATTTTGCTAGTTGGGTTACTTGGACTAAACTACGCTACCGCTAGGGTCCATCCTCAAACATATTGAGTTGATAGAACAATCCCTGGGGTAGGCGAAATAGGGGGCAATTACACAAAAGATCCCAATGGGTCGAAGTGTATCCGTAAGGGCCCCACCAATAAGATAAGATAAACTTACTTGGAAATAGTCATATAGATGAGCTCAAGATGCTCCGGATCGTTGACCAGTGATAATCCCACGCCATGTATTGCGAAGATGATCTCCAAGTCGACAATTTCGGCCTCTCCCACAGTGTGGGCCCCGCTAGCCACAATAATGTTTTTTTTTCTTTATACCACGTCGGTGGCAAACAAGCATACGGCCCGCCTGATGGAAAGCAGTCACCGTAGCCTATGAGTGCCTGCAACCCCAGGGGTGTCACATGCGCGTTGCCGACCCGATAAGAATTTGTACACTTCTCTTTTGAAGAACCCCATACTGTAGTCCAACGGGAAAACCTCGGCAGGGAGCTCATTCCACAGACGGACCGTCCGCGGGAGGAAGTTCCTCTGAAACCGCACGGTGCGCGACCATTTAGGTTGCAATGTCGTCTGTGAACAGAACTCATTGGTAACCATAGTAAACTTACTTGGAAATAGTCATATAAATAAGCTCAAGATGCTCCGGATCGTTGACCAGTGATAATCCCACGCCATGTATTGCGAAGATGATCTCCATGTCGACAATTTCGGCCTCTCCCACAGTGTGGGCCCCACTAGCCACAATAATGTCGTCTGTGAACAGAACTCATTGGTAACCATAGTAAACTTACTTGGAAATAGTCATATAAATAAGCTCTAGATGCTCCGGATCGTTGACTAGTGATAGTCCCACGCCATGTATTGCGAAGATGATCTCCATGTCGACAATTTCGGCCTCTCCCACACAGTGTGGGCCCCGCTAGCCACAATAATGTTTTTTTTTCTTTATACCACGTCGGTGGCAAACAAGCATACGGCCCGCCTGATGGAAAGCAGTCACCGTAGCCTATGGGTGCCTGCAACCCCAGGGGTGTCACATGCGCGTTGCCGACCCGATAAGAATTTGTACACTTCTCTTTTGAAGAACCCCATACTGTAGTCCAACGGGAAAACCTCGGAAGGGAGCTCATTCCACAGACGGACCGTCCGTGGGAGGAAGTTCCTCTGAAACCGCACAGTGCGCGACCATTTAGGTTGCAATGTCGTCTGTGAACAGAACTCATTGGTAACCATAGTAAACTTACTTGGAAATAGTCATATAAATAAGCTCGAGATGCTCCGGATCGTTGACCAGTGATAATCCCACGCCATGTATAGCGAAGATGATCTCCATGTCGACAATTTCGGCCTCTCCCACGGTGTGGGCCCCACTGGCCAGCATGGGGTCGTCCGTGAAGAGAAGGACTCGTTGGAGGCCGTCCAGGAAGGACACCCACCAGACGGAATGCTGGTTGTCGATCCTGGGAAGAAATTATAGTCAATAAAATAAAATCTAGGTAGTCGGCTTTCAATACTAGCAAGCGCGCCAAACAACGACTTTACTGTCTTGCCTAACGAATTTAAGGTAAGTTAAATTCGTTATAAGACGTCCACTACTGAACATAGGCCTCCTCCAAAGATTGCCACAATGACCGGTCCTGTGCCACGCGCATCCAGCAGACTCCTGCGACCTTCACCAGGTCATCTACATATGTTCAGCGCCGAATATCAGAGTATCTTGGACAATAGTTGGACTAACGTAGTAGCTGGGACCATATATAACATGGACGTCTAACGCCAGCTCAAAAATGCCCCCAAAAGCAATTGTTCAATTGTACCAAGATGGGCAGGACATAGCGCTTTTCTTAACACCGCGCATATTTCGGCGCAACATCGTTGACAAATGTTTATAGAATATAGCCAATCAAAACTTTGACGGACCAATCACAACTATTTTTAAATGGCGGTCTAAGTTTTTATAGGTTGATATTGACATTCATTACCGTGATGCATTGAAGAGGGGGTGACATTTGTCAACTAAAATTCAGGACCGTTTTTTAAAGGCAATTTAATATGGCATGCGGCTTCCATGTTTTATTTGTTAGTAGCGTAGTAGATTGTATCAGACAGTATATACAGAAAGAGTTGAAGTTGCTCAGCTTGTTTCACAGGTGACCGAATCAACGAGATGGTAAATAAATATCACGGGACGATTTTATACAAATCGACCTGACCTAGTCATACAGCAAGCTCGTTAAGTGACGTACCATGTCCTAACTACAGCCAATTCATCCTAAGTTGTCTGTTTAATAAACAACTTTCTAACGTCTAATTACACTTTTTTGCTCTAAAACTGTCACGTTTACCATTACAAAAGATACTTGAATCCGCATTTTACGCTATCTACTATATTCGTTATTCCAAATATAACTAGGGTACATTGATAGTAACTGGCCACTCTCCAGTAACTGGACACCTTAAAAACGAACGATGTTAGAATTCATTTCAAAACGATTACAAACGTAATGTCAATGTCAATCACTTTCATATAAGGTTACTGGAGGGTGGCAAGTTACTATACTTCGTTTTTTTTAGCATTAGAAAGACCTTTACAGAACGAGATAAAAGGTTTTTTTACAGGCAAATTCTGCGGATCGAACAGTAAATACGAGTTATTAAATATCACGAATTTATTATCATGCTATATTAATACACATTACTCAATGTTGTGAACAGATAAGAAACATAATGTTAGTTAATTTATATTCTAAGATGAAAAGATAATAATTTTAATAAATTGCATTTGCAATTTTTCATGGAAAGGTTGTACGTTAAAAAACCTAAAGAGGCAGAGTTCTCACACAATTTTAAAATGTCACTGTCTGTCATTCGACTTCATATTGTTGTCGGTTGAGTCGGTTGTGTTTTATATTGCTGTTAGCTTACTTAAAGATTGTTGTTATCGTTTTTGTTCAATTTCGTTATTAATTGTTGATCTATTTAGATATTTTGTTTGTTGGTGCACATTTAAAATGGATGAAAGCAAAATACTGTTACTACCAGTGAAAAGCGGATGGTGGTGAATATTTACAAATTAAGAAATGTGCCATAGAAAGGAATATCCCACTAAATCGGAACGTGTGAAAAAGACTGCTGAGACTGCTGGCATATCGTTGGCTACTACGGTATATAACATTTTAAAAGAATATATTTTTTTAAATGAAATTAGATAATGTAATAGATAACACTGTGGAAAAAAATATTATAAACGTTGGTGGTTCCGAGTCCTCGGACTCTTCCACTGACAGTGAATAAAACTATGTATGTCATCTGAGTTTTATTTTCTAATTCGTTACCAAATTCAAACTACATTAGAGCGTCCCAGACCGCCTATACTGGCGACAAATACTAAACGACGTTGCCGATGCGTAGGGTTGTCTTAGTATTGTTATCTGCTCAGTCTTTATCACCGTGTCCGCTTTTATACCGATAGTTTTAATCCTTAAATGCATGACTTTTAAAAGTATTGGGAGTGCATAATGTAAGCCAGATTAAATATGCAAATATTGTAAAATTTTAGACTGTAACCTTCATTCAGTAAATGTAAAATCGGTACGATATTAGTTACAAATAAAAAAAAATACTTTGTTAAAAACCGCCAAACACTAAACGAAAACTTTCAATATATATTTTTTTTCTAAATTGCCGCCATCTTGCTTATAAAACATTTATAACTTTTTTTAAATACAGTTTTGCCAACAAATTAATAATAAATGTGAAAACTATGCGTTCAGCTATCGGTAAATATCAAATGATATGTATATACATAAGTTCCGAGAAATTCAGTGGTATCGGCCGAAATCGAAGAAGGAAGGTTTACGACCACTGCTTCTTTGTTCACCCGTTTGACAGATAATTCTAATCTTAAATAAAACGAAGTATAGCAATTTACCCGACAACCTAACAATGATATAATATATGAGTTTTAGGCTAAAGTTACAACCTCAGGTTTGACAGTGTAGGTCAGTTTAAACTTACATAAAGTCGCCGATGCCATCTTGCCGCAAGTCGTTTTCGATCTCCTTCTTATTGTGTCCCTGGAAGATGAGCGTCCGCGGCCCGGCCGGGTTGTCCCACGTATACAGCATCTTTTGCATGGACGGGATTTTCCTGTAATACAACATTTGCGTTTAAAAAGTTCATCATCATCAGCCTATGATAGTCCACTGCTGGACGTAGGCCTCTCCTATTAACTATGCATAGAGACGCATTAGGAGGTAAATGCCACGCTGGGAGATAATATCAAGCGGATTGGCGATCGCAGTAATGTGTCCACTATGATGACGCTGCTGCACATCATCAATCTTTTATCAAATAATGGTCAGTGACACTTCAATCCCTTAGTCGACTTTTACGACACCCGCAGGAGGAGTTGGGGTGGTGACAAATGTATTCTTACTGCCGTCATCACAAGGGCAACGTTTTAGAAAGTTACTACAGTGAAATATATGACCATTGTGGATGTTTTCAAAGGTACGGTAGAAAGGGGTAAATAGGAATGACGGGGTAAATATGGATGTAGAGAAAACTGATCTGTTAGCCCAGGACAAACAGTCCAGTTTAGAATAACACATATGAAAAAATCTGCTGTTCTAAACTGGACTGTTTGTCCTGGGCTAACAGACCAGTTTACTCTACATTCCTATTTACCCCGTCATTCCTATTCACCCCGTTTTACGGTATGTACAGTCAAGAGCAAAAGGATGTGATCACCTTGTGCCTTATCACAATGGAATAAGGTCTATAATCGAACAAGAATGATCACTTACTTTTGCTTTTGACTGTACATACACAAACAAAGATTTTAACAATCTTACTATTTCGCCTGAGTCAGCATTTTCGTTTGGTGACGGCAGTACAAGAATATACACAAGGTTATTTTTTCACCAGTACAAATACTCTAGGGGGTGTATAAGTAAGTCAAAATGAACAAGTTTTACTATGGGGCCGAACCTGAAATCGCAAAAAAAAAATCAGCCGTTTCGTACGTTTCAGACGACCATGAGTCGACAATTTCTATGGAACAGCTGATTTTTTTTTCGCGATTTCAGGTTCGGCCCCATAGTATAAGTTGTTCATTATGACTTACTTATACACCCCCTAGAGTATTTGTACTGATGAAAAAATAACCCAGTATGTCACCACCCCAACTCTTCCCGTGGGTGTCGTAAGAGTCGACTGGGGGATTGAGTGTCAGCAGCTTTATCATAGTCAGAGATCGGACAAATGTGCGTCATTGTTCGAAATAATATGGACATGACTCCAAAGTTGATTAAATGAATAATTGAAAGAATAATTTCTTGAAATTTGATTTCGAAGGATTAACGAGACCGTTTACAAAGGTTTTCATAGTTACCGATGTCAAATGGGTAATTTTTTTGATAATGATTAAATGAACCAACCAACTTCAATCAACTTTGGAGTCATGTCCGTATTATTGCGAACAATGACGCACATTTGTCCAATCTCTGATCATAGTGAAATGGGTATTACCCATATAGATTTTTAAGTTTCTTCAAGATCCCATCATCAGACCCCAACTTGGTGCCAACGGGGCCATTTCCGGGTTATACACATTCGATCACAAAACAATTTTTAAAATCGGTTCACGGTTCTCAGAGATACAGGTAAATTCACGAAAGCTGGCACGAATGGATCGAGTAAGTGACAGAATGTATCTATGTGTGCATGTGAAAATGACAGTAGATACAGGTTGGTATAGCACGGCAGCATACACACAATGATAGATGTCATTCATTTCATTCGTGTCAGCTTTGGTGAATTTACCTGTATCAGGGAACAACAATACAACCTGCGACCATATATAACATGGACGTCTAACGCCAGATCAAAAATGCCCCCAGAAACAATTGTTCAATTGTGCCAAGATGGGCAGGACATAGTGCTTTTCTTAACACCGCGCATATTTCGGCGCAACATCTTTGACAAATGTTTTTAGAATAAAGCCAATCAAAACTTTGATGGACCAATCACAATAATTTTTAAATGGCGGTTTAAGTTTTTATTGGTTGACATTGAAACTCGCAGCCGTGATGCATTGAAGAGGGAGTGACATTTGTCAACGAAAATTCGGGACCGTTTTTGAAAGGCAATTTAGTATGGCGTGCGGCTTTCATGTTTTGTTTGTTCGTAGAATACAACAAAAAAAACTGTCGAATTAAGAACCAAATTTTTTTTAAATCCGTTAAAAATACTAGAATCTCACTTGGAATTAACGTTCTCCTTCTCATAGACGACGATCTCGTATGGGCAGTAGTTGATGAGTAAAGCCGGGGCGTGCCCGTCGCGGTACTGACGGACCGTGATGTAAGTGCCGCCTTCGCTGAGTTGCACCTCGACATGTAGCCCACCGTACTGCGAATATTCATTGGAAATATAGTTAAAACTGATTAATGTTACAACATTAATATATTTAACCCTTAAAGCAGCTATTACACTTCGCCTAATATGGTCGTCGATTCAAAGTAAGGTTGCCAGGAAACTGACATTGTTTGCATGCACAAACGACCCAGTGTAATTAGTCTTTGACCTTTTTTTGTAATATTTTTAACAGATTTTTTAAGACTATTACAGTGTCAAAGAGGCTTGAGAACACAAACCCATTCCCTATTTGTGTAGATTTAAGGGAATTACAATAGATTCGGTAAACAATAAAAAAGTGTAACGTAACTTGAAAATTTAAGAATTATTAGTACATTACTATAGAGGACGGGAAATAAAAGGTTACAAGCCAAGTAGATATATCTGGCCGAAGGAACTGAGGCCAGATAGAGATACGCGGCCTGTAACCTTATTTCTCGTCGAAATTTGTATAGTAATTTTGTCAAACTTGCAATGAAATAAAAAATGTAAAGTGACTTTCACAGTACACAAATAAATAAGTCAAAGAACGAAACGAATCTACAAAATAGTAAAAAAAAAACAACTTGAACGTGATTTTTTTTAACTATTTGAGATAATCTTTTACCCGGTGACACTAACATTACTTCTTTTTTTTACGGTGAAATGCCGAGATGTTCTGTCACTTTACTTCCGGTATTAATTTTTTTAAAGCAGGGTCTTTCCGGTACTTTGCCGTCCTAAGACTGCAAAGTAGTTATGAAATGCCTTTACATATCAAGTTCAATCATCGAACCAGCGAGATGGTACTTCCTGGTTTAATTTTACGTAATGCCAACAATTCATTGCAAGTTCGAGAAAAAATTATAACGCGAGAGTCGAACGTATTCAAACGTTTATATCATAGATGGCGCTAGTTCACCTGGGCCAACAAAATGGCGCCTGAGTTACTCACTCACCTCGTTATTCAACTTGAGGCAGGAACCATGTTGCTCGGTGTATAGGAATGGCGCCGTGATGTCTTTGGTGCCGGTTACACGCAGTATGAGAAGCTTCTCTTCTTTCTCCACTATCGGCCATAGAGGCGCGCTTGAGTTTTTCTCCACCTGTTTAAAAATAATCTGTGATGACTTTAAATCTTTATACAGGCATGTTCCTCCAGATAAGGCACTACTATTATCAAACCGCGATTAGAATGGGATTTGAAAGTACTGTTGTCACAACAGTGTATAAGTAAATCTAGGATACATTCATAGTTATATTCAAATATCTACATCTACAACTCTTTTCTTAGTGGTTGTTGTGTCTTACTTTCGAATCCCTTTCTGATTCCAGTTTGATAAGTGTATCTTTTGTCACACGGGAGTGCGTATCTTTTTTTCCTGTTTATAGCTGATAGTTCAAAGCTTAGTAACTCTCGTTGAGACCAGTGGCTAATGCTGATACAAGCAAATAATTTTACAAAGGTTGGCTGAATTATCGGAATTCAATTATCAAGCAGCCAATCACTGAACCAGAAAGAATATAAAATGTTTTGTGTTTTTTGGAAAGCTGTCAGATTAAATAAATGGATGTATTTATGTTTATTGTATATATTGTTTGTGTAAGATGTCCCAAGATATTTATTTTTATTTTTTATTTATTTTTTTATTTATTATATGTTCAGTCGAGATTATTTGCTTGTTTTTTGTATAGCACTAAAAATAAATATTATTCATGGATTTATTCTAGAGATTCGTTGCTTTTCTACAAAAATTTCATTCTTACCTCTTTCCACGGGTCAGCAGAGCGGTGTAATTCTTGATACTGAATACCGAAGGCCGCTTCGTTGATTATAAGGAAGTATGGAGTGAAGATCACCATCTTCGTTAGACTGTTGAACGACAGTTGATTTGTCACGGCCACCTAAAATTTAAAAGAATAATTTATTCATAAATGTCCATCAATCCATCATCAACTAATTATTCATTTATCCCCTTATTCATAAAAGTGTGTTAACTTAACAAGCCGCTAATAATTGTTTGTCCCTTTTGCTCTTATGGACACATTGTTAAGACCGAAAGGAACAAACAATTATTAGTCCTTATCTGTCAATTTGATATTTGTGTTTGGTAGAAAAGGACAAATACGAATTCAAAATTGTTATAAAATGTTATTCTTCTAAATACTTCTGAAGAAGCTGGAAACTCGACATTAAGACCGGTAATATTTCACTACTTGTGTAACACATTGACAGTATATTCTCGACCTTTACGGATTTTACTAAAATAGCTGCCATACGAAATAATATTTTGTAAGGGACATACTCGCGGAAGGACCCCTGATAAGATAACTAACCCCCTTATTCATATTCATAATCGTAACTTTAGTTAGCAAGCCGATGCGTATTGTTTGTCCCTTAGGGCTTGTTCGTTAATCATGTCATACAGGAGGAGGGGTTAGGAAAAAACCACCATAGTTCATTGGCCAAATCACGTGTAATTTTCTTGTTACTCTCTGCTGAACAGCATTAGAGCTAGTAAAAAAATTCAAAATCATCTACCTTAAAGTGAGTTTTAAAAATTCGCGCGCACTACTCGGGCATTTAAAGCGCAGTTGGCAAAAAAAATCCCATCATGTGTGCTTAATAAAGTACGTAAATTTAAGTGTTACTAAAAGGACTATTTAAGTTGGCAATAAATTACACGTCATATTGGCTAGGCAGGGAAGGGGTCCTGAAAATATCACTAAATATCACCATTGGGGATGGTCTAAAATAGGCCAAAATCGTATGACGTAATTAATAGACAAGCCTTTACGATATTATGGACATATTGATAAGACAAACAATTTTAACGTCTTACTAAGTTAATGAGACGATCATAAGTATCATAACACCCAATATGTATATTGACATAAATCTCAGTGAAAACCTTTTCAGTGACGCTTTAAAAATTATTTTAATTATATGTTTGAGTTTGCACTTATTTTTAAGCGCACTGAACAAATTATTTTTCATTCTTTATATTTACCTGTCAAAGTCAAAGTCAAACTATTCTTTATTCAAGTAAGCTTATTAATATGCATTTTCGAATCGTCTGACATTATCAAGAGAGAGAAAAAAAATCTACACTCAGGTGGACTCATTTTTTCAAACAGTATAATAATACATTTTGTTTAAATAACCTGCATTAAAGAATTTATTACATTAAAAAAATATAAAAAAGAGAAATAAATAAAGGATCATAAAAATAAACCAAAATAATAATTATTGTACCTGGTAAGACCTCCCCTCATGTCTGCACGTTATAACTCCAGAGCTGCCGGGCACGTCCAGTGAGAACTTCTCCGACCACTCCCCAAAGTCTATCCTGATCGCAGCCTTCTTCTTCCCGAAGAAATTCTTAGCTCGGAACGAGAACAGGATCGGCTCTTTGTACTCTTTCGGATGGAATATCACGTTGCCCGTCTCGTCGACGTTCTGAAATTAATAAAATGGTGATTTTGATGTCAGATTGAGAGGAAGGATAAAGCAAGTAAGCTCCCATTTCTGAAACCTTATGCTTCCATGATAGTAGATGGGTTACAAAGCTAAACTGCCGAAACTACATCTATTACATTTTATCTTGAATGGGATATGCCATTTCTGAACCCAAAATACACTTTGCTAACGTTGACCAAGATGTTTTCCAATTATATTGCCAATGGACACAGTGGTGATTAATCCTTTGACCAATCCTTGGATTATCAACATAAAGAGCAGCGCCATTATGTTTATCCTAGCTTTTCACAGATATAATCATGCATTACATAAATTAAATATGTCAAGGATTGAGTCTGTAATATTCATGCCTGGGATAACTGGGGGCAAGTTATAGGGATTTGATATCGATTAAAAAGATGTCGATATAATTATAATAAAAGATGTGCTTATTAAACATTCTCGATTACAGTACAGAGGTTCGATGTCATATCTGATATCGGGCCTCTTCAGATAGTAAAAGTATGCAGATGTGATTTTAATCAAAATGGCAATTTAAATATTGATATCTTAATATTAATTGTATATTTTGAAAACAATTTTAAAATAAACGCGTAACTACCCGTTTAAATTTATTTTTTATTTTAATTGAAGATTAAGTATATAATATTTATTATTATATACTACTAATATTTATTTATACCGAATAACATTTTGATGTTGTCATTCACAGTAACATCGATATATTTTTAGTTGATAAAATATTTTGCTACATCACTTTAGTATAAATGCCCCGAGTTATCCCAGGTATGGACGAATATTAGTTTCGTGACTGTTTAGAGTTTATGGTTAATTTTATTTTTATAAAGCTAGTTTAGAGCAGTTTAAAACGTTATTCTAGTAGTTTCGTACTTGACTAGTTACTGTAACTAAATAAATCACTAATATATCCAAATTATAAATGCAAAACATGCAGTTAAAATATATTCTTACTAAATTACAAAATACTAAAAGCTGAAAAGTGCATTAGGTGATGCAAATAAATAAAATGTGCTACAGTAGGGTCATAGTAATCTATACATTAGTTAATCAGGTAAAAACACCAAACCAAATTTAGGTACAATTATTAAATCTACAAATAGAAATCCTTTTATTTTGAAGAAATACACAATTGACAATTTCTTACTCGAACGAATAAGTCGCGATCGCCGAATCTCGTAAGTCTGCAGAAATACTTACATCTATATCAGAAATGTTAATACCTTAAACGAAAAGATTTAACTAAATCTGTACATAAAGTAAATCTAATAACAATTTTTGTAGTCAAAAATCTGTCCTCCCATCTCGTATATTTTAGCAATTTTGTATTAAACATTAATAAACCAAACCCGCTGTTATACAAAGCGGCAGGAAATTTGATTTATGCCACTTTCTACCTCGACAAGGTGCAACTAGGTTTGACATATAATTTTCCCACAGACCCAACATACCCACATAAACCGATCCCTTTTCAACATAAACCCTTTTCAACATAAACGGTGCCTCGAGTGAATGTTTACATTCCGACTCCTACTCACCGGCATGCATCCGTGCCGGCTAAGAAACTTACTGCAACATGACAGTTTCATCTGAAATTATCATATATTCGATAAATGGACATTTTCACTTCTAGGGACACCCAATTAGCTTAACTCTCACAAAAAAGTTACTTCGATGTCAGCTTTGTAACGACAATTAAGCATTAAATATTAATAAAAATATTTTTTTATCATTTAATCCAGAAAGAATACGCGTTTATGTAATATAAAAACATAAATAAAGTGGATTTACGTAAATATTTCATGCTTAATTGTCGTTACAAAACTGACATCGAGGTTAACTTTTTTGTAGAGTTAAGCTAATTGGGTGTCCCTAGAAGTGAAAATGCCCAAATATCACATTTTATATTGCTTCCCCAATGGACAGATAACTTTCTATCAGATGAGCTAACAGAGAAAAAATATTTTGCATTTCATAATCAGCAGTATCAGCACAATTTTGAACAACGATTTTACTAAAATTTCATTTTACATATTGCCATTTATGCCTGATAAAATCTTCAATTTATTTTTTTTTCATTCAATTTACAACCCTAATTTTATATTTAGTTAAAATGCTAAGAAATTTGGAACATGTATTACCTAATGACCCTACAGAGCATGCTAACAAATACATACGACTTACATGATGCTGAAAACTAGATACATATAGTATTTCATGCAGTATAAATTCGCCAAAAATGAAGACTAATCATTCCTAGTTTCCGAAAGAAATAAGTTTTCTTAAAAAGTTAGTAAACAACATCCAAAAAGCTACGCTCAATTTGAAATGCTAATCATTACGATAAAGCAAAATAAGAGTAATAAAATAACACTGTTCAAGCCTTGTTGTTAGGTTGGAGATACCTTATTGGGAGTGCTGGATTCTTTTTCTGCTTTCTTTGATTTCTGCAATCATCAAGTGCCAATGGTTTTGGTCTCAATAACTACACAACATGACCAAACGGAATATAGAATTTTAGAACATTTAATAGACATTGAACTACAATATATTGAGGGAAGTATTATATTAAAGTGCCAGGGATACAGTTACTACCAATACTTAAGTGTCATAGAATTTTGAGATAAAACCCATTACAAAAGATTGTGATACAAAACACCCAAATATACTAACAAATAGCAAACAACCCATTATACTCAATATAGCTTCCTGATGGCCCTTCCATATTGACACAAACACAAAATATGACGTACACAAAACCCAACCCTGTATTAATTTTATATGTATTTTGTTCAAACTATGTATTTGTCTTTCAGTAGTAGCTTAATAGCAAATGCAAAATTTCTGAAAAGTCGTGTTCAAAATATGAAGTTTCCGAATTTCAAGAAATAATTATTAATACGTATTCTATTTGAATAATCGTCAGATTTTTTTTTAAATCAGATCTTGTTCCTTGTTTAAAGAAATCGTTTTGCATAATTGAAAAAATTCTAACATGCTACATGAAAAGTTAATAAACGTGAATAAAAGATCTTATAAAGACATGAGCCAATACATAGCATAACAAAATGTCATAATCATAAACATAAATTTCGCTGTACGTACCATAGACAACTGATGATTTTATAGGCATCCGAAGTAAAACCAACATTAGGGCTTTCAAAATTTCAACTCATACCTCGGTGTATAATATGTAAGTAATTTTGAAGAACATTTACTTCGAGACTACGAAATTAAAATTCTGGTTCACATTTTTTTGCTGGTTGAGGTGTAAAAAGTCGGTGCATCAGCCAAAAATATGGCTTATAGTTTTCGATTTCCATTATCACGGAACAAAGTCGAAAATGGGAGCATGCTTTTGGCCGATGGTAGTATGTACATCGATCTTTTAACGATTGCATGGCAACTCGCATGATAAAAGTTGTTCATAATTACTTACACGTTGACCTTGTAAAACATGGCTGAATGTTGATAGACGGCCCTTATTAGCTACAGTGTATTGCTCCATTATCGAAATGGTTCTCCATTTTGTATAGGAAATATTGTAAAGTTTCCCATACAAGAAGAACACTTTCAAGAACGGCACAACTGCTGCAGTACATTACTGTGATGTTTAAGAAAATCACAGTTTTGTGCCACCACTCGCACTCGCTCAGATAAATATCGTCGGCTCACGACCAAAACTCACTAAGTAACAAATACAAACAAAGCTCGTATCTCTGTTCCGATTCAGTACATAACAGACATATAGTTGAATTATCGAGAAGATGGAATTGCATTTGTAGTGGTGTTACTAAAGCAACACTTTTAAAGTGAACCTTGTGTCTTTACAATTAGGTTTACTATTAGTCGAATAATGCCAATACATGAGTCGATAAAACACACACAATAGCACACAATACATTGTAAATACGTGATACCACTACATATGCAATTCCATCTTCTCGATAATTCAACTATACGACGTTGCTAAGAGTAATGACAGTTTTTATAGTGAGTTTTAATTGCCGACGATATGGTAGCAACTTGACATTTCCCGTTCCAACTTACCCTATAGCACAGCGTCAATCCAGTCTTATTCAGCATCCAGAACGGACAATACAGGGACAACACTTGGGACCCCTCAGAGTCCACGCTATGCATGCCCAAGTCGAGGGTCATGACGGACGGACTGTCGTGGGACTCGAATGACCACACTGATAGCTCGGTTTCAGTGTCTGGGAGGTTCTTTGTGCAGACCCAGCATTTGTCTAGGTAGTTTTGTATCTGTAATTGTTAACGGTTCAGCTAATCGGATTTAGTATACAACATGTATAAGAAATAGCAATAGTTAAAGATGTTTAAAAGTAATGAAAATTTAAACACAATTTTAATATTAGTTATTGTAGTGCCTTTCTTAGGTTGTTATAATATAGATGTCTACATTGTTTATACTGTTTGCCATTTAGTTTTAAGTGTCATTAATGTTGAGTACATTCATGAACCGCCAGGTGTGTTAATACCTATTTATCTTGTACAGTCAAGGGCATTATATACACTTCTCCATACTGATCCCTTACGAATGTGTCTATATATTAATGCAGTCGACTGTACTTGTGTACTTCTTGTAACTTTAATGATGTGACTGTTCTGGTTCTCAATAAAAAAAAAACAAATTGTGTGGAATCTTGCGCCCAACTCTTAAGGGTCTATTGCAATAGTAGATTGTGTCAAAATGGTATATTTCCGGCGTGGGCGTATATTGAATCCTGAATGGAGCGACGGATTCCGCAATTGAATCCCGACCGTAATGAATGAAGGATTCAAGCGTTAACGCCCAAGACGAAATAATTTTGATACCGTGTGACACATACTGCTTTTCACACCACCTATGAGAAAGATATATCACATATTTAATATTTATGCAAATAATCGATTCTGAAGAAATTTTTATCAATTATGAACGTACTGTTATTTTCATATTTCAATGTAATTTTTTAGGCTGGCAAAAGAAAGTCCTTGAACAGAAAAGTGCCACTTTGATCCCTCCTAGCAAGGAAGAAAAGACCCGTATTCGAATAAGTGGTGTGAAAAAAAATTGTCAGTACTTAAGGGCTTAATCACGCCGATGCCAAATGTGATAGATAGAAACTCTCAAGCTTCAAGTGTGATACAACTATATCCCCCGGTAGACAATTCTGAATCTTGATAGCTAGCCTTAGACATATCGCTGCCCCAATATTAGAAGGTTCTATATTGCATTCTTACCGGCTTGAAATTTGAAAATACTAAGCCGAGACTTAATCACCCTGAGAATGTAGCAGTAACTGTAATATTGGACCAGCCAATGGCGTGCATGGGGTTTTTACTTAGCATAGATTTTTTTTTTACCTGATGTATAAATTATTATGAACATCGCATTGTCAACTCGCATGTAGACAGACGTTCTGTAAAAGATTCTATAACGTGCGAGAAAAACTAAAATCTTATAGTTATTTTATTTCGAACTCTCGAACGTAAGCATTCGGTAACCAAAACACAAACACCCAAATATTTGCTATTCTGTTAGGGTAGGCAGTGCCTTACTTATTTTACTTTATTGTTAATCAGAACAGTCACATCATTGAAGTTACAAGAAGAACACAAGTACAAGATAAATAGGCATAAACAGACCTGGCGGTTCCTTAGTGCCTATTTGCCTATATGGAATAAATGGCACTGGTACCAGCGATATATCGTATCAATAAACTCACCATAACCACAATAGAAGCCTTGTTCGGCGCCAAATGCGATAAATGGAACATCTCTCCCGGCTTCAACTTTTGCGTTCGCATCAAACCAAGTTGCGATACAACTATATCGACTGGCAGACAATTCTGCATCTTCACAGCTGGCTTTAGAACTATGTCGTAACAGGAAGACGCGAATGTGTGCCGGTTGGTGTTTTCGAAGAATACTTGTTCCATGGTGCCGATTGCCTGAAAATAAATGTAATGTAATGATGAAGTTGGTAAGAGTACGCCTTCAAGAAAAAAACATAAAAAAGCCACATAACACTACTAATGAGGAATGTTTAACAAAACTCGAATAAATAAATATCTAGCAATATTTTTTTACTAGCAGATTAACAATGGTTTTGGCACTAAGGGCCATATATATTTCGTTACGATGGGCCGTAGATTTACTGTCCTTGGATAGAAAATGGCAAAAGCAAGACGTAAAAAAATGTAAATAAACGGACAGTAATTCGTAAAGGCGTGGGCCTTTACAGCGGGGGCCGCATATCGTAATTCCTGCAATCAGTGGCAATACCGCTAACTTCGAAATCCGCAAATTTTGAAGATTTTTTCACAATCTCTTAATAAAATATATCTGTCAGATAAATGTTAGCTGTTTTTTTCTTTTAATGCCTGGGGAAAAGCATGTGAATACATCTGCTCATCTAAATGCATCTCTTTTATGTGACAGGTGTATTTATCTGGGTATTGTGAACTAGGCAGTAGCTTTTCGAAAGATTACAACTCAATATGTAATTAAATACAAAACATAAAAGTATTGATCAAAGCTTTAAATTTATTATCGTTTTTATCGTCAGCTATGTTATTCTCTTATTCACACATTCGACGCTGCGTTCGTCAACGAGCTCGACATCGAGACAGCCTTGTCTAAAATCCTAGCTGTTTTATTTGACATTAGGAATCGAGGCTGTGAGCGAGGTTGTGGGCGAGTTCGTCGCTGTTTTTCGTTAGAGAATACGAAGTTCATACATTAAACGTCAAACTGTCGACGCTGTGTAGTTCCAGCTCACGCCGCATTCGTCGCCGAGCACTAGTGTCGTTTAAAGTACATTAGTGAATACCATTTTTAGGCTCGACGCTGCCGCAGCACTGACGCAGCGCTGACAGCAAGGCGGTTTCCTTAGTGAATAACACTGCAGAGCATTTAAATAAAATGCCGATTCACTTACGTTGATATAGAACTTTTCTCCACTAGTCTTGTCCTTTGAGTCGCAGTGCAACAGCTTCGCTATTCTCACTTCTTGCTGCAACTCGCGCCATATGAACGGCGAGACAGACACAGTGAAGCCTGCAATCATAATATATTCATTATGACTTTCGTTTCAAAGAATACGAATTTTAAAAACTGACCGTTTAAAAGATGAAATTGCATTTTTTGCTCTAAAATAAGCTCTAATGTGGTAAAGGTTCGACCAATGACCCAACAACAATACAATAGAGAAGACTTTGCAATATTATTTTTGAGAATAATAATATGTATCTCTATGAATGTTTAAATGGGTGAATCATCTTTTTTCTGTCTGTTATTACCATCGTTACGATCGCCTGAGTCACGCTGGTTTTATGTATAATTATGATACTTAAACTATGCAAATGTGCATTTTTTTGGTGTTAATAAACCCTTTCCTTGATGGGCCATCTACAAACATGGACTATATGCATGTTTGCATAAATTAAGTAGCATAACTTTGCATAAGACCAGCGTGACTCAGGCGACCGTAACCATGGCAATAACAGACAGAAAAAAGTTAATTCACGCAAGTATCAAACGAATGTTAACAATGATGACAACAAACTATCGAAAGTATCGAAAACTTTCGGGGCAAAAAAAGGCAATGAAAGCGTTAAACACAGTACCTTCCTAACTAATACGATGTCATGTCCTAAATAATTTAACCCATTAATGCATATTGAACTCAACATTTTGCTACTACTTATAGAATGAAATGTACAATTAAATACAAGACTCATTTGAAAACTGGGCTGACACGTAACAGACAAAATTGAGATTCGTTTTATTAGCTTATCGCTACCCCAATATTCACATACATACACACATACATCTATATGTATTTAAATCTGCACTAAGTGTCAGTATGACAATTTTCCAATTTCAAATAGATGAAAGAGCAACATAGAACCTTATATTACTGGGGCAGCAATATGCCACTTCAATTGTACCTTTTGGCTGCAGTATGCGTTTAAGGGTTAAAGAAATAAACAGTGAAGACAGATTTGAGCACTTTTTATGTGTTATGTAATAAATTAAAATTAATAGGTAATGAAAATAATGTTCCATCAATAACGATGACCAGCATTAAATCAGTAAGCATTTCAGTAAAAAAAATGATACGTATGCCCCATAGTTACCATGAATTTCACCATCAGCCTCTATGCGGGCTACACAGAAATATCTTATTTAAATCTCAAACGTTTAGTGCTTTTTCAAGAAAATTGCAACTATAAATTATATTTCGTTACGGTAGGCCGTAAGTTTGATTTACTGCTCTTGGACAGAAAATCAGCGCTTCCTGGCAAAAGCAAGACGTAAAAATTTGTTAATACACGGTAACAGTAATTCGTAAAGGCCCGCATCATGGCATTTTAGTACTAAAAATGTATAATTACTTTTGGGAAACAAATACATAAACGTTAGTTCTTTTCAACCGACTTCATAAAAAAGAAGATGTTCTCAATTTGACTGCATTTTTTTATGTTTGTTAATTCAGAACTTCCGACTGGGTGAATCAATTTTGATGATTCGTTCATTATTTGAAAGCTGATTCTTACCGATTGGTCCCATTTTAATTTAGTCTAGTTCTAACAATGGCATCCATGAGAAAACCATATAAGTCTAAAAATTTGCATTTGTCCACGACAAATGAACGAATAACGCAATATCATGCCAAACGATTTCGATAATTCCTTTTTTAACCAACTTCAAAACAAACCAAGATGGTCAAGATGGTGATCGTTGGCACCAAATTGGGATCTGGTTCTTGGAGAATACGGTTTTTTTTTAATTTGGTGATTATTAATTTATTAGTAAGAATGATGCATATCATTATGGATATTACTAGTACCGTGGTGCGCAAGATTCCATCTAACTATAACATGCCATAGAAGTCTCACTCACCTTCAACAGAGAAGAATATCTCAGCGGTGGGCGTGTGTACGGCCTGCAACGGCAACCGCAATGTGGCACCCGGCTTCACTTCTCCTAGGAGACGGACCTCGTTGCCGCTCAGTGTCATGTAGTATACTGACACGTTGACGGAGAGGTTGTTTGTCACCTGTGGATCATATATTTTTGATAAATCACAATTTACTTAACCTTTTGACCGCCAAAGACGGCAAATGACGTATTTATAAAATTGCGCCACTCACGCCAATGACGGCATTTGGCAACATTTTTTTTTGATGAAAATCTATTAAAAAACTGCTTATTTTTATGTTGGCATTATTTCGTCGCAAATCTATTTTTTGCCCCAACGCAATAATTGTTTCGCGGCTTGGCGTTCAAAAGGTTAAAAATACTCACGTTTTTTGTATTCTATGTGGCTTTTTAAAATTTTTAAGTTCATTTTAAGACATGATAACTGCTATTTAAGCTATTTAAAACGTTAAATACAATAAATATCAAAATTAGCGTTATTAGTTACTGCAATTTGAGAAGGCAATTTAAATTATTCAATTAATCTACCCTCTCACCTGCACCACGCTCCGCAGATATATATGCAGAGCCGCATCTTGCATGACAACATCGCAGACGAGTCCCCGCGACTCGTAGATATCTACTCACGGCCTCTGGAACGTCGGTCCGCTTACCTAGCAAACCCGCCTATCGCTCTATCCCGTTCTCTCTCCCAGATGTCCTATCTGCCCTCTCACCTGCACCACGCTCCGCAGGTATATATGCAGAGCGGCATCTTGCATGACAACATCACAAATGAGTCCGCGCGACTAGGTATCTAAATTCACGGCCTTTGGAACGTTGGTCCGCTTACCTAGCAAACCCGCCTATCGCTCCATCCCGTTCTCTCTCCCAGATCTCCTATCTGCCCTCTCACCTGCACGACGCTCCGCAGGTATATATGCAGAGCGGCATCTTGCATGACAACGTCGCAGATGAGTCCGCGCGACTCGTGAAGGAAGACGTGCGGCGCGCTGCGGTCGATAGTGTCGGGTTGTTTGCGACCGAGGGGAAAGTAGCGTTTATCGGCTCGCTCTACTGGCACTTGGACTTGCTCTTCTAGTTCTACTATCTGTGGGGAAATGTTGGGGTTTGATTCACACGTTCGACGCCGGTGACACACATATGTGACCGAAAAAACTGTACTCCTATGCCAGTGACACACGTACGTGATCAAAGTAATATTATTATTATGCCACTAGCATTAATCAAGTTTTCACTCCTATGCCAGTGGCATCGAAATACGAACGTTTTTGACACAGTGCTGTGTCACCGGCATAGGAGTAAATCTTTTCGGTCACACATGCGTGTCACTGGCATAGGATTTCTATCAGATAATTTCGATCGGCATAGTATAAGCACTTAGTGAAACAGTACCGGAGGCGAACGTGTTAATGAGGCTATGGTAAGGGATAATCGCTTGATAATTGTTAGGGTGATGGTGATAATTGGTATATTGGGTGATTGGTAATCCGATGCAAAGCTGGTGAAGTAAGTATAGACCATTTAGAACCATTTAAGCCATTGTTGTCTTTGACGAAATCTGACTATTTTTTTTTTGTGGTTTTGGCCAAAAAACACAAAATTTTAAATGAAGTGCTAAATTTTGACCAAGTTAAGCGATAAACGTACTATTTTTTATTTAATTTAATTAAAGTAACGAGTAAACAATCTAAGAAAACATAATAAAAGCTTCTATTTTATAAAAGTTTTTTTTTACAGAATTTTGAAGTTCACGATCCAAAATGGAAAATATTCAAATACCATTTTTAACATCATTAAAAAAAAAAACGAAGTGTGATTTTTTGTTCAAACCTTTTAGAAAACATGCCTAACTATCGTTTTTTTCATTTGAGATATCATTTACGCAGATAATCCCAAAATTTGACTTAAAAAAGCCAAGCCACACGCATCCTGTATAGCTTTAAGTCTTATAACTAGTATAGTCTTTTAAGTCTTATAAAGCTCTTATGTCAAAATGAATTCTACACGGTGCCTCGCGAGGAAACCACATAATTTTAACTATGCATTCTAGACATCAAAATAAACAAAAAATATTAGGAGACCAAATGTCAAATTCCACAAAAAAATTTTTTTTTTTTTTTTCGATTTTTTTTAGACTTTTTGTATACTTTTTAACATTTCCAATACTTTTTATCATAACAACAATTTGTTAAAACTAATTTTTTAAATGTTTTTTTTTAGGGACAGGTTTTTCGTCAAGTCTATTCTTATTTTTTGATTGTCAGGCAAAAGGTGTGGTAATATTAGAACACATTGTGGCAGCATTGTAATCAAAAAGAAGTTTTATGACGAGTTACGTCGAAAAACTTTTTCCGAAAAAAGGTTAATTATCTTTGGAACCAAGCGGAATCCAGGAAATTTTATATAATATTAAATACTCTAAATATGCTCAGGAATTCAGCATTAAAATTATGTGGGTTCCTCGCGAGGCACCGTGTATTGGGCGTCTAAATGTGTTTGTATAACTGACCTTGACGGTGAGGGAAAGCGGTGGCGGTGGTTCATTAAGCTTCATGACGTGGAGACCGCCGCGCTTCAGTTTCAGAGGGACGCAAGCGCCGGTCTCGAACACCACCTCTCTGAGGATATACATGTAGCTTATTTCATTAATAATTAACAACTACTATTATGTATATGTTGACGCTCATGTGCTCTCGTGTGGCTGACGTAGCCGATCTTGTTAATAAAGACCCGTGTACACAACGGGCACGAGAGAACACCATTCACATAGTTATAGCTGATTGCCGCTGGTGGTCGGGCTTTCAGCTTATCCCTCTTGTCGTCCAGTTCTGTACGACGTCGGGATTCAAACAAGTTAGTTTGGTTCCTAACCAAAGATCTCCACCCAGGACGATTGGTGGCCTGCTCCCCCCACTGTGATGGCTCAATGGCGCAGTTTTTCATATGGCGCTTGAGCACGTCCTTGTACCTAAGAACTATGCTACGTTTATGTATGAAGACAACTTAAACATTGACCTTTCAAAACGTTGCTTCTCGCTTCACTGTGATACGAAACACGATAATATTCCTAACATAGAATTAGACATCGCTGTAATCGCGTTTGATTCATCCAAGATCGCCTGAGGATCCAAGGAGGTTCAATAGAGGCATTTGCTTTGGTGCTGATTGAATAAATAGATTTCATTATAAAGTAGAATCATATTACAATAATTATAATCAAATATTACGATACAATAACAAAATCATAATCACATATGATATGATATTGCTGACATTTTATTTATTGAATCGTTAAAAAAACAGCACCTAGGCAAGTGCTGTTTTTTGGCTTGCCCCCAATGCCCCCCTGAACGAAATCCTGGATGTGGATTCACGGCCAGCCCAATTTATTTGGCCGAATCTTAATTTGTCAACTAAGTTAGGTTGGTTTTTTTGAAGATTCGTCCAAGAAATGTGCTTGGAAACTGATCCTGAAGAGAAAAGGCTCGTTTGTGAATCGGTGGTATAAAAAATATAATAATATTCAAACTACACTCCTATTGGGTCGCCTATTGAAGCGGAGTGTGCATCGTAATGCACGTTACAGTTAAGGCTGCCAACTGTCCCGCTATATGCGGGACGTCCCGTTGCTGGGGCCCTAAAGTTGTCCCGCTTTTCAGGGGATACTAAACTGAAAATACTAAAATAAAAATATGAATAAGTGAATGAAAGCATTTAAGATTGCGACATGTTAATTTGAATGTAACGCGACGACAGCGACTATAGCCTGCGAGCACCGTGTACTGAACGTGTATAACTGTGCATCTAAATTTAACCGATCTGAAATTAAGCATTATTTTTTAATGTTAATTTCATTCCCGTCCCGCATTTTACAGCCAAGTCTCGCAATTAATTCGCGAATATCCCGCATATCTGTGATCTTTAGTTGGCAACCCTAGTTACAGAGTACCTGTATTCGGAATCCTTGTCGCCGGCGAGAAAGACGGTGAAATCGTGGTTGTCTGCGAGCTCCAATTTGGCGGTGAGGCCGGTGCAGTTGTGCAGCACGTACGCTGCGCCGAAGAAATCCATCTTGCTTTTCTGTTGAATTGTCATGAAGGAACTAAGTGCAGTCAACAAGGCTAGGGCTTGCAATTCGGATATTCGAATGTTCGAAAAATTCGAAGATTCGATCCATTTATTTATTTATTATTTATTTATTTAATCTTTATTGCACAAAAAGAATAATACAATTGTACAAAAGGCGGAGTTAATGCTACAAGGCATTCTCTACCAGTCAACTTTCGGGCAAAGCAGAAAGAGTTAAAGTTACAAAAAAAGGGTAAATACTATAATATAAAGAACAATATAAAGTAAAATATACACATATGGATATAATATATATATATACATAAATTACATACATATACATAATAATAACAGATGAAACTTGCAAACAGAGGAACTAGGAATTTGCCATTTTACCAGCAAAATACTCACATAAATCTTTTTTAAATGAAAACTTATTCGGGCACTGTCTAATTTTAACTGGGAGACTTTCAAAAGCGAGCTGCTTGAACGGAGAAAGAGTTGGACATGTAACCAGTACGGTGCGAAAGTATAGAGAGAGAGAGGTTGCCAGTAGAGCGAAGTTGTCGAACACGAGAAACACCATAGTAGAGGAAGGAATCTTTTAAATATTCAGGAGCTTTAGGATCATTAATAATAGAAAAAAGGGTGCAGAGCACACGAATGTTGCGACGAATAGGAAACCAGCCAAGTTTGGAGCGAAATGAGGAGATATGGTCATATTTACGGAGACAGAAAATTAACCGTATACAATTGTTCAGCAAACGATCTAATTTGTTCAAAAGCTCTTCTCTCTTAATTTAATTAAAAGCAATATTTACTTGACATCGTTTAGTTAAAATAGATGCCATCTTTATATTACTTAAGTCAAAAGCGGTCCTTTCGTGTGGGCAATGTTACCCCCTAGGACTAATGTAACCCGACTTTACCGATATTGTAATTACGGAACTTTAGTACACTCAACCAAGTCACAGTGACGTTATAAATCAGATTATGTGTCGATTGCAAAAAAATCGCAGTTACGGCCTTAATCAAAACAAAAATCACGATCGCGTCAATAGGGATGATGCCTGCAGTTAAATTATTTAACATTATGCACGACATAATACACGAAGAAATTATTACTAAGATGTAGATTGCAGTAATTTTTGTACAAAACTTCTATTTCATAAATTGTAGATAACTTAAAAGAGTAGGTCATTTGGCAGTACTCAAACGTGACGTCAATTTTGAATATTTCGTCGGCTGACAAGCAAAACTCACTATGAAAACTGTCACTACTCTTAGCAACCTCTTATATCAGTATTAAATCAAAACGGAGATACGAGCTTTATTTCAAGTAGGTATTTGTTACTTAGTGAGTTTTGCTTGTCAACCAACGATTTCATATAAAATTCCATAGAAGTGGTCGTTTTGACAGTTCTAAAAAAGATGCTGATTTGACTTGCCAGTCATCATGCCTATTGTGTTATGGCAGTAGAAAAGGGCGACAAAAATAAATGTAGGTGCGTTTTGCTGATCGCTCATAAAAAAAAATGTCACCTTTCATCACTGCCAAAAGTTGTTACGCGAAATTTAACTTCGTAACACAAAAATTATGACGTTAAATTTTATTTTCAGTAAATGCCTTTAATTATGTACAATTTTTTAGCAATCGATCCTTATAAGAAATAAATAAAATTCAGTGCATAATTAATGATGGTGCAATTTGAACTGCATTAAGCGTGGATCATATCCTTGTTTTATAAAATAACAACTAACGTATACCAATTGCATTAAATAAAAATTAAAAAACTACTAGATGAGATAAACTGTACATCGGACTAATTGTCATGCAATTATTCTAGAGTAGGGTTGCAATTGAAAATAGAATTTGGATCTACTTACGGTGGCCTCGTTAAGTTTCGACAAAACACTTCCATTTTGCTCGGTAGTGTCTGCGATGGCGGCTGAGAAAGAATTCCCAAGGAGACTCAGCACCTAATAAAAACAAATATTATACTGTTCATGATCACTGATCAGATACCAGCTTGACTCTAAAAATATGTTTCTAAGGAGATATCTCTCGTATTCATATTATGTCATACATTTGTCGGACACGTTTTAAGAATCATCAACATTATTTATTTACTTTTAAACTGCTGTTTGCGTTAGTTTGAAAAATAAACTACACGAGAATATTTATTCAGAAATGTGTTTACCTAGTTCTAGTAAAAATATACTTTAACTGGCCTGTATTCAGAGAATGTTAGCGCATGCTAATCCAATAGTACACGTCATTTCATTGATTGTCATGCCATTTCAGTAGCACAATAAATTTCAAAATAATACAAGGCTCCATTACATATAAGTAGGTACTTGGGTTACGGAAGCAATATAAGTATTCGAACCACGTAGAGGTGCCATTTAGGCAACACATCACATTAAAAAGTTCTGATGCGACATCTGTAGGCTTCGTACATGATTGGTGCGACAGTATGTCGCTGCGAAATAGACTATTTGTCCCTGTTTTATTAATGTAGTTAATAAAAAACGGGAATAATTGTTTTATTTCATTACTACATTTTAAGACTTAAGTATATTTTACACTGCAAAAAAATATAATAATTACTTTTATACTGAATTCTTGATCGGCTCTTTAATGTACGGCATAAACCGATCCAAGTCACAATTTTTTTCAAATATCCGCAAATTTCTAGGTTGGCAGTTACAAGTAGCAACAACTGCATGAATGTTATTAGCGAATTCTTGTTGCTGATTGGTATTTGTTGACATTATATGCATTTCACCTACACTTAACTACTGATATTCGCGTATCGCCTTATTTAAATGTGGGTGTTTTTAGTTTGTGTGCTGATAATTTGAAAGGCGATGTTGTCGAAGGCAGCATCCATGGTGTATATGCGTCCACTGCGCGTAGCACGTTAATTGGATAAAACCGGACCATCATATGATTCATAAGCTACGGTGTCGCGTTATCGCGGGTGAAATTAAGACGCATGCAGTTTACGATCCAAACTTGCTCATTTTTAAGGATTAAGGGGGGGACAGCGCGTACGCAGTCCCCACTACCAAAAATTACGCATCCGAGTTATCCACATTAGGGATAATCGCAAGGGTCAACCCAACCGCAGTGCAATGGGAGAGTCTCGCCCTGGGGGAACCGCCTTCTTGATCACGGTGTCCCCTATGCCAGGTAAGTATGAATTTTTTAAAGTTGAGCGAGAGAGTCGTTGGCCGCGGAAAAATCTTAACACCGCGATGTACGAGTGCAACGTAGAATGCACAGCGCCATCTAGCGATACATGTCGTAACTGACAGCTTTCCATTTGTTCGGCCCGTTGTTGTCTTGTCACTAAAAAGTCGCGACCATTAAATTAGAATATTATTATGTTTTGCTATATGTGAGTCAATTTAAATAGCATGGTGCTTTAGTTTGCCTAAATTTCTAATTGCCGCGTTGCTTTATGTATTCTAAATTGTCTCAATTACAACAATCGAAAATCAGAATGCCTTTAACTACAAATCACCATTTCCCGAAATAAGAAAATATCGCAAATAACTTAAATCGATAATGCCGGTATAGGAATACGCCTAAATATTTTTTTACCACTTATAATTAAGTCATGATGATTGGCCTTGGTGTACTGAGCCTTGCGTTCAACCAATACATTACTCTGTGAAGAATTGAAGATGGCAATAGAAACAATGCCCAAATATTGAGATCTCATTTCATCAAATGGTTTTTTTTAAATCATAGTAATTAATATTTTTTACATTGCTACTTCCGACAAACTACTGATTCAATACGCTCTACAAATAATGCAATGTAATGAAAATTGTACGCAAAATTTTCCCCGTCAAAACTCAGGTCGATTTTATCTGATGCTGGTTCACTGATAGTAAGTTGTCAAAGTCAAATTCAAATGATCCTTTATTCAATTGGAATAGCAACAAGCTCTTTTGAACGGTGTAAGTTGCACATAAAATTAAAACTACTTTCGGGTCTAACCCTACACCACCGGGTTTTTTCAAATAATCATAGGTCGGTATAACAGGTATATCTTATAACTAACATGCATTAAAAAACACTAGAAACTAGATAGCGTTAGTAGTGCTAGTATTTTTCGTTGTATTACCTCCATACCGCTCCTAGTGACGGTAATCTCAAGTGTCTCCTGACTAGAAATGGTGACAGTCTTGTTAGCTTGCCGTTGTGCAATGGCCGCCACGTTAGCTGCTTCGTCAGTCAGGTCTATGATGCTCGGTTCCATTGGTGGACGCATTACAACCTGTAAAGAACAATTTAGATGAAAACTTTCACTTGAAATCGAGGGATAATCTTGCACAAATAGAATAGGTGACGGTATGCATAATACAAAGATTGATAGTCTCGAACCCCACACAGACATAAAGTTTTCCTTTTTTCCCATAGTAAATGCAATAATGAGGCTTTCTTACATTTTTGTACATTGGCGGAAACAAAATAAAAAGTTTAATTTTCTCACATTATGTATGGGAATTTTATTTCTTGATTTGCGGCTTTTCTATGCGAATAGTTTTTTTTTACATACAATATTTTTTTTACATACATCATACAATCTTTTGATCCTGAACAGAAACAGGATCGACTGGCATCGAAGAAAAATATCTGTCAAAAATGTCAATTTTTTGCACCTTGTATATTTTTCCAAAATCTGTAAACACTAATCTTCATTAATTTAAAATCGAGGGAAGGTCTTCTAAGACCAATTTCGCGTAGAAACTGACCCAAAAAGAATTTCCACCCTGTAGATATTAAAAGTAAAGTTTTGCTACCATCGTTGGCGTCCAAGGTATGGACATCATTGATGTTTATATTTATTATATATTTTATATTTATAGCTTTATCATCTATATATTACATATCTATACAAACTATATTATTATTAGCAACTACTCATATTTTGTTAGTGTATTCAAGTATGAACGCTTCACATCCCGCACCATTAATGTTTTTCTGCTTGGCCTGTAGGTTGACAGCAGTGTTATTCACTAAGGAAACCGCCTTGCTAACAGCGCTGTGTCAGCGCTGCGGCAGCGTCGAGCCTTAAAATGGTATTCACTAATGTACTTTAAACGACACTAGTGCTCGGCGACGAATGCGGCGTGAGCTGGAACTACACTGCGTCGAGAGTTACCGCCTACAGTTCGACGACGAGCTGTACTACGTTAGTGAATACCGTTTTTCGCAGCGCTGCGCTCTACGTCGAAGTGAAGGCTGTCTCGTCGTCGAGCTCGTTGACGAACGCAGCGTCGAATGTGTGAATAAGATAATAGCATAGCTGGTAGAGAATGACTTAATTCCGCCTGTTGTATCTGTATTTTTTACTGTGCAATCAAGTTTAAAATAAATAAAGGTTTATAGTCATATAGCCGGCAAGGAAAAAAAATAGATATTTAATAATGTTACCTCCATCTTCAGCTCCCACGGCACATGTTTGTACGCGCAGTCCTTCATCACTTCGACGGGTTCTATGAGGGGCTCCCAAACGGCGCGGCCCAAGTTGTAGTACGACACTTGCATCGCCCATGTTGATTCCAGGTAGAACTGCAATATACACAGGTATATTTATATTATAGGACAAGAAAATTAGCCTTTGGCACCGGTCTCACCGCGAGCTACTAAACTATGAACTATCGGCTATAAACACGAACAAAAGATACGCACTCCCGTGTTAAAAAAAGAGACACGGCGATACTCGCCCGGCGGTGATAGCTGATAGCTGGGCGAGTATCGCCGTGTCTCTTTTATTTACACGGGAGTGCGTATCTTTTGTTCGTATTTATAGCCGATAGTACATAGCTTAGTAGGTCGCGGTGAGACCAGTGCCTTTGTCTCCCTCTGTACCTTATTATTCATTTTCTGTTTGGCCTTACGGTTGACTAGTAGAGAATGCCATTAGGAATTAAGTCTGCTACTTATTTTTTTTATAGTTTGTGCAATAAAGCTCTAGTAAATAAAATTAGATCCGAATGAAGCAATTTGCGACATTAATTCCTAGCAAACCCGAAATCCTTTTTATATCTAC
Organism: Thaumatotibia leucotreta; assembly: GCA_025490895.1. Lineage (NCBI taxonomy): Eukaryota > Metazoa > Arthropoda > Insecta > Lepidoptera > Tortricidae > Thaumatotibia > Thaumatotibia leucotreta. The sequence continues at coordinate 97,101 of JALPQI010030554.1, read as the reverse complement.
ATTTAGATTTAAATTTGTAAACGCGAGTTAACACAAATTATTCAGGAGTTGAGCTTGATTTTTGGGGCCAAATAATTGTCAAATTTTCGTTTATTTTCAGATTTTTATTTGTAGCTTGAAAACCGTATGTTGGATGGAAAATTGATTTAGCTACTAATTAAATTGGGTTAAATTCTTCGTCGAAACAGTACCTTTATCATCAAATTTGGTTTAGTAGTTCCACCAAAATTTAAATCCCAAAAATACCTTTTTTAAACTTTTGGAACGATTATTTCCATAGTACGATTTAAGTTCTGTCGTTTGCAAACTTCCCGTGATTGCATTAAAATAAAACTAGTATCGTCTTAAAATATTTGAATTTAGAATTCGAAAACAAAAGAATGACTCGAAATCGGCCGAACCGTTTTAGTACAGTCACGTCTAATAATATGTATACATTTCGGAACGTATGTCAAAAGAATAAGGATCAAAATTGTATACATATTATTAGAGTCGACCGTACAGCGTCGGTTCGGCCGATTTCAATATTATATTCAAAGTTTTAAATTACCATACCAGGGCACGCAAGTTTTTCTACACCCAATAAGCATAGTATTTATAGAGCATTCCTCGAACTATCCTGCACGAGGCACTATTTTTATATCACGTAAGGCCTGTTTCACCAACCTTGAATACATTATGCAGGGTGCTCGCGAGCATTCCAAAACATTTTAACTGTGCATTCTAGACATCAAAATAAACAAAAAATATTATGAGACCTAATGTCAAATACCACCAAAAAAATTTTTTTTATCTTTATTTTACACTTTTTCAATACTTTTTAGCATTTCCAGTAAGTACTTTTTATCATAAAAACCTTTCAAATTTTTTTTTTTTTTTTAGGGACAGGTTATTTTGTCAAGTCTATTCTTATTTTTTGATAGCCAGGCAAAAGGTGTGGTAATATTAAAACACATTGTGGTAGCGTTGTAATCAAAAAGAAGTTTTATGACGAGTTACGTCGAAAAACTCATTTCGAAAAAATTTTGGTTACCTCTGAAACCAATCAGAATCCAGGAAATTTTATATAACATTAAAGCCTCTAAGCATAGTCAGAAATTAAACATTAAATTTTTTTGGAATGCTCGCGAAGCACCCTGCATATATCAGATAAGATAAATGTAGGCTGTCTTTTTCTTTTATATGTCTATCACCGAAATGACAGATGTCGAAATAAGTAATAATTTGAGACTGTAAAACTGGGAAACAGAGTTCTAACGCGTGATAACAAAAAATGAGAATCATATTCCCTAGACCTCAAAATTAAACTAGTCACATAAATGGCATAGTTTGTTCATGAACTTGTAGCGATATCTCAGAGGTTCTTTAAATTAGCTTTCTTAATTTTTTTAAGTATTTGCGTTTTTGACGAAATGGAGTTAAAATAATAAACTGTAAAAAATGTCTTGGACATATTTAAATTTCAAACTTAAACATAGAAGAAACCTGAGTAATAGGAAAATTTCATTAATGAAATTTTATTAATAAAAGTGTTTGCTTATCCTCTCCTTATAAAATCCTTACATCTCAGGCAACAGCTTACAAAAGTGATAACAGCAAATCGGTAAACATAATGACCAAGGAAAGAGTGAACAAACAGAATTGTAATTTTAATCATTATGATTCCACCAACCCACGAGTTTCCATAAAAAATTAAGTTTTTACATAGCTCCCATGCTTGTCGATGTTATAAAAACATTGGTTTAGAATGTAGCAAGACGAAAAGAAAACCAGAATACATTGATCCGTAAAAATATTTTTTTCTTCACAGTCTTACTGGAGGACATAAAATTATAGAAAAAAATGGTTAATTTCATCAAGGAGTGGAAATCCAAAACCTCAAATATTTTTAACCATCTTATTGTATGGGAGATTTTTTTGCATTAATGTATTAATTTAGTATTTAAACAATTGGAAATTTGTTGTGCAGTTGTGTAAATGGGTCAAAACATATGTACCCAAAAGAAAAAAAGAAGCCGTCCAACACTCTTGTCCAGACATTGGGTTTAACATTTGACGAAAATCTTACCATGAACCGTATCTTAACATCTATTAATGGTTTCGTAAATAGCCGTTACGTGTAAATAGCCTAAGGACATCCAATCATTAAAAATAATAAACAAGATATATTTTTACGCCTCTGAATCATTTCTCATTTTTTTGTTATCACCCGTTAATTGACACCGACTGTTAATATAAGTCATTTCAGAAATAAAACATATGATACCATAACATGCACGTTAGTGTGAATGGAATAGCTCCAAACCAGGTAGAGAATCTCAACCTTAAGAATATGTCCAGAATCGATAACGAGGGAGACGGCGCGGTGTATATGCGTTCACTGCGCGTAGCACGTTAATTGGATAAAACCGGACCATCATAAGATTCATAAGCTACGGTGTCGCGGTATAGCGGGTGAAATTAAGACGCATGCAGTTTACGTTTATCCAAACTTGCTCATTTTCAAGGATAAAGGGGGGGACAGCGCGTACGCAGTCCCCACTACCAAAAATTACGCATCCGAGTTATCCACATTAGGGATAATCGCAAGGGTCAACCCAACCGCAGTGCAATGGGAGAGTCTCGCCCTGGGGGAACCGCCTTCTTGATCACGGTGTCCCCTATGCCAGGTAAGTATGAATTTTTTACAATAGGGCGAGAAGGTCATTGGTCGCGGGAAAATCTTAACACCGCGATGTTACGATTGCAATGTGGTGCGTATAGCGACATCTAGCGGGAAACGTAGAATCAATGTTGTTGTTAAAAGACAACAAACATTTGAACAAAGACCTTAAGGTGGAAGTACTAGTACTCGACGCTGTACCAATACTCGTCATCATAGGGTTGCCATCGATAAGATAAAATCAACTATTAGGGCTTTTAAACGATGATTATTGATTATTGTATGTGCCTTTAATGCTTCATATCCCAACGTTGAAATAATTAGCTTATATCTACATTATTTGCATAATTTTAAGATAGGCTGATATTTATTAGGACTAAGTGTTAATATTTTCAATGTCCCAATAACATTGAAACTTGTACTGAGGTGCCATCTATTACCAACAAAAGCACCTGACACTTACTCATACAATGGAGTTGACTAAGAAAATTTGCATTTTGAGAAATTTTGATATTGTCACCCTATAAAAAAAATACTATTTAACAAAACTAACAAACTCCGCTCCCAAAACACATGACTATATTTTATGTAGATTTATACATATATGAGCAAAATATCGTGATTCAAATAAATATTCTCTGTTAACATGTTGCGCACTAGTACTTCCACCATCATTTTTGATTTTGTCTTTTTATTGCGCGTAGAAGGTCCTGTCATCTTGTAATTGATAATCTGGCAAACCCGATTGTTTATCACTTGATAGAAAGTTTAATTTAAATAGCAAGTTTTTAGGTTAAAGAAACCAAAAAAAGTATGTCTATATCTTTTTGGGGTGGCAATATTAGTATAAGAAAAATCCAGTACAGTCCTAGCCAAATTATAAATTGAATGCATGTATTAAGCAGCAGAATAATGAATAGTACTACATACATACAGAAAGAAGACGCTCACCTCCGCACCGATTCGAATTCCTCCTTGGCACTCAATAGACTTAACGGGCATTTCTCAGACCGTAAACGGACATCTCATTCTTCTGGTCACTTTTTTTGGAAGTGGCTGAATGATTTGAGGTTGGATTTGGTTGTCTTATAGAGAAACGGGTGCTATATCTGAGGACCGAAAATGGTACCAAAAGATGCAGCCACTTCCAAAAACACGTGACCGGATGAATGAGTTGTCCGTTTACGATCTGAGAAATGCCCTAATAATTCTGGTCGAAAAAATGCAAAAAATACAAAGACCATCGTTCAAAGACCAATACTGGAGTATTTTAGACGTTGTCGAATTAAGGTTTAAAGCCGAGTTATCAATCGCTACACCTTGATATCTGCACCAATTATATAACTGACAGCGGCGGCTTGTACCTCACAATTAGTGTGCCGTTCCCGAAACTGTATGGGGAATATTCCCAAATGGTAACTAACTTTCCCTATAGTAACAATGGGAATTTACCGGAAACTACTCACAACACACAAAAATCCACGAATTCACCGAATTCACACAGTATGCTCCCTATAAAGTAAAGGAGCCAATCAAAAATTGCGCTCGGACTCCCTCACGGCAGCCGGGCGCGGGCAATTACTTGTGGGTGTCAGCATCAGTGCTCTCACTTTACGATCACTGCGCACTGTGCTCCCCGAGACGAGGAAGTTTTTTTTTGTATCGCGAGCGACGCCTTCATGTAGGTGAAATGACACAACGATAGCGCGAGCTAACTGACGTTTAGCGACATCTAGCGGGGGATTTTGATAACTAGTTTTTAAAATTGTGCCATTATTTTATTGGGTTCCTCACAAGATGGACTGTAACAGACGCAAGTGGCACAGGACCGGTCATTGTGTCAATTTTTGGTGGAGATCTATGTCCGACAATGGATGGCTTTTGGCTGATATGATGATGATTATTATTACTATATTTGATTAATATGCAACTGTGACGCCTATTTTGCTGATGGGAGTGGTTTATTGCTCTTCAATTTGTGAAAAACGACGTCAAAATCTAGAATAATTTCGCTAAATCTAATCTAATCTGGAATAATGACCTATACCGATAACAATGTGCATTAATTTACAACTCAGCGTTGGTGTTGAGCTTTTCTGAAAAAAATCCCGAGAACCCGATTTTTCCGGATCTGAACTTGCTTGCGGTCATTCAATCGTTCTTGATAACAAAAATAATGACCAAATATTTACGTAACTTTTCTTTATAATCTTCACGTAACGGAATTTTAAATGATGTATGAAAAAAGCTGTTTTAGAAACAGCGGAAGCCATTTATCGACGACAACAACGTATAAGGTGCAATCTGCGGTTGTTTTGCAATCGCAGATATCACTTTGTACGTTGTTTGTAGGGTTGAATTCTGCTATGACAAAAAAATCGCTGATTGCACCTTATACGTTTTTGTCGTCGTTATAGGAAACCATAGCCTATCTACTTACATCGGAACTCCAATCCTTGACTTGTCCGCTGAGTGACGCTTGCATGACCAATACGGGTATAGTCTCAGTACCGATCTGCATTTCCAGAGACAAAACGATGGACGGACTGGACAGCATGCAAATCTCGTCTGTTGGAGGTTGCTCTTTTTGAACCAGTTCTGGTGGCTCTTCTAAGTCCATGGCTTCTTCTGCCAATTCTGTAATACAGTTAAAAACAAAGTTAAAACAATTGCTAGATTTCTAGCCAAAATAGTTATGAGAGCTTCACTAACAAGTTGATTCACGAAAATCAGGCTACGAATTGCAAACGAATATGTAAGCATATCGTAGCTATTGGCACCTCGCAAAGGTGATAGGGTGTACCAAAAACGATCACAGTGCCTCGCTGCGGCTGTCAAACGTATGGTTCCGTATAAAAAGTTTAAAATTGCCATGACAAGGTTCTATGGTGCGTCAGGATTCAGTTTAGATAGTACATAACAGTACATACTGCTTGCTGTGTGGTGAAGGCAGTAATAATACATTTGTCACCACTCCATCTCTTCCCGCAGGTGTCGTAAGAGTCGACTAAGAGATTGAATTGTCACTGATCAATCTTTAATAGAAGATTTATGATGAGCATCATAGTGGACACATTACTGCGATTGCCCAGCGTGGCGATTTCGGGCATGAACCTTCTGCGTTTATACACACAGTCAATAGGAGAGGCCTACGTCCAGCAGTGGACTGAGATAGGCTAATGATGTGATGTGAGTATACAGGGTGTAATCGATAAGTGTTTACAGGCCATAATTCCGTAAATATAAGAGATTTCAGAAAAAAAAATTAACTGTTATCGAAAGTGTCTTACCCAACGAGTAAAATTACACTAATAACTTTTTGGAATAAAATCTGATATATCTCAAATATTAACTTCAAACCCTTCAATACATTTAGTACGTAACCGTTCATTCAAAGACTAGTTTAATACGAATATTTTTTTATTTAAGAATAAATGTTATATTTATTAATAATTTCATAAACGATAGTATTATTATTTTGTTACAATGTATTCGTACAAATAACGAATCTCTAACAGTTTTATCTCTTACGACACCCGACATTCTTTAAGGCTGTAAGTCGTCATACTAAATGTATGGGAGCGTTTTAAGTTAGTATTTCTAATATTACTTCATCTACTTAGAAAATGTTATAATGTAATTTTACTCGTTGGGTAACGTACTTTCGATATCAGTTAAAAGTTTTCTAATATCTCACATATTTACGGAATTATGGCCTGTAAACACTTATCGATTACACCCTGTATAACGGAAATTACCAGTCTTCAGGAACCAATAGGAGTTGGGTTTGAACGGCGCCATGTCCCACAGGTGGGAGTAGGCGATGACCCGGTCGGCTTGCTGCGTGTTGTCTTCTTCGGAGCTGGTCATGGTCGCGACCACGCGGTTCAGTAGTGCTATGTCTGGAAAATACACCCTGTATAACGGAATTACCAGTCTTCAGGAACCAATAGGAGTTAAGTTTGAACGGCGCCATATCCCACAGGTTGGAGTAGTGCTATGATGTCTGGATAATACATCCTGAATAACGGAATTACCAGTCTTGCAGGTTGCAGTAGTGCTATGTCTGGAAAATACACCCTGTATGACGGAACCTTACCAGTCTTCAAGAACCAATAGGAGTTGGGTTTCACGCGGTTCAGTAGTGCTATGATGTCTGGATAATACACCCTGTATAACGGAATTACCAGTCTTCAGGAACCAATAGGAGTTGGGTTTGAACGGCGCCATATCCCACAGGTGGGAGTAGTGCTATGATGTCTGGATAATACATCCTGTATAACGGAATTACCAGTCTTCAGGAACCAATAGGAGTTGGGTTTGAACGGCGCCATATCCCACAGGTGGGAGTAGTGCTATGATGTCTGGATAATACATCCTGTATAACGGAATTACCAGTCTTCAAGAACCAATAGGAGTTGGGTTTGAACGGCGCCATATCCCACAGGTGGGAGTAGTGCTATGATGTCTGGATAATACACCCTGTATAACGGAATTACCAGTCTTCAGGAACCAATAGGAGTTGGGTTTGAACGGCGCCATATCCCACAGGTGGGAGTAGTGCTATGATGTCTGGATAATACATCCTGTATAACGGAATTACCAGTCTTCAAGAACCAATAGGAGTTGGGTTTGAACGGCGCCATATCCCACAGGTGGGAGTAGTGCTATGATGTCTGGATAATACACCCTGTATAACGGAATTACCAGTCTTCAGGAACCAATAGGAGTTGGGTTTGAACGGCGCCATATCCCACAGGTTGGAGTAGTGCTATGATGTCTGGATAATACACCCTGTATAACGGAATTACCAGTCTTCAGGAACCAATAGGAGTTGGGTTTGAACGGCGCCATATCCCACAGGTGGGAGTAGTGCTATGATGTCTGGATAATACACCCTGTATAACGGAATTACCAGTCTTCAGGAACCAATAGGAGTTGGGTTTGAACGGCGCCATATCCCACAGGTGGGAGTAGTGCTATGATGTCTGGATAATACATCCTGTATAACGGAATTACCAGTCTTCAGGAACCAATAGGAGTTGGGTTTGAACGGCGCCATATCCCACAGGTTGGAGTAGTGCTATGATGTCTGGATAATACATCCTGTATAACGGAATTACCAGTCTTCAGGAACCAATAGGAGTTGGGTTTGAACGGCGCCATATCCCACAGGTTGGAGTAGTGCTATGTCTGGATAATACATTCTGTATAACGGATTTACCAGTCTTCAGGAACCAATAGGAGTTGGGTTTGAACGGCGCCATATCCCACAGGTTGGAGTAGTGCTATGATGTCTGGATAATACACCCTGTATAACGGAATTACCAGTCTTCAGGAACCAATAGGAGTTGGGTTTGAACGGCGCCATATCCCACAGGTTGGAGTAGTGCTATGATGTCTGGATAATACATCCTGTATAACGGAATTACCAGTCTTCAGGAACCAATAGGAGTTGGGTTTGAACGGCGCCATATCCCACAGGTTGGAGTAGTGCTATGATGTCTGGATAATACATCCTGTATAACGGAATTACCAGTCTTCAGGAACCAATAGGAGTTGGGTTTGAACGGCGCCATATCCCACAGGTGGGAGTAGACGATGACCCGGTCGGCTTGCTGCGTGTTGTCTTCTTCGGAGCTGGTCATTGTCGCTAGTACGCGGTTCAGTAGTGCTATGATGTCTGGAAAATTATTTATTTTGTTCAGGGGTCTGCTTAAACAGGCTTATGACATGAATTTAGTACTTCGACTGTGTGAATCACCTTAAACTGATAATACTTTCTTTAACAAATTGATTGCATGTTGATAGTATTTTTGTGGACATCTTTTATTGGCTTTGTTTACTGTACACTCAGTTTTGTAAATTTCTTATACACTGCTGTAGATGCCCCAAATAAATAAAAATAAATAAAATAATAAATAAAAATATTGTGGTCAAATAACAATTTCTATGTAAGGTCATGCGGGGCAAATGCAACTATGAGGTAAATCCGACTAATTGAAATTACCTACTCTTGATTTGTAAAAAGGTCATACTTACCTACTATTGTATTGTGTTGCATTTGAAATAAATCAAAGAATGTTCTAGGTATCTTCCAAAAGTTCTTAAAAACAGATTAAAAGTCCATTAGTTGAATTTACCTCATAGTTGTATCTGCCCCGCATGACCTTGATTTAGTGACTTCATGGAGAAATTTCATTTCAAAACATCCTTCGACATTTACCAAATTTTAATAAGCAATCTTGTCAATAACACGCGATAAATTGAAATATATATCGTTTAGTTTTTACTTTCTAAAATTAATAATTACTTGGATTGGATAAAACTACACAGAGATCTTAATATCAGAAAGCAAGACTTCAACATGCATGCCACTGTTCGGCGGTTGAGACACTGCGACTGATAAAGTGGCCGGTTCTAGGAGACAACGAAGGTTCTCAGCTTTATATACTCTGGACCATTAAATTGGTCACATATTAAAGACTACTATATGTAATACTTACTAGGCGACACGGTGATTTTAATATCAGAAAGCGCGACATCAACATGCATGCCACTATTCGGCGGTTATGACACCACGACTGATAAAGTGGCCGGTTCTACGAAACAGCGAAGGTTCTCAGATTTTCATACTCTGGACCATTAAATTGGTCACATATTAAAGGCTTTACAGAATACTTACTAGGCGACACTGTAATTTTAATATCAGAAAGCGCGACATCAACATGCATGTCACTGTTCGGCGGTTGAGACACTGCGACTGATAAAGTGGCCGGTTCTACGAGACAGCGAGGGTTCTCAGCTTTGCATACTCTGGACCATTAAATTGGTCACATATTAAAGACTACTTTATGTAATACTTACTAGGCGACACGGTGATTTTAATATCAGAAAGCGCGACATCAACATGCATGTCACTGTTCGGCGGTTGAGACACTGCGACTGATAAAGTGGCCGGTTCTACGAGACAGCGAGGGTTCTCAGCTTTGCATACTCTGGACCATTAAATTGGTCACATATTAAAGACTACTTTATGTAATACTTACTAGGCGACACGGTGATTTTAATATCAGAAAGCGCGACATCAACATGCATGCCACTGTTCGGCGGTTGAGACACTGCGACTGATAAAGTGGCCGGTTCTACGAGACAGCGAGGGTTCTCAGCTTTGCATACTCTGGACCATTAAATTGGTCACATATTAAAGACTACTTTATGTAATACTTACTAGGCGACACGGTGATTTTAATATCAGAAAGCGCGACATCAACATGCATGTCACTGTTCGGCGGTTGAGACACTGCGACTGATAAAGTGGCCGGTTCTACGAGACAGCGAGGGTTCTCAGCTTTGCATACTCTGGACCATTAAATTGGTCACATATTAAAGACTACTTTATGTAATACTTACTAGGCGACACGGTGATTTTAATATCAGAAAGCGCGACATCAACATGCATGCCACTGTTCGGCGGTTGTGACACTGCGACTGATAAAGTGGCCGGTTCTAGGAGATAACGTGGGTTCTTTTCAGCTTTGCCGAGGGTGCGGATGACCATTTGAAGACCGGAAATGCCGCCATCGGCCACCATTCGCTCTTCGTTCTTGCGCAATTTGAAGCGGGCTTCCATCTGAAAGTGGCAAAATTGCATTAAAGAGATGAATTTAATTTAGAATATCAGGAAACATATCAAGTTTAATGAACGAGAGCAAGTCCTGGGACTCAAACACCGCTTTTTGAATGCGAAATATTCAAAAACCCGTGTTTGAGTCGCTTTTGTCTCAAAAATAACCTAGGCAGGTCCTGTATTTCTAGGTCTTCTGATTCTAAATAGTAAGAAAATAAGTTCGTCGATAGGTCATGTTTTATGAAAATAGGATGTAGTCATCGATAACGTGTCGATAAATAGCCTAGGCAGGTCCTGTATTTCTAGGTTTTCTGATTCTACATAGGGCTCATGCATAAATGCGAGTTTTTTTCGGCTACTTTTTGACCCTCCCCTCCCCCTGGTGATGTTCGGTGAGTTTCTTGGCTAAACCCCCCGCTTGGAGACTCACGTGTATTTTCCTCATTCAACTTTTAACGTTCGCTCGCCGCATAATTCACAACATTTCTTAGTTTGGTCATCGTAGAAAAATACACGTGAGGTCTCCTTGTAAAACTAACGTGATCTTTCGTGATTTTTTCTTGGACCCCCACCCCCCCTATAGGACCTCGCGTAATTTATGCACAAGCCCATAGTAAGAAAATAAGTTCGTCGATAGGTAATGGTTTATGAAACTAGGATGTTGTCATCTATAACGTGTCGATATTTCATTTTGTCAATCCGTCGATTGTGCTAGAAAAAAGAGTGGTATTAAATCTGATAGGATGTGCCACAGTGGAGGCAATCTTCTCGACTCTATTGGCCAAACCCGTACTCACATTAAGCACCAAAGCATCGCAGTCCTTCTGCTCCAGCGACTCGACGAGAATGATGTCCGGCTGCTCGATCTTGATGTTGACTGTCATCATGGACAATTTCTGCGGCTGCGAGTCGGACGGTTGCGCCACGGTGGCTATCTTCTTCTTCACTACTGCCTGTAATTACAATATTAACTTTTTTTGACGTGACAACGTCTTATAAATTGGTTTGCCGGGTGACACTTCAAGAAACTGCGTTACGCTCCGCTCACGTTATGCGCTCACAATGAGAGCGAGTGAGAGGCACGCGTCCCTTCCACTCGGGCATGGTTAGCCCGCCTAAGAGCGTTGTCACGTAAAACTTTCGCCCGTATACCGACTTTACAGGCAACCAATTTTTTTTTAATTTAACCCCTGGAGTGCCTAGTGACAGATCGGTCACAAGCCATTTGGACTGTAATATAAAATACTTAAAGTAATTAATCAACAAGCAAATTTATGACAGAGGCGTTCCAGGGGTTAAATATCACACACAAAAGAAAACTTAGATGGTAGGGTACACAATTTCTTTCGCCAAACTGTGGACAGTTTGTTGGCGAATAATACGCTCTATAATAACAAAAATAGTGTGTGATGAGTACCTATACCCTCATCTACCTGCATATTAAACTTTAAAATAGTACTAGTGCGAAAGACATGAAATTCGAAACGAGTGGCGATGTTTTAAAACACGACGGAATTTCTTTTTGCATGTGTCTCGTACGATGTTTTTTAGTATATACAGAACAGATAGCCCTCCGAAGTTTAGGACCTGACGTAAAATGAGCCACTTCTCGCACTAGCGCCTAAAGGCACCATCTGTACTAAAAAAATATTTTTCAGTACAGGTGGTGCTTTTTTACGCGCTAGTGCTAAAAGTAGTTCATTTTACGTCAGGTCGAAATCTTCGGAGGGCCATATGTACTGAAAAACGTCGTACGAGACACGTGCGATAACGAATTTAAATTTAATACATAATAATGTATTCAGAAATAAAGAGTCTTATTATAGTTACATTTTTAGCAATAAAATCTAATAGGTATTGTACACTTTGTTAAATACACTGGGTGAATTCAACCGCTTGATATAGCATGATAAAACATGAATATGTCAATGATATTGACCAACTTTTTCTATAGGGTACCTAATAAACGTAAACACAACATCTTTAGCCTTGACTTTTTAATGAAATAGCATTTTTTCTGCGTTTTTAGTTGATCCCAATAGATTCAGATTTGATTATCTAATATCACATTTTTGAAATTTTGTCAACCTGTATGTGTATACAGAGTGTTTTTTTTTAAGTGGGACAGTATGGAGAAATCGGAAACTAAGAAGATACAAGGAAACTGTCTTAGGATACATTAGGTATTTTTTTGAGATAACAATTTTGGCATTTTCAAAATTTTGGTCAAGTGCGAGTTGTAGGTACCTAAAAATTAATAATATAAATAAAAAAAATGTTTGACGCAGATCGACGTGATTTTATGCGTAGACAATTTTATTGTATTGGATAAAAAAATCTGAACAGCACAAGATAGTCAATTTAAAAAAACCATTTCTCATATTACTTCCACTGTGAATGCGTACCAAATTGTATCATTTTCAAGTATAAAGGGGGGGACAGCGCGTACGCAGTCCCCACTACCAAAAATTACGCATCCGAGTTATCCACATTAGGGATAATCGCAAGGGTCAACCCAACCGCAGTGCAATGGGAGAGTCTCGCCCTGGGGGAACCGCCTTCTTGATCACGGTGTCCCCTATGCCAGGTAAGTATGAAGTAGTGGACGTCTTCTCAATTCCCCCTCGGGGGATTGGGGATGCTGGTCGGGGCGTTAGCCCCCTGCAGCGGTGTCAGCCGCCAGCCATTAATATGGCTGGGTCATTGGGGTGGGGGCCTCGGGTGAGGCTCCGATGGTCATGTCCGGTGTTCTTCTCACACCGGCGAGATCGAGCCGGCGGGGTGAAACCCCGTTGGGGGAGGCCCGGCCGGCGATCGTCAACCGGTGTCAGGGTGGTGTCGAGTCCGAGTGGTCAGTCCGGTGGGGCGGGGGCTGCGGGCGCGAGCTCGCGCGGCAGCCCCCTGTGGTCGGGCGGGCGCGCGTGGTACGGCGCTATGCCGCGGAGGTGGCTCCAGCGCGACTGGTCCGCGCGCGCGAACATCCGCCCCGCCAGGCGAGCTATGAAGTCCCGGAGCGGTTCCGCTCTCAGGTCCCGGGCTATCACGTCGTTCCTCACGTAGCGAGGGGCGTCGACGATGGTGCGTAGAGCGAGCGACTGCTGGGCGTCCAGTCGCTTCCTGTTGCACTCTCCCACCAGCGCGTACCACGCGGGGGCTGCATAAGTTAGGCGTGACCGGACGTAAGTCTTGTACACGCCTAGCTTTACGCGGAGCGATAGCCGGGACCTCAGAACCGGGGCGAGTAGGGTGCGAGCGGCACGCGTCTGAGCGATCACGTTCTTGACGTGAGGGGCCATGGTGAGGCGGCGGTCTATGGTCACCCCCAGGTATTTCACCATCGGGGACCACTCGACGGCCTGCCCCAGGAGTGTGAGACGCGGCGGCATCAGCACCTTGCGGGATATAGCTATCGCCTGGGTCTTCTGGACGTTGACTGACAGCCTCCACTTCTTCAGCCACGAGGGGAGGGCCTCTAGGGCGCACTGGGCCTTGTGCGCTGCGTGTGACAACCGGATGGACGTCGTGATGTAGGCAGCGTCGTCGGCGTATAGCGCGAGCATTACGCCCTCGCTGGCCGGGATGTCATCGGTGTAACGCCCATAGCACACGGGCGAGAGGCAGCTCCCCTGGGGCACTCCGGCGAGGATGGCGCGGTCGGTGGACACGGCGTTCTCCACGGCCACGTGGAAGCGACGGTGTTCCAGAAAGGTGGCCACAATCTTGACTACTCGACGCGGAGTAGTAGATGTGGACAGCTTGTAGAGGAGGCCGGAGTGCCATACGCGATCGAACGCCTTCTCCATGTCCAGGAGAACAGCGACCGTGTGCTCCCGCTTGTTGAAGGCTGCCGCGGCGTGGTGCAGCACGCGGGCAAGCTGGAGCGTCGTCGAGTGTTCCGGACGGAAGCCGAATTGTTCGTCGCGTGGCTGAATGTGGGGCGTCAGGTGAGGCAGAAGCAGCTTCTCGAAGACTTTCGAGATGGTAGGCAGCAGCGTGATGGGTCGGTAGCTCTCAGGACGAAGAATATTCTTCCCGGGCTTGGGGATCATAATGACGCGACCCCGCTTCCAGGGGCGCGGGAAGTGGCCGGTCCGCAGGACTCCGGTGAAGAGTCGCGCCAGCGTCGCGATGGCTCGCGGGGGTAGGTGGCGCAGCGCCTCGTTCGGTATGCGGTCGGGGCCAGGCGCCTTCTTCAGCGGGGTGCGTCTGATCATCCTCTGGACTTGGCCCGGCGTGAGGATGATGGGATCTTCGTCTGGAGCTATGGGCGCGGCGAAGTAGTTCGCCAGGTGCTGCTCTACAGCTGCTTCGTGCTCGGGGTCGTCGGACGGGTTCGGCCTGAACTGCGTCTCCAGGTGGTCGGCGAAAATCTCCGCTCGATCTTCTGCTCGGTAACGTGGGGTACCGTCACTGGCGAGAAGAGGGCGGATAGGAGCTGGTTTCCCTGATATCCTGCGGCACAGACGATGGATGTCGCTCCATTCCTCACCAGCTGACTCGACGTACTCAAGCCAAGAGTCCTCAGAGTAAGCCGCGAGGCTTTTCGAGATCTTCTCGGCGAGTGAGTTCAGCTGGGACTTCATGGTGGGACATCTTGTGCGCTGGAATAGGCGACGCAGTTTCCTCTTCCTCTCGATGAGGGACAGGATTGATGCGGGGATGCTCTGCTTGCGTCGCGCCTGACTAGTGCCAGGCTCGGCGGAGGAGTCGGTCAGGGCGGCGGTTGTACATGAAGCGAACTCCTCAGCGAGTCGGTCAACTTCCTCCGCTGTGGTCACGGGGAAGGACGGAGTGTGTTCGCTCATGTAGGTCGCAAAACGATCCCAATCCTGTCGTCGGCGAGGTGAGGGCGGCACCGTCCGAGTCGGTGTCATGTCCAGTGTTGCCAAGACGGGCTGGTGGTCAGAAAGGAGATGGTCATCCAGGACGTCCTGCGCGGGCCAGGAAGTCAGGCCGCGTACTACCATAAGGTCGATGACGTCCGGTAAGTGGGCTGCCGTGTGTGGGAAGTGCGTGGGGACCTCCGGTCCTAGCACCTCGTATCCTTGGGCTTCTGCGTCGGCGAGGAGTCGCTGCCCATCAGGGCAGGTCTTCATGGAGTTCCATGCAGTGTGTTTGCAGTTGAAGTCGCCGGCTACAATCGTGGGCAGTGGCGAGTCCAACAGATCGTGGACGTCGGCCACTGCAAGGCGAGAGCTGGGCGGCTTGTAGAACGCGAACACACGCAGAGGGTGGCGGTCGACGCAGATTTCCACGCCGAGGGCGTACGACGACCGGAGAGTCGTCGGCAACGGTAGCGGCTGGTGGATGACTTGACGCTTTACTAGGACGGCCAATCCCCGGTAGGCGCGTCCGAGTGCTGATGTCTCCTCCTTTCTGTAGGCGACGTAGCCTGGGATTTTAAGGCGGTCACCCGCCTTAAGATGGGTTTCCGAGATCAGGGCTACGTCGATCTTCTTCTCGGCCAGAAGATGTCGCAGCAGGGTGGCCTTAGCTGCAGAGAGCCCGTCGGCATTCCAGTGTAGGATCCTCAGTTGGCTAGTGAACGCTATAAAGGTCTGCCAGCCTCCTGAGGATGATCGGGACAGGGCTCTGTCCCGATTGAATGGCTACGAGGAGCTCCTGCAGGATCTCCACGAGCGTTGTTATGGCCTCGGCTCGACCGTCGTTGGCTCCCGTTCCTGACTTCGCCTTCTTCCCCTGGGATGGGGCGGCGACCGTGGGGAACGGGCCAGTCGGTGGTTGCGGCTGCGACGTCGCGGTCGGGGCAGTCGAGGGCTGCTCGGGCTGCTGCGAGGCGGAGGGCGGTTGAGGTCCCGTCTTGGACTTCTTCCCTCCGCGCTTGCGTCGTCTCCTAGGCGGGCGGGTCCCGTCGTTGGCGGCCGCCATGAGGGAGTTTCCCGCGTTGCCCTGGTCGACGGTGGGTTGGGATGAGGCAGGCAGGGCTGCACCGGTGCGCGCTGCCACTCCGGCTTTCTTATTTCGGGCCTCCCGCTTGTAGGCCGGGCACTCGGTGCTGTTGGCGGGGTGCGCCCCTCCGCAGTTGGCGCACGTCGCCGGCTCGGTGAGCGGGCGCGGGCAGTCCTTGGCGCTGTGTGGCTCGCCGCAGCGGACGCAGGCGAGAGGGCGGTGGCAGTTGAGCGACGAGTGCCGGAAGCCCTGGCACCGGTGGCACTGCGCGGGGCCCTTTCTGCCTCGCCAGGCTTCAATTTTGATTCCTGGCATACCCAGGAGTTCCGTGATAGCGTAGATCGCCGGTGTCGTCTCCGCGGTACGCTGCAGCTGGGCATGAAATATGCAGCCGGGCCGGCCGGCGCGCGCGCGGATCTGGCGGACGAATTCCGGGAGGAAGCCCTTCTCCCTCAGATCCTCCTCGATTTCTGCCGGCTCGGTGTTCGCCGGCAGGCCGCGGATGGCTACCTTGAGGCTCCGCTCGGATGGTAGGCCGTAGCAGAACCAGACCAACCCATCGGTCCTGTTCTGCTCCCCAAGGTAACGTTGCACGACCCGATATTCGTTCTCGTCGCGCGGTGTAAATATTATGCCCTTATTTAGCGGGCGGGCGTTGACTTGGTGGCCCAGCAAGGTCCGCAGCTTGCGGAAGTGCTTGGGCCAGTCGGGCATAACCTCCACGATGAGTGGGGGATAGCGCTTTCCACCCGCGGCCGCGGGCGCTGGCGCGGGCGTCACTCCAGCATTCGTGGAAGGGGGCGTCGTGGGTCGCGAGGGCGGAGGGGACGTCGTAGGCGTCGTCTCCATCGGCGACAAGTCCAGCCTCGGTATGGAGTGCGGCGGGGGCGTCGCGCCGCCTTGTCGTTTCCTCGCGGCGCCGGGGGCGGCGGCGAAGGGCGGCAGGAGGTTAGTCGGGGGCGGAAAGCGCGACGGCGACGGGATGCGCAGCGGCGAGAGCGGTGCCGCGGATCCCGGGCTCGGGGTCGCGGGCGCGGGCGCGGGCGCGGGCGCGGGCGCGCTGGTCGCGGGCGCGGGATTAATCGCGCGGGTCGGGGTCGCGAGGTCGGTCGCGCGGGTCGCGGGCGCGGGGCAAATCGCGCGGGTAGCGGCGGGCGCGGGCGCGGGTTTAGTCGCGCGGATCGCGGGCGCGGGATTAGGCGCGCGAGTCGCGGGCGCGGGATTTGTCGCGCGAGTCACGGGCGCGGAATTAGTCGCGCGAGTCACGGGCGCGGGGTTAATCGCGCGAGTCACGGGCGCGGGGTTGATCGCGCGAGTCGCGGGCGCGGGCTTAGTCGCGCGAGTCGCGGGCGCGTCGCGAGGCGCGCTCGGGTTACGGGCGGTAAGGGGACCGGCGGTCCTCGCCGGCACCGTGGCCGGCAGGTGGCTGTGTCTCCGCGGCGCCGCACGCTGGGGCTCGGGTGCGGCCGGCGACGCGACGGATGGCGCGGGCGCGGCGGCCACCTGCGCGAAGGTGGCGGCGGGCGCGGGCTCGGCGCCGCGCGGGGGCGGCGGCTGCAGCCGGACGTGCTGCAGCGCGTGCAGGGCCTCGGGCTGCACGGCGGCGAAGCGAGTCTCGCCGGCGCCCTCGCAGGTGGGCGTGGCGGGCGCGCGCAGGGCCTCCTGGCCGGCGGCGCGCAGGATGTCGAGCGCGCGCTGCACGGCGGCGAAGTCCTCCGACTGACGCCTCCTCGCGGCGACCATTCGGGGGCGGGTGGCCTTGCGGACGGCCGGGTCGGGCTTCTTGGGTGTCGGCGGCATCCCGAGACTTCAGCTCGCGGCGACAGAAGAATATCCGACTTGCGGGTAGGGTCGTATTTTGTACCTACCCCCACCTGTGCCGACTGCACCGGCGGGGGCGTAGAATGCGGTGGGCGTGTAGCACTCGCGACCGCGGCTGCACTATTCACTTTCCACCGCTAGTTAAAGCCGATCCCGGTGAGACCCGCTTGTGGGAGGCCGGTATCGACAGTAACACTACGGTGTACGGTGAATAGAGCGGTATCGTAAGAATGCGGTCCGGGCGAGTTAAAAAAGTTTAGGTATTTTAAGAAAAATACAAAAACAGGTCACTTAAGCAACACGACTATCCCAACTATAGAGGTAAGTATGAATTACAATAGGGCGAGACGGTGGTTGGTCGTGGCAAAATCTTAACACCGCGATCTATAAGTGCAACGTGGAGCGTACAGCGACATCTATGCGGCAAATATTGGTATGTGACTATACTTTTATAGATGACGTGTAGCTTTCCCCTTTAAGACCATACCAAAAGCATCTAATTTTAGTGCGGCCGAGTTGTCAGTAATAGACGGACTGTCTGAATGTGTTTCTATAAATAAGGTTAAATACGAGTTAAAAATGCCTTCATGTGTTGTAGGTTGGTGCAAAAACAGTCATAGTAATTTAAGGACAGTGGAACGACTTTTCACGTGTTACTTACAGATAACTTCGGTATTTTTTTTATATAAATATAATAATTTTTATGATATTTTTCTATACTACCGTTCTTAACTAAAATGCCATAACTCCATACAATTTAACAATAGCATACGTCTTTTTAAAATAGTAGGATAGTATAGGGATGTTGTTATGCCAAATGAAGCAAGATTTTTATTTAACTGATATTTGATTTCTTAATATTACATTGTAATATATTTTTTTCTTTTTTTTGGATTGCACGACCTATGCAAAAGTACCTATTCTCAAATATATATTTAAATTTGATATTTCCATTTTACATCGAATATTCTTTCCATTCAGATCACCGTAGGGTAAAAGCGGCCCGATTATAGAACAAGAAAATGATAGGATGCCTAGCAAAACATCTATGATTTGTTCTCTTCATTTCAAATTTGAAGATTTTTACCTGTCTAAAAAGGGTTCACTATTGGAATGCATAATAACGAATGTAATAATATACTTACGCATAATGTCTTCTAGCCGAAATATTGTCAAGGCGAATCATATTTATGCATATTTTTTTACGCATAATATTTAAAAGCATACACATTAAAGGCATACCCGTCATAATAACTAATATCACACAGTATAAATACAAAATTGCATAATAATTATTACGCATCATTTCACGATGCATACAAATAGTTTATCCTAAAATTAGACTACCAATTGGCATGATTGACATGCTATTATAGTTAGCTGCCTTTCGTTTACGATTGACGATTAAACGTTAGCGATTGGCAACTTGTTTAAGCATCCAGGCGTTCTACTGTATACGGAGAATGACGGTAGATTCACATTTAGTTTTATGAATAAAAGAGACGGTGAGTAATAAAAAAATGTAAGCGATTAAGGAAAATCGATTGTGAAACATGGAAAATCAAGTGTGTATAATATATGGGAACAATAGTGAGGTCGACGGGGGTCTGCGATGCAGACCCCCTCTTCTGCGTAGTTTAGGCGCTTCGCGCCTGGACAACACACTAACCTAACCTAACCTAATTTATCTATACTTTGAAATTAGATAGTTACGCATTTTAATATTTTCGATTCAAGAGACCCGCAACAGAATAAAAGAACATTCTAAAATATGTAAAATACTCAATATGTAAAATGCATGTTAATTGATTTAAAATTGATATTAAATAAATAAAAAGTGTTTTATTCAAATAGGGAACTAAAATTATGGTTTCCGAAATATATATGGCTAGTAACCATTAGTCCAAACAGTAATATGCGTAGTATACATTAGGCAAATATAAATTAGTCGAAGTTAAATTATTACAAAACTTTAATATGCGAACAAAGTAGTATGCCGAAATAGTTACTATGCGATAGTACATTTATGCTAATACAAATTATGCGAAGAAAAGTATGCCAAAACAGAATAGCCTGAAAAAGATTATGCGACCAGAAGGTATACCTCTAAAAAGGGGTATACGCAGCTTAATAAAACCGCCATATCGATTTGTACTGTAAGTATTTTTGTATGGAATAATATAATTCAAAAAGAACTCATGAATTTGAATCTTATTTAATGTAGTAAATTAGTTTCATGAACCTAAATAAATTCAGATGGTGTTTTCAAATGAAACATCGCTGCCATTACTTCAGCCTAAGAACTAGCAGCCGGATAGAAAAATTAAGAGCGATATACTTGCAACTTTTTATTCAGAATGGTGGATACAAGGGATATTTCCTTACATTGTATTGTTTTATTTCATTACTACATTTTAAGACTTAAGTATATTTTACACTGAAAAAAATTATAATAATTACTTTTATACTGAATTCTTGACCGGCTCTTTAATGTACGGCATAAAACGATCCAAGTCACATTTTTTTTTCAAATATCCGCAAACTTCTAGGTTGGCATGGCAGTTATAAGTAGCAACAACTGCATGAATGTTATTAGCGAATTCTTGTTGCTGATTGGTATTTGTTGACATTATATGCATTTCACCTACACTTAACTATTGATATTAGAGCAATAGAGATAAGTATAATTTAGTATATTTTTGTTTAGGGTCTGTAAGCGTATCGCCTTATTTAAATGTGGGTGTATTTGGTTTGTGTGCTAATGGTCCTGATAATTTGAAAGGCGATGTTGTCGAAGGCGGCATCCATGGTGTATATGCGTTCGCTGCGCGTAGCACGTTAATTGGATAAAACCGGACCATCATAAGATTCATAAGCTACGGTGACGCGGTATCGCGGGTGAAATTAAGACGCATGCAGTTTAGATTGCGATCCAAACTTGCTCATTTTCAAGTAGAGATGGGTAACTCAGGAGCGAGTCATTCAAAAGATATATATCTCTCCGTGCTATCGACTCACTCTTCATATCTTTACAAATCGAACCATATCTATATCCGTCGTATATCATTACACGCACACAGAGTCTCACTCGCCAACCCGTGAAGCGAATCGCGCGAGTCGCGATACAAACGGCTCGCGCGTTCGGCAACTTTCGGCACGCGCTCGGTCAAATCCGCGCGGCCATATTTATCTCGCTCGCGCTAGGGTGGCACCGTATGTTCTTTTTCGCTCTCGGCTCAATCGGCTCTCTCCATATCTCCTAGATTAGCTCCCGCGCCAAAATGAAATGACAATTTTAAGCAAACACGCGTTTACTCTCAATGAGTAATTGAATACTCAATTGCAAGGGCGTTAAGCTCAAAATAGCATAGCCTCATACTTGCAACTTTATTAATAAACTGGTTTTGTTTCGTCTTTTAAAAAGTTGAAGTAACTTTTCAAGCTATTTGCGGTCATATTGCTATGATTTTAAAGTTTATGATATTTTTAACATTTGTATGCAAACTGCAATTTCAAATATGACTTATTTACGAAAATTACGAAATAGGTAATTCCTTTATTGTGCCAGTTAAACCTTGACCTTGGTGCGCTCGGCTCGGGATCGGGATTAATTTTATTTTCGTTTGCGATGTTTTGTTTGACGTCGCGGAAGTAATTTAATTTAGTAGTTTTCAAGTTTTGTAAATATATGTATGTAGTAATAGTCGTGTAATTGTAAATTATTAAGTGACAGTAGTGTACAATTTTGTGTAAATAAATAAACAATGTAAATATTAAGTGTAAATTACTGTAATTTATAAATAGTGGTTAAATAACTGGACTATTTTAGTTAATTAACAATATAAAAATGTCATCGGGCAGAAAACGAAGTGCTCTCTGGAACCACTTCGACGAAGTGGAACAGAAAAAAGTGAAATGTAATTATTGTGCAAGAATAATTACAATGAGTAGCGGAAATGTTGGTAATCTGGGGAGACATTTAAAAAATTTACACCCCACGGTGCCCCTGAACATCGAGAGGCAAGTAATGACACCTCCGGCCCCGTCGCAGCCATATCAAGCAAATGTTGCTGATGCCTCACAGCAGCCTGAACAGCTACAAGAGGATTTAAGAGCAGGTATAGATGATCCGTCCACTAGTTCCAATGTCGCTCCAGCGCCTTTAGCTCGAACTCGTGTTGGAGTTCCAGCTCTAGTGCCCCTTCAGCCGTCCATAAGGGACTTTGCGCAGGCTAAGTCCTTGCCACCTCGACGTGCCCAGCAAATAGACGAGCAACTTGTACTGATGATTGCTCACGGATATTATCCGTTCAGTATGGTCGAAGACGTAGAATTTAAAAAATTTGTAAATATGTTGTGTCCGGGTTATAAGCTGCCGACTAGAAAAGCCCTGGCAAAGTCCCTTATTCCCAAACTCTGCCAGAAAAAGGAAGAAAAGGTGAGGGAAAACGTAAAGACAGCAAGTGCCATCTGTCTAACAACAGATGGCTGGACGTCAGACAACAACGACAGTTTTCTGGCCGTCACCGCCCATTACTTGAAAACAACGGACTCGGAAACCAAGCTCCAATCCAATTTACTTGGATGTGTGGAATATAATGAAAGGCATACGGCAGAAAACTTAACGGAGTTTTTAATAGTACATTGTGCATCAAGGGAGGTAAGTACGGAATTACTAACGAGAGTGTTAGAAGCCCGACGCCGTTAGGCGGAGGGCTTTTATGACTCGAGTTAGTATTCCGCTTACCGACCGTGATGCATACAATGTTTTTCATCACACTTGCCAACCAAAAAATAAGTTTTAAGACAAAATATTATTAAATGACGTACTGACATATCTATTACTCCCTAGGGAATTTCACTTTTCTATTACTCCCGCTACTCGCGCAAGCAATGGCGCGCTTAGACAGCAAGTGTGATGAAAAAATATTACCATGGAGTGGAATATTGAAAATAAAATAACGGCGATTGCCAGTGATAACGCAGCAAACATCACGGCAGCGATTCGGGGGGGTGACTGGCGGCAGATACCATGCTTTGCGCATACCCTGAATCTGTGCGTGCAGAATGCTATAAAGCATCTGCAACCAACCCTCTCCAAAGTTAAAAGCGTAGTCGAATTTTTCAAAAGGAGTACCCAAGCGTCCCACAAGTTGTTGGAATTTCAAAAACAGTTAAATTTGCCGCAACTAAAATTAAAACAAGATGTCGCCACAAGGTGGAACTCGACGTACGACATGTTGGATAGATTTATCCTAGCAAAAGATGCCATAAAAACGACCTTGTCGTTGACGAGGCCAGACCTATTGTTGACTGAAGAAGAGTGGTCCATTATCGAGCAAGTTGTGCCGGTCTTGAAAATGTTTAACGACGTCACGGTTGAAATAAGCAGCGAAAAAAACATTTCCCTGGCAAAAGTTTTGCCTATGCTTAAAATAATGCTGACCCACATACAAACAAAACTCAACGATAATATTGGCAATCAAAACCCAGCAGTCAATCTTTTAGTCGGAGAGCTTCACAGGGAAGTGACTCAAAGATTTGGGGGCATCGAAGCCTCCGTCTTGAACGCGGAGGCCACCATACTAGACCCGCGGTTTAAGAGCAAGGGGTTTCTGGACACCAGGCTCTATGAAAGGGCAGTAAAAGAACTGCGACTAAAAATAGGCCGTCTCCGACCAACAAACACAGCGGTAGAAACACCAGCACCGCAAGTGGAACCTCAACCGGGCCCTAGTAACAAATCTGCATTTTGGGCGACCTTCGACGATGAATGGGAAAACAAACACCTGAAAACCCCATAGCAGCGGGCATCGTCGAAGTAGACAAATATCTACAGGAACCGCTGTTAAGACGCACCGAAGACCCACTAAAGTGGTGGCACGCACGTCGAGATCTGTACCCCTTGCTCTACAACTACATTATGAGACGATTTAATCTCGTGGCTACATCCGTGCCGTGTGAGCGGATCTTTTCTAAAGCCGGCTACACGTTAAACGAACGCAGAAGGCGTCTCACGACAAAGAAAGTCTCGCAACTTTTATTTATAAGTTGTAACCCAGATTCCTAAATAAGAAAGAAAAAATACCTATGACATTTGTACGTATGTAAATAAAATATGATTGTTAATATTGTAAATAATAATCAAGAATCAATGTACATAGCCATCAATCTCGAAATACGCCAACCTATTAATGAAAATAGCTCTTTGTGCTTTTATTTTACAGCGTGTAATTCAATTTTTATTTTCAAATCAATAGGTTGACAGTCCTAAGCCTGTCAAGTATGAAGGGAAATTTAATGGCTTATAGATGTAATTCTATATAATATAGCTCTTTTCTTTTAATCAATACCCAATACCAATATTGTCTAGATCGTACATTAAACGCAAGAAACATGCGAGTAAAAA
Organism: Thaumatotibia leucotreta; assembly: GCA_025490895.1. Taxonomy (NCBI): domain Eukaryota; kingdom Metazoa; phylum Arthropoda; class Insecta; order Lepidoptera; family Tortricidae; genus Thaumatotibia; species Thaumatotibia leucotreta. The sequence continues at coordinate 72,669 of JALPQI010030554.1, read as the reverse complement.
ATCATACCAGTCCAATCCATACATCTAAAAAAACTTTTAAATTCGCGCCTTTTTTTAAATGAAAAAATTGAATTGCTACGATCAAAATTATCGGTCGATGAATGAAATATAGTTACATACTTACAGATAATATAACAACTGTATAAATTACAGTTAACTAATATAAACAATAATCATTCTTTCTTTTCATTGTTATCGCCATCCATTTTTATTTCATATCTGAGCGAATTGAGCGAGAGGACTCTGCCGATATACGGGAGTGAAAGGACTGACGGGAGCCAAACTAACGAAACTAAATCACGGATATATAAGGATATAAAGATATAAAAGAGTGATTCATATCCCACGCGTCGAAAGATATGTATCTCTCTTTTCTTTAAAAAGACACATTTCGCCCATCTCTATTTTCAAGGATAAAGGGGGGACAGCGCGTACGCAGTCCCCACTACCAAAAATTACGCATCCGAGTTATCCACATTAGGGATAATCGCAAGGGTCAACCCAACCGCAGTGCAATGGGAGAGTCTCGCCCTGGGGGAACCGCCTTCTTGATCACGGTGTCCCCTATGCCAGGTAAGTATGAATTTTTTAAAGTTGAGCGAGAGGGTCGTTGGTCGCGGGAAAATCTTAACACCGCGATCTACGAGTGCAACGTCGAGCGTACAGCGACATCTATGCGGCAAATATTGGTATGTGACTATCCTTTTATAGATGGCGTGTAGCTTCCCGTTTTAGACCATACCAAAAGCATCTAATTTTTATTTATTTTGTGAATGCTATGGCTACAATATATTTATATCCTTTAAACCAAATCTCAAAGGACAAAGCTAGAAACTGAAGAATCCATTTCTAGCTGCCTAACCCATTACGATCATTTAATGACGACATTTTAAAATTATAACCTGCTTATTCATAAACATTCACAACGTGTAGCTTTCCCCTTTTAAACCATACCAAAAGCGTTAAATTATTATATTTTTTGTGAATAGTATGCTAAAGCTTTAAAGCCAAATCTCAAAGGACAAAGCTATAAACAGGAGAATCCGGTTCTAGCTGCCTAACCCAATTACGGGACTGAGCAAGTAATGATGACATTATAAATTTCTAGCCTGCTTAATAGGGTAAATGACCCATTTTTCAAAAATTTCGATTTTCTGAAGAGCATAGTTACAAAACGGTGCCATTTGATATTTGATTATCACTCTTATTTTTATTATATTTTTAATTTAAGTTTTTCTGCCTCCGGATTTGATTAGTAATTTTCCTAAAATGTATGGAACTTCACAAAAAAAAGTTATTATTTTCGTCTTTTTTTTCGTCTCTTTTGGCTCCATAACTATAGAAAAGCTATTTCCAGGTAAACACAATACTCAAACATAGCTCATGTTGCAATAAAAAGTAAAAACATAGATATCAACTGTGGTCAATACAAAATGTACTGAAGTTTCTATGAAATCTTTCAATTAGATCCGGAGGCAGAAAATTAATTCCGATGGCCAAATAATTTTGCACACTCTTTGTCGACCTAATTACGGAACTATTCACACCTGTTACTACATAGTAAAAAAACAAATACTTTTTTTTTCTTCATACATCAGTGACCCACCCTACTGCTTAATCAAAAACATTTACATTTATGTATACTGAAGTCGGTATCGGTAACAGTAAGAGAACCGTTTTTAAAGGTTTACCCCCTTATTCATAAACGTCTCCTAACTTATTAAGCCGTAGGCTTATAATGGTACCGCGTCTAATCGTGTGTCGGTGTTGCCGTCACGTTTTAACAATAGTATACAAAAGCAAAAGTGACGCGACGGACGCCCCTTCGGCCGTTTTCGACACCCTAGGTTCGAAACCAGTAGAGAAAACGGAATTATTTTTCTTTTTTGGAAACCTGGTTTCGAATCAAGAATAATAATTCTGTTTTCTAACTTGGTTTCCAATACAGAATGTACAGTCTTCTTTTGAAACTCAGTCATAGATATAACAGATATGCATTAAAACTATTTAATTATAGCTTTGACATTCAAAGTCACAAGAAATAAGAACTTCACTTAGACGTCAGATAGCTAACAATTTGCGCGTGGAATTACAAATCTGGTATTTATGCAACAAATTTATCTTTTTAACCAATATGGAAAACGCAAATCCGTTGAGGAGAGCAATTGTGGAAGAAAATAAATGTATTTTTTACGGGTGCTATGAAGTAAATCTCCACCGGCCTTCAGATTTTCATAAGGCGATGTTGTTGTGTAAACATAATTTGTATTTACCGCCTAACACGAACTTGTGTATTCATCACATGGACACCAAAGAATGGAGTCATGCTATTACATCGGCTACAATTCCAACAGAAGTTTTTGACGACGAACTTACGCAAGATGTAGTTAATATATTCAAAAGTGTACTACAACACGTGCAACTTAGGTACAGTTTCTTCTGCATTACAGTTGCTATAAAATAAATAACTGAGATATCAATTAATCACTTATTTACTTCATAGCACCCGTTAAAAAGACATTTATTTTCTTCCACAATTGCTCTCCTCAACGGATTTACGTTTTCCATATTGGTTAAAAAGATACATTTGTTGCATAAATACCAGATTTGTAATTCCACGCACAAATTGTTAGCTATCTGACGTCTAAGTGAAGTTCTTATTTCTGGTGACTTTGAATGTCAAAGCTATAATTAAACAGTTTTAATGCATATCTGTTATATCTATGACTGAGTTTCAAAAGAAGACTGTATATTCTGTATTGGAAACCAAGTTAGAAAACAGAATTATTATTCTTGATTCGAAACCAGGTTTCCAAAAAAGAAAAATAATTCCGTTTTCTCTACTGGTTTCGAACCTAGGGTTTCGAAAACGGCCGAAGGGACGGACGCGTAGCACGATAATTGGATAAAACAGGACCATCATAAGATTCACAAGCGACGATATAGCAACGGTGCTGACGGTATCGTGGGGGAAAATAAGACGCATGGATAATAGATTGCGTACGAAATTGTATCATTTTCAAGTATAAAGGGGGGGACAGCGCGTACGCAGTCCCCACTACCAAAAATTACGCATCCGAGTTATCCACATTAGGGATAATCGCAAGGGTCAACCCAACCGCAGTGCAATGGGAGAGTCTCGCCCTGGGGGAACCGCCTTCTTGATCACGGTGTCCCCTATGCCAGGTAAGTATGAATTTTTTACAGAAGAGCGAGAGGGTCGTTGGTCGTGGCAAAGTGTTAACACCGCGATCTACAAGTGCAACGTGGAGCGTACAGCGACATCTATGCGGCAAATATTGGTATGTGACTATCGTTTATAGATGACGTGTAGTTTTGCCCTTTTAAATCATATCAAAAGCGTCAATATTTTTAATGTGAATGGTAGGGCTTGTATATTGCTTATACATTGCTTTTTGAAACCAAATTCTTGCCAATTTACATACAGAACAAGGTTCAAATTAAAAATAGAAAAAGTAACTATGATGGACCTTACCAGGTTAAACTTTTTTTGACAACTCCACTGCATGTAATTTTTACCGATACTGCCAACATAATGACCTTACCGTATTAATCTGCACCGCTTCAGGAAGTTTGTCGCTTTTTTCCTTAACGACCAGTGGTGACTTCTCAACAGGTACAGTCGACGACAAAGATATGTAAACACTTTTCTACCTTATTCCATTGTAATAAGGTGCAAAAGTGTATACATATCTTTGTCGTCGACCCTACGAGCGCTAGTGAATCGTCGTAAGGCTCCTCTAGGCTCCTTCATGAAATCCGCTATTTTGTTCAGGAAGTCCATGGTCAGGATGAGATTGAAGCTGAACAAAAATCCTCATTGCGTGCAATTTTTAGCGATAATAGCCACATAATGTACTTACCGTATTAATTTGCACCGCCTCAGGAAGTTTTTCGCTCTTTTCCTCGACGACCTGTGGGGACTTCTCAACAGGTACGAGCGAAAGTGAATCGTCAGAAGGCTCCTCTAGGCCTGACTTCATGAAATCCGCTATTTTGTTCAGGAAGTCCATGTTCAGGATGAGATTGAAGCTAAACAAAAACCCTCGTTGCGTGCAAATTTTACTGATAATGCCCACATAATGACCTTACCGTATTAATCTGCACCGCTTCAGGAAGTTTGTCGCTCTTTTCCTTCAAGACTTGTGGGGACTTCTCAACGGGTACGAGAGAGAGCGAATCGTCAGAAGGCTCCTCTAGGCCTGACTTCATGAAATCCGCTATCTTGTTCAGGAAGTCCATAGCTAGGATGAGATTGAAGCTGAACACCCTTATGTCAACTGGAATGGAAAAAATAAAAACGGTCATAATCAGTACAAAAACAACAGTGATACTGTTATATTTTTTTTAGAACCTTACTTTTTTTGTGAAACAACTTAATTATACCGTAAAAATAGGTAACTTAAGACTAGCTTAAGCGTAGTCAAATAGCCCCCTTCGTCCCTGGCGCAAAGGTATTATCAAACCGTGATCAGGTTGCTTAGACAAGTTGCCAATCGCTAACGCTTAATAGTCAATCGTAAACACAGACAACATAACCTAAAGACGTAGCTTTAGACAATTACTTCATTTAAACCGATGCTGCCAAAAATGCTGAGGTGCGGGCGGCGTAACATGAGCTAACTGTGTTGTGATTCGTCGTTTCAAGGTCAATGAGGTGTAAAACAAAAATGTCCGCCGGTCGCTAGTGATTTCCGAATGTCGATAAAGGTATCGATGGTTACAATGTCTATTGCTTTCACAATTCGATATTTGTCAGTGACTTACCGACAAAACCGTAAATCCATATCCGTATCCGTACTAATGCATACCATACCTAAATGCGAAAGTATGTCTGTCAGTTTACTGAGTCTACACGCTTAAATCGCTAAACCAATTTAGATGAATGCATTTTATATAAAAAAAATATTTGTACTGTCTGTCTGCTGTGTCTTCATTTTCACATTTAAACCGGTTTAAATGAAATTTGGAATGGAGATAGTTTAAGACCCGGGAAAGGACAAAAGATAGTTATTTTATCATCCACGCAGACAAAGTTGCGGTCAAATATTAATATCACAATATATCTTTTCTGAGACAATAAATAAAACAATTTTATAAAATATACTTTTATTTGTACAATCGTTACCTCGTAGTTAAAAATTAAAGTTAAAAATTAAGTTAAAGTTACCAAAAAACTACCATTAAAATACGTTGTATATAAAATTCGTATATTATTCGTTTTTGTTAATTTGAAATATTCCGGTTTAAAGTGTCGAGAACATATCACACTGCTAGGAGCAGGAAACCAATCATGTGACCGTTTTGTAGCATTCATCCACATTTCTTTCATGTTTGGGCATTTAGAGAAGATACACAATATTATTTTGACATAATAGGATAATTGAATATAATCGTAAAATCTTATCGATAGTAAACAGACTGCAGGCATAGACATCACTAGTTCGGATACGGAGACTCCACCGCAGTCTGTTGCTTGGTACGATTGAGAATAAAGATTTTAATTTATCTTTAGTTACCTTATCGATAGTAAACAAACATACTCTACGGTCATCCCTAGTTCAGACGGCCTACCTGCTCGTTACGCTAGACAAGGAGGGAGTTATACTTCGTGCAAAGTGTTAGAAAGAGACTTTGTAAAAAGACATCAACGAGTGCACTAGATTTTATGCTAAACTATTTTTAATTTTAATTGAAATTTATAAAAAATTGCTCACTTGTGAAACGAAATACCATCTTTTTGCACACTAGATGTTTTTGTATTCTTGCCACACAATTTCACGCAACAGTAATGCATTTTGCATGACGTAAATCATGTTCAAACTTTCGTAATTATCTCATGAACGCCGGCCGCAGACTGAAGTTAGCAATGGAGGCGTGGCTCTAATATGGAGTGAATTCACCGTATGCGTGACAGAGGGGGTCGCCCGGCTATGCTACGTCTTGAGGTTATGTTGTCTGTGATCGTAAATGAAAGGCAGCTAATTGTCTTTGTCGCACTAATATTAAAGAGTGACAGAGAGGAAAAGCTACGATACGATACGGTCTAAGCATGCAGAAGTAAATTCGAAAGTACTGTTGACCCAGCATTTACCAACAAAATACTTGTTTTCAGATGTAGTGAGTGATTAATTTATCTGTTGCCTGTAAGTCTCTGCACTTAAACTATAAGTATAAATACATAAATATATGTAACTATGGATATATCCTAGATTGACTTATAACACTGTATTTACAAATTTGAGTCAACAGTATTTACAAATTTAGTTCTGATCGCGGTTTGATAATGCCCATTACACTAGCCGCGTTACCACTCTGCACAGTGATGGACAACGTTACCTTTAGGATGTATATAAAAGATGTAACTTACTGTAAGTGTCTTGATTCTTCATAGTGTATGTAATATCAATCATACTACGTATTTTGTCGGCGCTTTCCATGATAGCTGATTTTTGAACATCCGTGACGTCACCTGCTTCCCGGCGACGCTCTAAATACCTGAAGGAATAATTTGTCCATTTTATAAAAAAAATGGTTGGAATATAAATTTTTCTCCTTACGCTTCTGTATACAAATTGTATGGGGAAATACATGGTGAATATTGTCGTTTACCGTACGTTAACCGATTAATATAAAATAATATTACTAGGTTTTCTTAGAAAACTGAAAAATCTCTTAATCGATATATCTATCTATAGTTTATTAAGACTTGAAGTTTCTTAAAATTTACTTAACAAGTTTTTTGTCCCTTTCGATCTTATAGACATATTGATAAGATCGAGACAAACAATACTTATGGACTTGCTAAGTTAAGTGACGTTTATGAATAAGGTGGTTTATTACTCCAATGAAAGTTAAACTATTGAAATTGGAACAGATTTCTTATTTTTTTAAAGAAAAGATATTCAACCTTTTGTTTTACAGGTTACTATATAATAATACCTATAACAACATAACGGTAAATCATGCAGGTAGGTTTAGGCACTACCGGCGGTGATAGCTGATAGCTGGGCGAGTATCGCCGTGTCTCTTTTATTTACACGGGAGTGCGTATCTTTTGTTCGTGTTTGTAGCCGATAGTTCATAGCTTAGTAGCTAGCGGTGAGACCAGTGCCTTAGGGTGCACTGTGGTCCCGCGCCCTAAGAAGGGCGGTCATAGGCATATCGCGCAGTTAACAGCTGCATTAATGCATGCCAAAACATGTAATTATGAAATATTATAGTAAATTACAGTTAAATAAACAAACTATAGTACCATAACGATATTTTATTAGGTTTATAGAACTATATTTTGTAACAGTAACAGTAATAGAGCACTTAAATTATATCGGTAAGAAAATAAAAATAAAGTAATAATTACAATTATATATTTAAACTAATTTCATCTAATTTAAACGAATTACTGTCCTGAATGATTATCTTATTACATTTTAAATAGTTCTACCTGTAATTAAATTAGTGTATACAATTAAAATATATAATCTACGTGTCTTCTAATGAACATCTCTCCTTATGACTTGTAATAATTTCATAACTAGTTATAACAAATTTACTACATACATGATTGCTTATATTCGCTATGCCCGGTACTCCCATCAAACCCCCATTTCCCTATTTAAACAAACTCGTTAGTGAGATCAATATTTTTTACAACATCTTTTCATGATTCTAGTATTCTGCATGTTAAAAGGTCCAAAAATATTGTGATTCTATTACGGCTGATGATTCCGTAACATAACTCACTGATGGATAACACAGCTTCTTAGACTCCAACTTTTTTTGATAGGATGGTAACGCATTCGGAGACTTCTTATTAATCAATTCTTTCATCAAATTATACTGATGATTACTCAACTTTGCCTCATTTATAAAAGATAATAACACTTCATCCACAGAATTGATGTGAGATTGACTGGATTCGCTAAGCAAAGAGTTTATCGTAGAATGATCTACCTTAGCTAGCTCCGCTAATCTGCGCCGTTTGGACCTTTTGCTGCAGTCCATGAAATCCTTTCTAAAATTATGACCACTCGTTGTAGAACAATCACTACCCGGCAGGCACTCTTCTAGGTGCACGGTACTATCTACATTTTCATTCGATAGATTACAGACTTCAATGCTGTTCAGGCAATCACTGTATTTTTTTAATATACGAGATTTTGATCGCTGGATCTTTTTCCAGTTGCTGTCTATTATTAAAAAACTAATAATAATATATTCTCTTGCATAAGTGAGAAATCTTCTCATGTAAGTTATCGGTATTGACATTTTCAACATCTGGCAGTAACTGTGATAGTGTTTGAAACACTTGACGAATTCCTTCAATGTCGCAATCGGTCTTCTTAACAGACAATCAAGTCTTAAAAATAAGAATCCTTATAAAAAACACTTAAAAGTTGTACCTAAAATAAATAAATAAACAGTTACATAAAAATTCGTTTTTTCGTAGCATGTTCTACGCTTCTGAACGCAAGGCGTAGACCTCTTCTATAGCCCACAATCGCAAGTCAACGCAAAATTTCTTAAGTTATTCGTAAAATTGAGTTTTTAATAAACATTATCATATATCATTTATTACCGGCATCGGCCGGCCTTGCAGTTAAAAGTTTCGATAAAAATCAGAAAACACTAAATAGTATTGCGACTTAACTGCCTTGGCGTAGCACCTCATTAGTGAATATATTATGTATTCATAATTTAAAAAGAACCACAAAACATATAATGCATACCTTCAACTTGAATATCCATTGCAAAGCAAACGCGTAAAAAATTTTTTTTTTGAAAAAACTCGTGTCGCGTATTACGCTAATGAGCTTCTTGATAACAGTAGTAACAAGGACTTATCCGTTGTGTTCACTTCAGATGACCAAACATAAATGTTCTATATAACTAGTTCCAATTATTTTTATATCATGACTTAATATGACTAATAGGTAAGTAATTAGGATAAAGATAATGATATTATTCAATCATCGTCATTGGACCTCTATGACCTACTACGGGACCACAGTGGGGTGCCTGGCCGGAATATACGGAGAAGGCAATTGTTTGAAATTTTTTTGCGATAATCCGTTATGGACCCATTTGAAAACTAAATAATAATTTCGTTTGTATGACCAATGATACTGACGGATACATTTAAGCGGTTTAATAATAACTGCACATAGCTTTTATTAAATGTATATGCTAAGTGAAAGTTACTATTTTAACATGTTATTGGCTGCAAAAATATAATTCTAGAATAAATTCATCGCTATTGTGCAGTCAAAAGCACCTGGATTAATCACCTTTTTTCATGTCAATCGTTTCTATGGTGACATTCCCCTGGGTCACTCTTAAATCTCAGTTAATAGCATCAAAATTTTCAAAAATTGAATAACAACAATAAAGGTGATTGACCCACTTACCTCAATAAGTACTTTGGCATCGGTTATTTATAATTAGTCGGCTCAAAGGTCAGAATTTAATTGTAGTATAGCCCCAACCTATTCAGTCCTGTATAGCCGCAACCTAATTGAAACTTGATTCCATTCCTAATAAGGAACCTATATTAATTAACCTAAATGAAAGCCATAAAACATTGGGCTCAGATTACTGTAATTCCAGCTACTTCCTAGGAACACCCACGAACATTACCTTGACCTTAGTATAAAAAGCCTTGTTTCACAAATAAATATATTCAGTTTTACCTCAGACTTCGTTGTATTGTATCATTTACTTCGTCAAACCACACCTCAAAATATTTATACATACCTGGTTAGCTTTTCACCACGATCAGGCCTGGTATCGTCCAAAGTACAGTCGACCAAAAGCAAAGACGTATTGATAGAGCCGTCTGAGAGCATGCGCCCCTTTACGGAGAATAACACGAGACAGAGACGCGCCAGTTCGATATCTCTTTCGCTCCCTTCTGCGACTTTCTGGAAGTTATATAAGCGACGTCACACATACACACATCACATCAACAGCATATTTAGTTGCTGGAAATAAGCCTCTCTTATTACCAGAGATCGGACAAATGTGTGTCATTATCAGTGATCGGTTTTTTGGATTCCCCCGGCAGGTCTCCTATAGTAACTTGAAAAATAAACTTTGATTATGTATACGTATTTCCATGCAATTTGCCATGTTTCTGTTCAAAAAAATATGTTCTTTTGTTTGTAATATAATAGTATTCATTTTAGTTACATGCGTCATTTTTTTATACGCGAAATCCCGCGAGGGTGAATCCAAAAAACCGATCACTGGTCATTGTTCGCAATAATATGGACAATACTCCAAAGTTGATTGAATAAATAAATAAACGAATAATTTATTGAAATTTTATTTCGATGCTCTAAGGTGACTATTAACAATGGTTTTCATAGTTACCGGTGTCAAATATGTAACTTTTTAAAAATGATTACTTATTCAATCAACTTCGGAGTCGTGTCGATATTATTGCGAATAATGACGCACATTTGTCCGATCTCTGCATTACCTATGCCTATGGACGCATAAGGAGGTAATGCCCATAATCGCCACGATGGATTAATCGACGTCACTGATAAATATTTCGTTTACAACCAAAGGCAAATGAGACATTTTTTGTTCTTTAGCATTGCTAATTATCATAATACACGACGTATTAGTATTACGGACTACGGACGTGTAAAATAATCAAAAACTTCGTCGTTAGTCAAGAAAATTGAAAATGACCGTGTGCATTGTTATAAAAAAAATATCTTCATAAACGCATTTTATTTCATAGTTCCAGTTCTAGTTATTCTCGAATTGATGTTTGAGTGACGGTAAATATGTAGTAAAAACTGTATACACGGTTACTTACACGAAATCCAAACGTAAAACAATTGAAATAATACAGGGTGTTAGTCTAAGGGTCTCACCAAACCAATCGACGCGGAGTCGGCTTTCGCCGAGTGTTTTACACCACACTATTCGCATTTAGCCGATCGACCGTCTCCGCGGTTGAACACCTGCGTTAAGCAGTCTCACCCTCCTTACGGCCATCGAAACGCTCGATCGGCTGCGATTTGCTACCGCAACAGTTGTAAAGCGGCGGTCGGCTCTCCCGTGCTCCGTCCTGCCGTCGAGACGTCCGACAGCACGCGTACAGCCGCTGAGTCCGACGAACAGATAGATAGGACAGCGGGTGATCGGCAATCGTAAATCTCATTTTTGGAGACTAGTTGTTAGTAACTAGTTTGAAATTGAACAGACGTGTATGATTACGACAGTATTACTTCGTGTTGTCAGATCTATTGCAGATTTTAATGTGGGTAATAATTCAAATGAATAAATACAAACGCATCAGTAGCTACTTCGGCCGTCATCGGTTCTTTTCGGCCGTCGTCAGCTATGTTCGGCCGTCGAAGACGCTGAACGGCTTCCGCCAGCTCTGACCGGTCCTTATGCCCTGGCCACGACATCGGTCTAAGGCTAACAGCGGCGAGCGAATCCATGAGTGGGAGCGGGATGCCGATATAGGTACGAGAGGGAGCACCATACGTTTTCCGCTAAGCCGGTCGCCTTAGACCGATGTCGTGGCCAGGGCATTATCGTAGGTACTCGGCCGTGATCGGAGCCGTTCAACTCTTTCCGGCACCGTACGGCGGTATTAGGAGATTTAGGAATGCGAACGTGTGCGTTAGGCTGCAAACGGGGTCGTACGAATGCGAACAGCTTTACGGCAAAACACCGTTTTCCCGTCGAAAGACGTCGTTCCGCGTGGGCCGAGCCGATTTACGATGTCCTCGCTCTTATTGCGTTGACATAAAGCTTTTTCCGTACGCGATTAGCCGAAACGGCGTCGACTAGTTTGGTGAGACCCTAATACGGGCGAAGCTCCTGACGGGAGTTAGTTTTGGACATAAGTACATTTAGATAACTTTTACATAAAATTAGAGCACCAAAATTATCCGTTCGAAATTCGGCGCGCAATGTAGGCAACATACTCAAGTTAAACGCTTGTTGTCAGCTAATTCCAAAAGCAGATGGCAATCAATGCATTAAAAGTATAAATCCGAATAATTTTTCTAAATTATCCTAAATTCTTAACACTCCCCCCTACTAGATTACAATGATTAAAGGGGGGGACGGCGCGTACGCAGTCCCCACTACCAAAAATTACGCATCCGAGTTATCCACATTAGGGATAATCGCAAGGGTCAACCCAACCGCAGTGCAATGGGAGAGTCTCGCCCTGGGGGAACCGCCTTCTTGATCACGGTGTCCCCTATGCCAGGTAAGTATGAATTTTTTACAGAAGAGCGAGAGGGTCCTTGGTCGCGGGAAAATCTTAACACCGTGATGTACGAGTGCAACGTGGAACGCACAGCGACATCTAGCGGCAACGTTACAACTAAATTCTTGAGCTCCCAAAACATGACAACATTGATAACGAATTTGATCCTTATACCTCGAACAAACGTTTTAAAATGTATACTCGTGCATATATTATTTATGTATTTTCTTCTGTTACCTACCGCAATTATTACTCATGAAATAAAACTATTTTTCCTAACTAGTGCGGAAAAGTAAAATTTGCGCACGCTTCGCGTGCGTTAATTTCTCTTATTAAGGCACTTGTTATGAAAAAAGTCGTTCGATACACGTGTGAAAACTTTTTTTTAACTCGGGTGATTGTCGCCCTCGTTTCACTCGGGCTCCAACTTTCACTATTGTCGAAAACATTTTTTTTGCACTTGCATCGAAATGTACTATATCGCATTAGTATATTAATTGGAAATTTTAACTACTCCCGACGTTTCGAACACTTTACAGGGTTCGTGGTCTGTTCAAAACGTCGGGATGTAGTTAAATTTTATTAATATACGCGATATAATCCGTTTGAGTAGTTTTATTTCATGTATACATATTATTGGATATATTTTGTATGGAGTGCGATGACTCGTCATGACAATTTGACTAGTGTAACGAAATCACTCTTGAAGGGCAGACAAATACACGTTAGCTTTTTATATCTTCAAAAAATAATAATACGAAAATAATAGCTAAAATGTTTATTAATCTGCCGTTTTATTTTTTTTATCCTGTTACAGCGTCATCCGTAAGCGCATTCCTATCAACAATAAAAAAACACTTACCGTGTTCGTATTCACCAAATCGATAACAAAACTGTCCATGGTGAAAGCGAATTTGATGGTCGTCCTCGGTTTTTTGACTTCTACATCTTTCCCAGTCTCCACTACGGCAGTCGAAGTTTTCCGAGCATCTTGCTTACTAATGGTACGGGTGGTAGATTTGGACGTTGTCTTCGGTACGCTACTTTGTGATTTGATGTCTTTCTGGCCCTCTTGAAGGTTTTGTGTTATGATGTTCATGATGCTTCTGTAATCGCTGTGGCCGACTCTGATCTGGAAAGAGGTAAGTTTCGTATTGTAACCTAGTTAATGACGCAATGGCCCTTTCAATCTAAAGATTTAAATGCTCAACATATAAAATAATTAACCGTTAATATTATTATTAGATTGTTTTAAATTACTAATTTACAACTTTTAAGTTAATGTGCTAAAGATATATGTGTCGTCGTCCAGTGGTAGTCTGAGCTCGTCTTTAGTCGTCCCGACAAGTCTAAGTCCGACAGCAGCTCGATCCAGCTCGCATATAGTCCGAGAGCGTTCGGCAGCTGGGCTTGACGTCGTCCAGTGGTAGTCTGAGCTAGTCTTTAGTCGTCCCGACAAGTCTAAGTCCGACAGCAGCTCGATCCAGCTCGCATATAGTCCGAGAGCGTTCGGCAGCTGGGCTTGACGTCGTCCAGTGGTAGTCTGAGCTCGTCTTTAGTCGTCCCGACAAGTCTAAGTCCGACAGCAGCTCGATCCAGCTCGCATATAGTCCGAGAGCGTTCGGCAGCTGGGCTTGACGTCGTCCAGTGGTAGTCTGAGCTCGTCTTTAGTCGTCCCGACAAGTCTAAGTCCGACAGCAGCTCGATCCAGCTCGCATATAGTCCGAGAGCGTTCGGCAGCTGGGCTTGACGTCGTCCAGTGGTAGTCTGAGCTAGTCTTTAGTCGTCCCGACAAGTCTAAGTCCGGCAGCGGTTAGATCCAGCTCGCATATAGTCCGAGAGCGTCCGGCAGCAGAGCTTGACGTCGTCCAGTGGTAGTCTGAGCTCGTCTTTAGTCGTCCCAACAAGTCTAAGTCCGGTAGCGGCTCGATCCAGCTCGCATATAGTCCAAGAGCGTTCGGCAGCTGGGCTTGACGTCGTCCAGTGGTAGTCTGAGCTCGTCTTTAGTCGTCCCGACAAGTCTAAGTCCGGCAGCGGTTAGATCCAGCTCGCATATAGTCCGAGAGCGTCCGGCAGCAGAGCTTGACGTCGTCCAGTGGTAGTCTGAGCTCGTCTTTAGTCGTCCCAACAAGTCTAAGTCCGGTAGCGGCTCGATCCAGCTCGCATATAGTCCAAGAGCGTTCGGCAGCTGGGCTTGACGTCGTCCAGTGGTAGTCTGAGCTCGTCTTTAGTCGTCCCGACAAGTCAAGTCCGGCAGCGGCTCGATCCAGCTCGCATATAGTCCGAGAGCGTCCCGCAACTGGCCTTTACGTCGTCCAGTGGTAGTCTGAGCTCGTCTTTAGTAGTCCCGACAAGTCTAAGTCCGACAGCAGCTCGATCCAGCTCGCATATAGCCCGAGAGCGGCCGGCAGTTGGGTTTGACGTCGTCCAATGGTAGTCTGAACTCGTCTTTAGTCGTCCCGAGGCATCAGAGTGCCGCAATTGGACTTGATATCCAGTGGTAGTGTCAATTTGTCTCCAGTCACTTTACAACTTACCGCGATAGTCTTCAGTTATTGTTGTGGTTTTAATAGATTAGTAGGCTTTATCAGTATTGTAGCGGTGCAAAGCCGGGGCGAGTCGCTAGTCGTATAAACTCACCTCGATAGTCTTGAGTCGTCTAATCTAAGTCCGGCAGCGGCTCGAATCAGCTCGTATGTGGTCCGAGAGTGCCGCAGTTGGACTTAATGTCCCGTGGCAGTGTCCAGTCACATAACAAACTCACCGCGATAGTCTTGAGTCGTCCCGACAAGTCTAAGTCCGGCAGCGGCTTGAATCAGCTCGTATGTGGTCCGAGAGTGCCGCAGTTGTAGTTAATGTCCCGTGGCAGTGTCCAGTCACATATAAACTCACCGCGATAGTCTTGAGTCGTCTAATCTAAGTCCGGCAGCGGCTCGAATCAGCTCGTATGTGGTCCGAGAGTGCCGCAGTTGGACTTAATGTCCCGTGGCAGTGTCCAGTCACATAACAAACTCACCGCGATAGTCTTGAGTCGTCCCGACAAGTCTAAGTCCGGCAGCGGCTTGAATCAGCTCGTATGTGGTCCGAGAGTGCCGCAGTTGTAGTTAATGTCCCGTGGCAGTGTCCAGTCACATATAAACTCACCGCGATAGTCTTGAGTCGTCCCGACAAGCCTAAGTCCGGTAGCGGCTCGAATCAGCTCGTATGTGGTCCGAGAGTGCCGCAGTTGTAGTTAATGTCCCGTGGCAGTGTCCAGTCACATATAAACTCACCGCGATAGTCTTGAGTCGTCCCGACAAGCCTAAGTCCGGTAGCGGCTCGAATCAGCTCGTATGTGGTCCGAGAGTGCCGCAGTTGTAGTTAATGTCCCGTGGCAGTGTCCAGTCACATATAAACTCACCGCGATAGTCTTGAGTCGTCCCGACAAGTCCAAGTCTGGCAGCGGCTCGAATCAGCTCGTATGTAGTCCGAGAGTGCCGCAGTTTAACTTAATGTCACTTGGCATGCGCCTATCGCAATAAATTGTAAATGCTGTACTAGCCACCTAAAATTGTAACAGTTCAGCATGCAACTGTAATCCCATTCCCATTGCATGCAATAATAATATAAATAGATATAAGAATTTTCTGATGCACGCACCACCTGTAACCAATGGACGTCCCTCGGACGGGGGGCCTGGCGGGGGATGTCGCGAGCCGGGCCATGCCTGCGGAAGACTGGATGAGGCGGTTGCTCCACCAGAAGCCTAAACGAAGAAATGACTTTCTTCTTCGGCCTTTCAGCACTGGCTGGGGCAAGGATCTGGGGGGGCGCTGACTTGTCTGGAACTCGGCAGGCTGATGGTTTCCTTGTGGGACCCAAAGGCGGGGCCAGCTGCCCGAAGGACGTCCGTCCCCACCATCCCAGCTTATGTAAAACATCATAAATGGAGAGGAAGAAAAGAAGGGAATACAAGGAGGCAAAAGAAAGGGCCTCCAAGGGAAACCCCACTCAAAAGAAGGGCATCCAAGGCCCCACAGCGGTCAAAAGATCTACGACCCACCTCTCCATCACAGGCAAAAGAAAGGCGGCCTGTAGGTATAAGCATGCGCGCATCAGAAAACCCCACACCTCAAAGCGACTCCTAGATAAGGAAAATGTAAGCAGGGCCAGGGACAGCCGCGGAAGCATCGAAAATGATGTTACCGCGGCTGACCCAGGCACCCCGCTGAACCAAACGGGAGAATGCATGCTTCTCTCCCGGCCTTCCAGCAACTGGCTGAGGCAAGGTTCAGTGGGTAGTAACCCCCTTCCTACCTAACCCCTTTTCTTCTTTCTTTACTAAAATAATCTTTTAAAATTTTTTTTTTAATCCTCCTGTAAAACCGAATGTGACGTGTTAGCTGGGTTTTAGCCGGTAAGAGTCCGGCACTGCCTGAGCCCTCCATTCTCAGGGTCCATGAGGATTTTCCCTGGTTAACACACCACATTCGAGATAAAATTTTGAAAAACAATAGCAAGGACTCATGTCTTTGGCCCTTCTGGCGACAATTTACAAAAAAAAAAAAAAATGTCACTTGGCAGTGTCCAGTCACTTATAAACTCACCGCGATAGTCTTGTGTCGTCCCGACAAGTCCAAGTCCAGTTGCGGCTCGAATCAGCTCGTATGTAGTCCGAGAGTACCGCAGTTCGACTTAATGTCCCGTGGCAGTGTCCAGTCACATAACATAAACTCACCGCGATAGTCTTGAGTCGTCCCGACAAGTCTAAGTCCGGCAGCGGCTTGAATCAGCTCGTATAAATAAATAAATAAATATCTTGGGACATCTTACACAAATCAACTTAGTCCCACTGTAAGCTCAATTAAGGCTTGTGTTGTGGGTACTAGGCGACGATATACGAGTATATAATAGATAGATACATATAGATACTTAAATACATAGACAGCCATGACCAAGGAACAAATATTTGTGATAAATAAATACACAAATAATGCCCTCGCCGGGATTCGAACCCGGAACCTCCAGCTTCGTAGGCAGAGTCACTACCAACTAGGCTACGGAGGCTGACGTATGTTGTCCGAAAGTGCCGCAGTTGTAGTTAATGTCCCGTGGCAGTTTCCAGTCACTTTACATAAACTCACCGCGATAGTCTTGAGTCGTCCCGACAAGTCTAAGTAAGGCAGCGGCTCGAATCAGCTCGTATGTGGTCCGAGAGTGCCGCAGTTTAACTTAATGTCACTTGGCAGTGTCCAGTCACTTATAAACTCACCGCGATAGTCTTGAGTCGTCCCGACTAGTCTAAGTCCGGCAGCGGCTTGAATCAGCTCGTATGTGGTCCGAGAGTGCCGCAATTGGACTTGATATCCAGTGGTAGTGTCAATTTGTCTCCAGTCACTTTACAACTTACCGCGATAGTCTTTAGTTGTTGTTGTGGTTTTAATAGATTAGTAGGCTTTATTAGTTTTGTAGCGGTGCAAAACCGGGGCGAGATTCTAGTTGTATAAACTCACCGCGATAGTCTTGAGTCGTCCCGACAAGTCTACAGCTCGAATCAGCTCGTATGTGGTCCGAGAGTGTCGCAGTTGGACTTAATGTCCCGTGGCAGTGTCCAGTCACATAACATAAACTCACCGCGATAGTCTTGAGTCGCCCGACAAGTCTACAGCTCGAATCAGCTCGTATGTGGTCCGAGAGTGCCGCATTTGGACTTAATGTCCCGTGGCAGTGTCCAGTCACTTATAAACTCACCGCGATAGTCTTGAGTCGCCCGACAAGTCTACAGCTCGAATCAGCTCGTATGTGGTCCGAGAGTACCGCAGTTTAACTTAATGTCACTTGGCAGTGTCCAGTCACTTATAAACTCACCGCGATAGTCTTGAGTCGTCCCGACAAGCCTAAGTCCGGCAGCGGCTTGAATCAGCTCGTATAAATAAATAAATAAAATATCTTGGGACATCTTACACAAATCAACTTAGTCCCACGGTAAGCTCAATTAAGGCTTGTGTTGTGGGTACTAGGCGACGATATACGAGTATATAATAGATAGATACATATAGATACTTAATTACATAGACAGCCATGACCAAGGAACAAATATTTGTGATAAATAAATACACAAATAATGCCCTCGCCGGGATTCGAACCCGGAACCTCCAGCTTCGTAGGCAGGGTCACTACCAACTAGGCTACGGAGGCTGCCGTATGTTGTTCGAGAGTGTCACAGTTGTACTTAATGTCCCGTGGCAGTGTCCAGTCACTTATAAACTCACCGCGATAGTCTTGAGTCGTCCCGACAAGTCCAAATCAGGCAGTGGCTCGTACCAGCTCGAAAGGCTCCGCTTCACGAACATCTTGAAGCTGGTCGGCTTGAGTAGTTTGCGCTCGTCCTTCACGGTCACCATGTAGTCCGAAAGCGTCACGCAGCTTAGCTTTATGTCTTCTAGTTCTAATGTTAGCTCGTCTACTGTCACTTTGTTGCTTACATCCTGGAAAGAATAAGTTATTTAAGCATCATTATTGGGCATTTTCGCGAGAAGAGATCCAACAAAAAAATTTTTAAGGTAGGTAAATTTACTGTTTTTTCTACTCAGAATAACGAGATCTAGGAGAAAAAAAGTACAAGAAAAAAATGGTCCCACATTTTTCATACATTTTACATGCTCTCCACTTTGTAACCGCTGTAAAAAGTGTTTGAAAACGGTTACGTAATAGAAACAAAAAGTTAGGACACTTTTTTTCTTCTAGTAGGATCGAAAGAGCTCGTGATTCTGAGCAGGAAAAACGTAAAATTTACCCGTTTCAGAAAAATAAGTTTTTGTATCTCTTCTCGCGAAAATGCCCTATTATGTTTATGTTTAAATATTTAGTAAACGAGTTACTCACATAATTTAAATCGATAATTGCTTGACACATTTCGATCCATTTAGAGGATCCTCATCATGGAGTACCCGCGACCAAAGCCCGACGTGTACTGTAATTGTGAGGTGTACTGGCGTCGGGACTTAAATTACGTGAGTAACCCGATAGCTAAATATTTAAATATGTATGAGTCTCACGTTAGTTATAATTATAATTCTAGAATAATGATTATGATTATCGATTATAAATAAAAATTCAAGTGCGAAAGGAAAATTCTCAACTGTATTCTGGTTGCCCTGAAAACCAGCGCCATGGCTAAAACTTTAGCTAGCGGCATATGCTGAGTGGCATCCATTTTGGTGTTGTTTTTATACCATTTTTTTTTATAATTTAATTATCTTTAGTCCACGAGATAAAAAACATACAAAAGGCGGCTATGAAGCATTCTCTACCAGTCATCAGTTGAAAGAAAAAATATGTAAACAAACCTGCAAACTTGCATTTAATAATCACGCACTTTCAGAACACAATCTTGGTTTTATCACCAACTTAAAACCTTAGACCTGAAGTTCATCATCATCATCATCATCAGCCTATGTTAGTCCACTGCTGGACGTAGGCCTCCCCTATTAACTATGCGTATAGACGCATTAGGAGGTAAATGCCCATAATCGCCACGCTGGGCAAGCGGATTGGCGATCGCAGTAATGTGTCCACTATGATGACGCTGCTGCCCATCATCAATCTAGTAGAATGCAACAATTTTTTCAACTATGCATTTCCCGTTAATCTATATTAATAACGAAATAATACATTACATGCCACGGCCGTTTAAGTGGGAAACGTCTCGGATAACTTGTAATTGTAGACAAACATGTGATCCGAGGCTTTCCCATTTAACGGCCGAGGTGTGTATACTGTATACTATTCATCTGCTCAACGGAGCCGGCAGGCGGCAACTTTATTTAGCGCAGCGGCCGGCAATGTGCTGTTTGCCGACCGGATGGCAGAAAACTCACCTCCACTTTCAAATCAACGAACTTATTCCTAAGCGTCATCCGACCCAAATCTACAAGCAAGGCTCTTTTACTCTTCGAATTCTCAGGCACAACTATAATGGGTGCCGCAAGACGAATCCTCAGCGATAGTTTGGTGGAGTTTTCGTACGCGTTTTGTACGTTGGCGCGCGCTGATTCGACGGCTTGGGACGATGCCTCTATTATCGCTTGTTGGGCTGTTTGGAAATTGTTTAGAAACTCCTGTAACAGAAACAGTGTTGACATTCAAGTGGCAGTAGAACTGGAATTAACTGCCATTCAGGCCGTATACCATACGAAATATATTGTAATAACCCTCACTGACAATGAGTTATACAAATTAAACTATAACATGTGGGTGAATCAACTTTTTTCTGTCTGTTATTGCCAATGTTAAGGTCGCCTGAGTCACGCTGGTTTTATGCAAAATTATGCTACTTAATTTATGAAAACATGCATATAGTCCATGTTTGTAGATGGCCTATCAAGGAAAGGATTTATTAACACCAGAAAAATGCATGTTTGCATAGTTTAAGTATCATAATTATGCATAAAACCTGCGTGACTCAGGCGACCGTAACCATGGTAATAACAGACAGAAAGTTGAGTCACTCTTGTACTGATATTGTGCTACGCTTAAATCAACGTCTTTAGAAATTTACAAAATAATGCAGCTAACAAGTACTACTGACGACATCTAGTTTCATTTTGCGAAACTTTAAGTTTTGTTTTTTTTTACTTACAGATTAAATGGTGACCTATAAAAAGTCGTTCATAGCAAAGGACTTCAGTTACCAATATTATTATCTACAATAAAATAGAATTGTTATTGGGTCATTGTCAGATTTAGGTTATCGTCTTTTCGGTGGACATACCTAAAGTTAAGGAATTCCTGTACTAATTTTGGGATAAAACAATGTACGGTACAACTACGTTCCCCGATCTATCGCCCTATGCAATCAAATCGTAACATAGATTTATAAAAGCTGTTAACTTTTGACCACCGAGTGGACAACTTTTGTTTTTCGGACTGACAATGACCCTATTGTTGAATATTCGCAAATTCCCACGATCAGTACGCAAGGTGGTACTGCTAGCGACATCTAGTAGCTGCTATGTAAACTAACTTTAATTTGAAATGATGTCATAAAAAAACAGAAATCATGCATGAATAATTTTTACTGTATTATAAACATAAAATATAAAAATATTAAGAAACGTAGAAATTGTAAACTTTTCGTCAGTAGAAAACCAAAAAAATGTAAACGAACCAAAAAGCTTGCATTGTTTTTGATGATAATTGATGGAATAGTTGTCTTTGTAAAATACATGAAGAATTGATAATTAAAGTATATAGTTTTACAACGTGTGCGTGAAGTTTGAGAAGTATACTTCTCATGGCATATAATTTACGTATAATAAATATAAAACCTACCAGCATAGAACTGACGAACCAGTTGAGGAACACAATCCTCAAACAGTTGATTTGTGCGTCGACGGACATGTTGACATCACTGATGTTGCTCGCTTGCTCGAGGTTGTACATCACCACTTGGACGTTCATCACGTCACCCCCTAGCACTTTTAGTATCTGAAATGAAAAATATTAAACGTTTTACATACCTTAAAATGTTCTGTTTTATCTATGTTTGTACCTACTTGTATAATGTTTAATCGCCTACAGGACATAATTATGATTCATATGATCCTAGTTTAGACAAATGTAATAGTTATGTTCAGGTCCCGTAATTTTCATGCCGATGACATCAATTTGACGTCACGCTCCATTTAGGATGATCCCAAATCGTTTTATTGTTAAATATTAATCATTAGTCGTCAATCATTTTAATCATGTACATACAAATGACTTCAAAAGTAGTATGTTTACTCGTTAAATAAATAATACCTACTTAATACGTGCTTTACGTTAAAGAGGAATTCTGTTTTCTACGTAAATATTGAAATGTGTTAACAATATCATTTAATAAAATGTTTGTATAAAAACAAATCAATCATTTCACGTGTAAATACTACTTTTAAAGTTATTTGTACATGATTAAAATGATTGACGACTAATGATTAATAATTATCAATAAAACTATTTGGGATCACCCTAAATGGAGCGTGACGTCAAATTGATGTCAACGGCATGAAAATTACGGGCCCTGGTTATGTTCTAGTTCACTAGGTAACTGGCTTTACCGTGTGGTGACGGCAATAAGAATACATTTGTCACCACCCCAACTCCTCCTGCGGGTGTCGTAAGAGTCGACTAAGGGATTGAAGTGTCACTGACCACTATTTAATAAAAGATTGATGATGGGCAGCAGCGTCATCATAGTGGACACATTACTGCGATCGCCAATCCGCTTGCCCAGCATGGCGATTATGGGCATTCACCTCCTAATGCGTTTATACGCATAGTTAATAGGTGAGGAGCTACGTCCAGCAATGGACTATCATAGGCTGATGATGAACTGGTTTTAAATCGGGACTTTACCAATAATTATTTAAATGTGATGCAAACATATGGGAGGTAAGTAGATCATACAAGACAGTGAAGTCGTGCTAGCTTACTAAAATTAAACAATATATCCATAATAATACATACGTCTTTATGCTTCGTAGCAGGATTCAAATCCAGCACGTTAATATCAGATATAGCGCAATCCACTTGAGTATACGAGCTCTTCAAAATAAGCCCGGCGGCGGCCTTTTGAAGTTGAACTAAGCTCAATCGCCGTTTGTCCGTCGCGAATTCTATCTCGACGGCGCCTATCTTGACGTCGACTTTTAGTTGTATGGTCTCGACTTGCTTTTTTCGGGTCTGTCTTACGACGCTTGCTGGAATTATGTGAGCGGGATTAAAATTTCAGAGAGTAAGAGTTATACAGAAAAAATGCTTCACATTTTGATAGGTAATTCTTGTCACCAGGATGCTTAGCCAAGTTGCCAATCGCTAACGCTTAGTAGCGTATCGTAGTTTCCCCTCTCTGTCACTCTTTTATATTAGTGCGACAAAAACAGTTAGCTGCTTTTCGTTTACAATTGACGATTAAGTGTTAGCGATTGGCAACTTGTCTAAGCACCCAGGTAGCGTTGTATGGCTGATATGTCAACCAAAGTATGTAATTGAGTACTGTTGTGGACAGTAAGAACAATACTGGTCTACTCATTTTTTAAGGAAGGAAGGAACAAAGTAAACAATTTTGATAAATATAATAAGCAGGGATCGGACAAATGTGCGTCATTGTTCGCAATAATAATATATGGACATGGCACCAAATTTGATTGAATGAATAATTAAACGATTAATTTCTTGAAATTTGATTTTGAAGCTTTGAGGGGTCTATTCACAAAGATGGATTACCGGTGTCAAAAGGAAGGTTTTTTTTGAAAATGATTAAATGAATAATTATTCAATCAACTTTGGAATCATGTCCATACTATTGCGAACAATGACGCACATTTGTCCGATCTCTGATAATAAGTCACATATCAATTACAAAAAGTATACGGTTTCATAATGGTTTTGTTTCTTTTACAATGAATATGTGAGCCTTTTTTGTAAGACATTCCACTTTGTCACTTATCATAACGACCTTTAGACTAATAATTATTACAAATATAAAAAGAAAATTCCGTTCTTAAATACATTTTAGTAACATTTATTTACTAGTTTTTAGATCTTTGTAATATATTTTACATCTTTTACAAGGTACAAATATTATTGGCCTTATATTTTAATTCTAAATATACAGTGCAAAAAACTGGCCAAGACTAAGCTGAGACGAAGAGAGTATGGCCATTATTTAATAATAGAAATTTAATTATGCTATATGATAAAGCTTTCATTCTTTTGTCTCCCGTTAAAAAAATGTTTTGACTTACTTTTGGATTTAACTGCAGACAATTCCTCATCTTCAACAATGGTCTCCAACGGCCCAGCGTCAGCTACGCGGTCGACAGCGCTTCTGAGATTCTGCAATCTCGTCTGAAAACATCAATGAAAAATACAATACTACAGTAGAGAAAGACTATCCAAATGCGCCTCTTTTAATTATCCCAAAATAAAAAGAGGAAAGCGCTTAGTTTCAGTTTAGAGATTACATCAGTCGTGGTGACAAGGTTGGCACCGCAAACTGTGTTGCTATAAAGAACGTAACTTACTTAAAGACTTTTACTAACTTAACCTAAACCAATCGTAATAAAATTTTGATAACTTTCTGTTGAGACTGTTTATAATTTTTGTGTTTATTGCTATCTTACGCTGATTTAGTTATTTTTATTAGTAATAAAAATATCAAAAAATGCACAGGGTCCAAAAACACACAAATTTCATGGTCTCTTTTAAAGAGACTGAAGTATGTGTTGTACGGAAAAATTACGCGTAGCCTTTTACGCCTATTAATACCGGCCAAATCACCGTAAGCAATTCTTTGACATCATCATCATCACCATCATCATATCAGCTGAAAGACGTCCACTGCTGAAAATAGGCCTCCCCCATTGATTGCCACAATGACCGGTTCTGCGCCACCCGCATCCAGCGGACTCCTGCGACCATCACCAGGTCATCAGTCCACCTTGTGGGGGGCCTACCCATGCTGCGCCTTCCAGTACGTTTGACATCAACGAAACTAATATTTTCTAGCACCATTGGCTCTTTATAAAAGTATTAGGATATTACCTGGTATTCGTTAACGATCACAAGTATCTCTTGCAAGCCTTCAAGATGAAGTAGGACTCTCAGAGTGGCGAAATCCAACTCGATCATTTGCTCAACTGATCCGTAATGGCTTCTGAATTCTGGACATTTCTTGTCGACCTGCGTACATTTAAAATCAGTAATTTTAATGATAAATTAAATTAACTTCAAACTTTGTTGTTAACATTGTAGCCATATTCATAGATTAAGTGTTTGTAGATTTCTAATTGAAAATCTCCCCACTAAATGTGTATTACGTATATTCAGTTTAATTACATTTTAGTGCCCCTATAGTTTTTCCCCCTTATTTATAAACGTCTGTTAACTTAACAAGCCGCTAATAATTGTTTGTCCCTTTCGGTCTTAACAATGTGTCCATAAGAGCAAAAGGGACAAACAATTATTAGCGGCTTGTTAAGTTAGCAGACGTTTATGAATAAGGGGGTTTGTTTTTATCTTTATTTTTGTTACTTTTAATGCTGCAAGTGTCTCATGATAATTTGAATTCGAAAATATCCCCGTACATCTTGGAACATTTTACAAAGTTAATAGAATTTGAACTACTTATGCCTACATTCGAAAGAAAGAATGAAAACATATTTAACCCTTAAATGCATATTGATGTATATATGCATCATATATTTTGGACTCTATTGACAGCATGTCAGAATTCAAATTTGAATAAATCTTTGTCAAGGTCATGCATTTAAGGGTTAAATTTCACTTTAGTTACACTGAAATGTGGATCAATGGTTGATTTGCAATTTTGCACTATCGAATCGAGACGCATATCGACGCTCAGCCAATTTTAGAATCAACTATAATTTAAAAATCACACAAAACAAAAACTAATAAATCTCGCTAAGATCGGATTCACTTTTAGGTAGGACGGTCAACAAGTTATTTCCCTTAAGGTGAATTCAGACCAAACGAGCATTCGCTGTTCTATCCCCCACTCTACGAAATCAACGAATCACGTTTTGCGCAACGATCGAATTTCGTAGAGAAGGGGGTTAGAATAGCGAATGCTCGATTGGTCTGAATGCACCTTTACACTATCGCTTAGAAAATATATAAAAAAATGTGAAGCAAATTTGGTTGACTGTACGAGTTACAGCGGTCCAATACAAACGTTTTCTAACTATAATACTCACATTACTATAAGTAACCGCAAACAGGGAATGAGAAGTGTTCTCATCGAATTTACCGTCGACTTCAGGAGTATCGATCATCTGAATCATCTTCATGTCTTTCCTATGATGTTGCATTCCAACTGCACCCAGTCGCACCGTCGCTTCCAACATGAAGGTTTTCTGTGTCGCGGTCAGTTTCAGCATGTATAGAGAGAACACTAGGAATCTGTCGTATGACTGCTCGCTTGTTGTCTTCTTGCGATTCACACTTAGAACGAGCTCTGAGGAAAATCGTGAAAAAAACTTAGCATCTATTTACAAGTTTCTGAAATTGACTTTTTTTTTCATCACCATCAAGGATCAGACAAACGCTCGTTATCAAAGTCAAATAATTCTTTATTCATAATTGGAATAGCAACAAACTCTTTTGAATCGTCTAGGTATTGAAACTACTTCCGGTTCGAACCCTACACCGCTGACCCAAGAAGAACCGGTAAGAAACTTGGCGGGAATTATTT
Source organism: Thaumatotibia leucotreta (assembly GCA_025490895.1). NCBI lineage: Eukaryota > Metazoa > Arthropoda > Insecta > Lepidoptera > Tortricidae > Thaumatotibia > Thaumatotibia leucotreta. The sequence goes on along the minus strand of JALPQI010030554.1, from coordinate 46,168 downwards.
TTTCAATCAATCATGGTACATCTTACAACTAACATGCATTAAAAAAAAACATAAAATTGATTTTAAATAAATTGAAATAGAATAATAATAACAAGAGATGTAAAGTCTCTAAAAAGTCAGAACATTTATAAGTAATAATTTATAGAGAAGTAAAAGTTTCTCTCCGAATAGGTATATAATAATAACATTATATAATGCACGTTTGGAGATGTATAAGGTCTCCAAGCGTAAATTATCGTAATTGAATGTCATGACTTTAACAAACTAATAATTAAATCCTAAATTACTCCCACGGTGTTTTATCATTCATGTAGTCTTGTGTACTATAATAAGCTTTAGATATAAGTTTACGCTTTACAAAATTCTTAAATTTATTGACTGAAAATTCAGTAACATTTACTGGAAGTTTATTATAAAATCTTACACAATTACCCATGAATGATTTCCTAATTTTATGGAGCCGAGTGTCGGGTACTGCGAGCTTATGTTTGTTTCTAGTATTAATATTATGTATGTCACTATTTTTCCTAAAATTGATAATATTTTTATGTACATACATAATATTCTCATAGATGTATTGAGAATACAATGTCATTATATTAATAACCTTAAACTTATCTCTAAGTGAGTCTCTAGGGCTCATTTTCTCTCTATTCTATTTATATAATATATCGCTCGAATAGCCCTCTTCTGCAGAACAAAAATAGTGTTAGTCTCTGAATTGTCAGCACTGCTCCATAATAAAATGCCATACGACATAATGCTATGAAAATAACTAAAATATACTAACCGAGCTGTATCGACGTCAGTTAATTGACGGATCTTGCTCACTGCAAAAGCTGCAGAACTCAGTTTATTCGAGAGATTAGATATGTGAGGACCCCACTGAAGCTTAGAGTCTAGTGTTATACCAAATCTTATCTTGAAAACATAACCCTGTTCCATCTTACAAATTCTGTGACATATCACATAATATTAATTATAAATTCCTTAACCTACCCGCGAGTTTACTAGCAGACGATCATAATAAAATATACATTCATTTTGTGAAATGTCTTAAGTATCTAAGATATTGGTTGTGCTATAGAATACGTCAATGTACCACAATAATGTAAATTGTAAACAGTTATTTTCAGTTCGAATAAGGGCCAAACACACAGAAATTATCAACAGTAGAGACATCCTTCATCCTATACAGGGTGTATCTTTTGGAACCGGCAATATTTTGTGGTCATGATGGTCTGGTTATAAAAAAAATATTCCGAACATCAAATATCATGTTCCGTTCAAATTAATCTAGACTTTACCCTGTTCATCCTGTCTCAGAAAATATCTAACGCGTGCACACTGCGCACACGCCGCCGCCTAGCGATGACGTCACTCATTGACCGGGTGATTCGGTCGGCGCATGCGAAACAAAACACCGATTCAATTTGAATCCAATTTTCCCTTTATACTTTTCGGGCTTAGGACCGACAAGAGTCTTTCGTGAAGGTGTCCGTCTGTTTGGAAACCTTACTCGATACGTCCTTTGTGCACGAAGTACATTGTCACCACACTCAACTAAAAGTCGCACCATGTCGGTGTATTCCCGGTTCGTAAATCTCGGCATTACGATTACGCGACGTGTTAATGACTTACTCTAATGCACAAAAAAATGACATGCGAACATTACCGGCGCGGGCGCATGACTAATTTGAATTTGCAAGAAACACCTTTTGTCTAAGGGAGCGAGTAAGCGAGAGGGGTTGTGTTTAGGGGCGGGACGTTATCGGTTGGTTCGCATCAAGGTCATAGTCACTTTTGCAAGGGTTTTGTTTACTCGGCTACAACGCCGCGCGCTCGGCGTCTATGATTTATGGAAATAAGGGAAAATTTTAGGTAAAATTAAGGTACACTTTTTTTTATTGATTTGGGTTCTATATCTGCTATATAATCGCCTCCTTAGATATTGCCGGTTGCAAAAGATACACCCTGTATAAATTAAATTCCCAGATTTCAGATTAGAATTCTGACATGTTTTCAACAGAGTCGAAAATACACGATAGATATATACATATACATACCTATGCATTTAAGTGTTTATGTTTAAACACCTATCATTATCAAGTCTAAAGGGGGGGGACGGCGCGTACGCAGTCCCCACTACCAAAAATTACGCATCCGAGTTATCCACATTAGGGATAATCGCAAGGGTCAACCCAACCGCAGTGCAATGGGAGAGTCTCGCCCTGGGGGAACCGCCTTCTTGATCACGGTGTCCCCTATGCCAGGTAAGTATGAATTTTTAAATTCGAGCGAGACGGTCGTTGATCGCTGGAAAATCTTAACACCGCGATCTACGAGTGCCACGTGGAGCGTATAGCGACATCTAGTGGCATATGTTAGAACTAACGTAGACGTGACTATAGTAGAGGCATCGTAAGAAGTCGTTTTTGACGTTTGTTTGCACATGAAGTTCTGTAAAAATTTGACAGTTGGTATAATGGAGCAAATGTCAAACTTCATTGTTGCCTGAACGGAATAGTGATGTTACTGCTGTTGCTGCAATTTACCGATACGTCAATCGAAATAAATAAGTAAACCTTTTTTTATGGAGGTACGAATAATTGCTATAATAGTAGGTACGCACATATTTTCTAAAAGTTTGTCATGGTTTCGACAGGTCCTCGCGAGCCCGTGTGCCCGGTGGATACGCGGCTTTACAGACTGTGTGGAACTTGACAACCAGATAAATGTCATAATTGTTATTCAATTCAATGTATTTATTCACATAAGATAGTATTAACACCAAATCACTTACTAGTTACATCATAAAAATAAATAAAAAATTAAAATTATGTTAAAATAATAGTAAGCACATAATAATTACAAATTCAATTATAAAATCACGTATAATTTTATTTTTCGTAGAATAATAATTTATATACCACTACGGTATTTATCACCTAGATGTGCTCTGATTTTAATAAATGGTTTTAGTGAGTTTATATACTGTATATACGGCATTTCTCTATTTGGCATATCTACATTGCACTCTGAGCTAGCAGCACGCAAGTTTGCCAACGTGGGTTGGGAGTGGTTTGCTATGAATTTTGCTTATAGAGGTCACGTCCTATCGGTCCTATAAAACATCTTACCTAAATGCGACTACGTCATTATGACGTCACCGGCTCCAAAGTTTCGCTGCCTGCTAATGATTCTAAGTAAGATTACCAAACACTTTTTTTAATTCGGATTACCTAACACTTTTTTAATTAAACTTTTTCAATGGCAAGTACCAGATCTAACGCCCTTTCGCACTTGACTGAAAATTTTACGTCGGTAAAATCGAGCGTTTCACAACACTATTGTGAGCTGTCAAAAACGACTTCTTACGATGCCGCTACTGTACACCGATTTGACTGTTGATGAAAGTTTTTTTTCTCAAAATATATCTTTTTCATTTACCTACACGAAAATTTTATATCAAACATTTAGATTTAATTAGCATGCATAACATTGGAGCTAAAAATATCAATACAATTATATGTAAACTAAAGTAGCAAGTGTGTTATACAGTATGTTACCATGACCCAGGCTTTTACGAAAATGGGTAGTAACACACATTACCTGTATCGTTTTCAAGTATGAAGAGTTGACAAATATTTAAATTACCTGTACAATTACTTGTATTTTCTTCCAACGATCAATGTAACGTGTGTCCTGCTTAATTGTCATGTTGTCAAAAGTTGCGAGTGGCTGCAGACTGTCATTGACAATCGCTAATTAACAATTCATTTTGAAGTGCATTGCTTCTCAGTTCCAACTGAACTATTCTTAGAAAATTAATTATGTTTAAAAATAGTTTTTTAATTCAATAAAGCTCGCGATTTGGCTAAAAATCGGCAATTCGATCCTCGGTTTCAATAAAAGCCTGCATGACGTAACACACTGTATTATGTTGTCTTCTATATAAAAAAAAAAAACAAAAAGATATTGAAAGAGGCTGTAACTTACCATTCATTATAAATATGGCTTCAACTTCAGTTAACTGCACGGATTGCTCATCCGGTTTCCGCTTTGCTCGCGCCGTGTCCCGTTTTTGCTTTTCGACCGGATCAAGATATTTTAAAAGGGACAAACTCGATCCTTTCGATTCCGATGCCTGCAAATTAATATGAAATTAGTTAATGATTGTTTTTACTTAACTACATTTATGTGATTTAGAAAACTAAACAAAATTACAAATTAACCTTTTGAGAGCCGTGAATTTTTAATCAAAACGCCACAAAAACAAAATTACCCCACGCGAATCAGAGCCTGCATTGGAATGGGACATTTTTTTACATAATAATAACCAAATCAGACCTTGGGGCCAATATTAGATATAGATATAGGTTAGGTTAGTTAGATTTATTGTTATTATATTCTGGTCATTTTTTCAGCAACTCGACACCACACGTGCCTATTTTGCGTGGTCCCAACTCTGGGCCGGTACTTCTTGGGGACTTAACATACACCCTTGAATTTCTTCGCAGGTGTATGCAGGTTTCCTCACGATGTTTTCCTTCACCGTAAAGCACTAGTAGTTAGATTTAATTTATGTATCGTAAAGTCGAGTTACATTAGCCTTAGGGGGTAACATTGCCCACCCAAAAAATCCATCTTGGCAAATTAATAATTGCATTAAAACAAGATAATTTTGCTTGACATCGTTTAGTTTAAATGTTAGATGCCATCTTTATATTTATTTGTCACTCAAAGCGGTTTTTTTTCGTATGGGCAATATAGGGCAAATGTAACCCGACTTTATCGGCGTATAAATTGTAGTTTTGAAAAAAAAAACTATATTAGACCTTTGTCTTATTTATCAGACTATGGCTGTCAAAAGGTTACGCGAAATAAACACTCCGACTACTCCTAGTTAAACTAACTTTCTAATTTACTTTATTTCTAATTATACTAAAAGACACGTCAAGTTTTTTTTTGACACTAGACCAAAGGTATAAAATTAAGTTTGACATGTCTACTCTAAGTGATACCCACCTACCACTAAAAAGATCATTTTTAATTTACCGATTCATTATTACTTAATTCTTTTAGCAGCTCTGAAGTTCCGAAAGCGCGGCCCGACATGATATATCTCAATCGCCAGAAAAACACCTTAAGAATGAAAAACAAAAATAAAATAAAATAGTTAGTAATTATAAAAAGTATTGTAAATTCAAAATACCTTGAGTTGTGTGGATTCTTCGGCTCTAGGCAGAGGCATTCCTATCAATATTTCACAAAGTGTCAATAACCTGGAAAAATAGATATAACCGATTACTTGGTGTACAAAAGTGAGTATGAATGTTTGTAAGTCATGTGGCCGCCGACACGAAGAGTTGGGGTAGTGACAAATGTATTCATCCTGCCGTCACCACACGGCCGTAAGAACACATTTGTTCACAATTAGGTTATTATATTTTTACAAGTTGCCGTGTGGTGACGGCAGTAAGAATACATTTGTCACCACCCCAACTCCTCCTGCGGGTGTCGTAAGAGTCCATTAAGGAATTGAAGTGTCACTGACCATTCTACAAGATTGTTGATGGGCAGCAGCGTCATCATAGTGGACACATTACTGCGATCGCCGATCCGCTTGCCCAGCGTGGCGATTATGGGCATTTACCTCCTAATGCGTCTATACGCATAGTTAATAGGAGAGGCCTACGTCCAGCAGTGGACTATCACAGGCTCATGATGATTTTTACAAGTTTTGCCGCTCAAGTAGTTCAAACATACCTGTCTTCAGAGGCACTAATAGCAATTTTCTGCAACTCTCCCTTAATCCTAATCTTAGGCAACCGAGGGTCGTCGGTAATCAAACACTTGTGTATTTGTATGACCAGGTTGGTAGGCTGCAGTAAATGTAACGCTGTCGCTTCGTTCGACGCAATAGCTGATTGCCAATCCTCATTGCGTAACGCTATCACTATCTGGAAAAAGAAAAGACGATTGTCAATTTTAATTTACGAAATCCCTTTTTGCGTCAATATGACCTAGATGAATTTGTACAGTCGAGTTCATAAATATATGAGCAAATCCAAGGCTTCATTAATGCTCAGATTAATATGAAAGGTATTATGTACACATATTTTTGATTCATAAATCTGTTCAGATGCATATATATGTATCTTCCTATGCACATTTATTTTTAAAGCCTTGGATTTGCTCATATATTTATGAACTCGAGTGTACATATCTACGGCTAAATTTAATCTTCCTGCCCTAAAACATGACGTATAAAGCTAGCACAGTTAACCGACGATTCCTGATTCTTATTTTTTATTTACCCCCTTATTCATAAACGTCTGTTATCTTAGCAAGCCGCTAATTATTGTTTGTTCCTTTCGGTCTTACCAACATGTCCACAAAAGTGAAAGGGACAAAAACGGCTTGTTAAGTTAAGAGGTGTTTATGAATAAGGGCGTTAAACATTATTGCACAAAAGAGTAACTTAAGTTACCAAATGCGAGAAATATCAAAAGCGAAAGGCCCCTTTTAATAGAAAACGTTATATTTGAAGCTACTTATACAAAGCTGATTAATGAAGTAATAATTTATTTATTCCAGTGTATAATACGTCAATAGAAATATCTTTAAAAAAATCAGATTTACCTGCATTTCAGTCAACTGAAGATCCAACTTATCGTAGCTGTGTCGCGCGATTTCTTGTATGATCTGATCATCCGCCATGCCTTCCTTGTATAGTCGATGCACGTCTAACGTCTCGTCTCGAGGTTCGGACTTTATATTGATGGCACCAAGCTTCACTACTATGCACGGCTCCTCTCTGGAATTATACAATACGTTTCTTAAAAAATATTTCAGACCGGCAGACAAAAGAGACTTTTTATGCGATGTGTCGAATCAAAGCCTCACTCCTGAACTTCGATCATACGCTGCAAAGCTGCGATAATATCTCGTACGTGATAAAACGGTCGACGAAGATGTTAATGGACGTGTAGTCGTGTTTAGCACATTGCATGCCCGATACCAACTTTTCCTTTAGTTCCACCGTTTTATCGTTAATTGCAGAAAAAATCCATTTACGTTCTCCGGCCAAAAATTACAGACACCTTTTTTAAGAACACAAAAGCTAGAGAGAAACAGATCTCATAGTAACCCTTATAAACACTTTTTGAGTGAGATGTTGGAACAAACTCCCAGAGGACGTAATCTCAGCACAAAATGACTACAACTTGACTATGATTATTGTCACAATAATCACTGGATACAGGCTACATCAGTTTTTTAACTGCCTGCCTGCTTATTAAATAATATTAATAAGATTAGTTAGATTTAATCTATGTACATAAATTGTAGTTTTGAGAATAAAAATGATTAAAAAACTATGAGAGATAAAAAAATTATGATAATAATAAAATAAATGTTCTTACGCTACAAATTTCCCGGTCTGTGATACCACAATATATGAGGCTGCAATATCAATATCAAGGTCGATGAAGGTGTGCTGGTGCACTGCATACTGCATTCCAAGTGCTGATTTCTCCTTTAGGGCCTCCATCTTGTTTTCGGCTACCGCTTGTAAGCTGGAATAAAACAGAAAAAGATAATATTAAATTAACGATCACAAAATTTGGAAAAAAAGGGAGCCTTGATAGAAACCCTGCGACCATATATAACATGGACGTCTAATGCCAGCTCAAAAATGCCCCCAAAGACAATTGTTCAATTGTGCCAAGATGGGCAGGACATAGCGCTTTTCATAACACCGCGCATATTTCGGCGCAACACCTTTGACAAATCTTTATAGAATATAGCCAATCAAAACTTTGATGGACCAATGACAACTATTTTTAAATGGCGGTTTAAGTTTTGATAGGTTGATATTGAAATTCATTAGCGTGATGCATTGAAGACGCGGTGACACTTGTCAACTAAAATTCAGGACCGGTTTTGAAAGGCAAATTTAGTATGGCGTGCGGCTTCCATGTTTTATTTGTTCGTAGTAGAAACCTAAGGAAAGATTCAGCGAGGTAAAAAAAATATCAATGATGGTTTTCTCGAAAACGTATGCCACTAGTTGGCGCCACTTAGCCGTAAGGTCCCGCTAAGAAACACAATTATCTAGCCCCAAAGAAAAACTTACTAGAAGGTATTTTTATTTTTTTATATAATTTTATAAATTCATACAAAACATTTAAACACGAAACTATAGACCCTCTAAGAATTTAGACAAGTTTCTGGACCTGACGCCTCAGTGCTGCCGCCCTGGTGAACGTCATTTCAGAAAACCCTCATTTTAACAGTTGGTGAGTACAGTCGAGTGCATTAATATATAGACACATTTGTAAGGGATCAGTATGGAGAAGTGTGTAATGCCCTTGACTGTACGACCCTGGTGGCACGCCTTTTATATGTAAGCGCAAAATGAGGGAAGTGTTATTTTTTGGTCAAAGCATTGTTATTGTTAAGATAAGGCGAAAATCAGGTGAACATTTATGGTATCATATTGTCCGTTTACTACTCGGCAAATTTTTTCGACTATCTGGCAGTTGTAAAATGCAGAAAAAGTTATGAGCGCCATTATTTAGTTTGTCTCATTGTAGTCTATTTTGCAAAGACTTAGAGTCGATAACCTATACTAACTTTCTAATGCGAAGGCGCTTACATTCTGCTCTATGTGCTTGTAATCTTACTTTATGCTACTGGAACTTTACGAGAACGAGCTCACTGAAATAGTAGATTGTACAGCAAGGGCATAAAGTGACCCATTTTTAACCGAGGCAATTTTTTCACCAAAATAGTAGACAAGGGTAAAAATTGACATTTATGCCCATGTTGTACACTCTGCTTTTCACTTCGTTTGCGAGGAATGTAAAACACAAACACATTTTCACTGCAATTTACACAACGGAGTTGTCATAAAGCAAAAGAAGGAAAATATAAAACCAATACCCGCCGACTCCCTTTTTAATTTTTTTTGGTTTAGGCGTATAATGTCCCACTCGCAAAACGTCCCTCCGCTATAATAACGTCCCATACGCAAAACGTCTTCTCTGCTAATTGTCCCTTATGCAAAAAACCCCATTCGCATTACGTCCCGTTATCAAAATGACCCATACCCTTCGCGAAAGGTCCCTTCTGAAAATACCCCTATCGCTGAAAGTCACGGCTGCCTAATGCCCCTTTCGCAAAACGTCCCGTTTGCAAATAGCCAGGTTCTTGTGGATTAAAGAGGTAATAATACAGATTGTTATCAACTTGAATAGAGATTAAAATAAAAGATAGAATAACAAAACAATTAACGACCTCTTCTCACAGCTCTCTTGTCAGGCATGAATTGTATATTACTATAAAATAAGAAAATGAGTGATCCCGAGTGTCCCTTTCAATTTACCAAAAACCAAAAGGGGAACAAAACTATCTTAAAAGATGGTTACCGCTACAATAACCATCAATGATACAGCGACTACGATCCTGCGAGGAGCTGATGAGGATCACACATGTGAAATGGATTATAGCAGTAACGATATCCTATTGGCAATAAATCAAACAAAGGAAGACGTCTGTAGTGATTTAGGCCCAGTAGAACATATATTTGACCGAAACCTAGAACATATAAATAACATAGATGCACCTTCTTTTGCTTCTAAAAAAGATACGTTGTACAGATTCCGGAAGACATTTTTGAATGCAGACCGATTACTAAACAATATCAGCCATATTCCTGATTGTTTAGGTAACGATTTTTTAATACATGACGATGTTGAGCATGATGATGGAAGGACAATGTTTGTGTTTTGCAACAAAATTGCAAGGAAAGCTATAAGAAAACTAAAAGAAGCCCATTATTTCGGAGACGGTACGTTTAAAACGGCTCCCAGAGATTACTTTCAAGTGTACACGATACATTTAGACGTAAACTCGACCAAGTCTTCTTGCAATGTTGTACCCGTCATCTATGCCATACTTCCGGATAAAACCGAAGAGACATATACGAAACCTTTTGAACTGTTAAAAAACAAACTACGCTTAACAATAAAATACTTCAAGTGTGACTTCGAAATTGCTCCTATAAATGCGATTACGAGAGTTTTCCCAGAAATCGAAGTCAGCGGTTGTTACAGTCAATGCCGCAGTTTGGAAAAAATAATACATTGACAGGACAAGGTAGAAAGATTACAAGATGGTGTGCTAATTTTGCACTTCTTCCTGCAGAATATATGGCCGAAGCGTGGATATTTATACGACAAAGTATGCCTCAGACAGATGAAATGAGGGCTTTTCAGGGATATTTTCAAAGATATTGGTATCCTAAATACAACCCGACATTTTTGTCTTGCTACGACCAATTGCACCGCACTACAAATCCAGTCGAAGGCTGGAATAGCCGTTTTAATAAAAAATTTACGAAACATCCCGGTTTGTTTTGGGTTATACAGACATTTCTAAAAGAATGAAAGCATGCAGACAGAAAAATACAAAAAGGCTTTGCAGGTATACTTAAAAAAAATCGAAGAAATCGGGACATTTATTTCAACAAACAATATAAAAAAATTTCTAAAAAATTACGAAGAGGTGAAATAACTGTAAGAGAATTTATTATTTCAGTAAGTCTTTTGCGACAAACTCTATACGAGAATGAATAGGAAAAGCTTGTGTATTGGCAGATTTTGTGTCTGTCAGGATGACGTGAGAGATGTCTGAATGTCACAAAATTTTCACCAAAAACTGTACCTAGTTTAGGTACAGTTATTTTTTTGCAAATTTTGTGACTTTTAGACATCACACATTTTGGTTAGATTTTAATTTTAATTTGAGGCACTAATAAGGTTTTTATTTATGTTAAGGAATATTTCTTACGTTATAAGTTGGATTGTTAGGTATCTATAGTTACCTACATTGTTGTTAGTAATAAATAACTAAACACGCGTTTAAGTATTATCTTTCATTTACAATAATTACAATGCCCAACAATACCCAAGTTAGGTTTTCCTGGAAGCAACCTGTGATGTATACAGAGTGTAATCGTTAAGTGTTTACAGGCCATTATGCCCATTATTCAGTAAATATAAAAGATAGGAGAAAACTTTTAACTGATTCAGTGACATTCAGTGACGAATGACTAAAATAGCATTTTTTATTTTTTATAGTTTAGTTTAGTTAGTTTAGTTTTTTATTATCTCACAATATACAAAGTCGCTTAAACTACACATGGTACAGTCTTAGGATTTTATATTGTGATTGTCAGTTTCTTTACATTGATGCAAAAATTATTTAACTGGCATTGGAATATCATATTAAAATGTCAACAAATTCAAAATATTCATAAAACAAAAATAATTAAGAATGTCACCAAAAAGGATCGTCAATAATACCTACTCAATAAAAAACATATCTAATAATAAAATGTTAACAAAGTGCAATTAAATAATATTCAAATAGTAATGTCATGGAACTCATTAACAGAATACAATGGATTATCCAATAAAAAGTTTCTCAGTCGACTCTTAAATTTAATATCACATGATTCGTCTTTAATGTCTGGGGGTAGTCGCTCATAAAATGTCGGACCGATGACGCGTGGATTCTTTTCGCGTGGATAATAAAACAAAAACTACCAAAAAATGAGGTTGAAAGGCGTCCATACATTTAGTATGGTACTAGTTGAGTACAGTCAACAACACAGCTGTGAATACAGACAAAGTGTCAAAAATATGTATACAGAACTTTATTGCCTGTGCCATAAGGATTTGTATACATATATCTGGTACTTTGTCTGTATTCACAGCTGCTGTGTTGTTGTTTGTACCTACTGTACATTTTTTACCGTCTTCTTTCTTAGCATTTTTTAGCTTATGTTACGGGTTACGGAGCCTGGCGTTCAATTTGGTAACACTATCCCAAGATGTGGCGTAGGCACTAGTTTTTACGAAAGCGACTACCATCTGACCTTCCAACCCAGAGGGTAAACTAGGCCTGATTGGGAATAGTCCGGTTTCCTCACGATGTTTTCCTTCACCGAAAAGCAACTAGTAAATATCAAATGATATTTCGTACACAGTTCCAAAAAACTCATTGGTACGAGCCATTTTTTACGGGACATTTTGCGAAAGGGACGTGTTGCGATCGGGTTATTTCGTGAAAGGGACTTTCTGCGAAAGGGACGTTATTTATATAAAGTGACATTTTGAGAACGGGATATTTTGCAGAAGGGCCGTTTTGGCAATGGGACATTTTATAAAAGGGACCTTTTGCGAAAGGGACCAAGAGACGTTTTGCGAGTGGGACATTATACGCCTAAACCTTTTTTTTATTTTCAACCTGCGATCAGAGTTTCAGTTGCTCGGTTTTCTGCCAAGTTAAACATTTCGGAGCATTTTTGAACGATAATCGATATCTATTTAATGTGATTTACTAAATTTAATGACAGAAAATAAAAAATTCTAATATTGTACATAATACATAATATAAATAAAATAATATAACAAGTTTTGTTAGCTACACTATTTTATTGCTCAATAAAATTGTGCAATGTCTTAACTGTATGGCTGTTGGGACCGATTACCTTAGCCTTAGAAAGAAATTACTTTTATGCTCTAGACCATAAAATGCGATTTTATATCGTCTACGCACGACATAAAGGTGCACTTTTTGAGCATGAGAACTTGAGAAGTGAAAATAATATAAATAAACTACATACACATAGCAAAGGTACTCCAATTACGAGTATCAAAGTCTCAGGCACACAATTTTAAAAGTTATTAAGGTTTTATTAATTACTTATAGTAGATTGTACAACAAGTGCATAAAGTGACCCATTTTTACGTGGATAAAAATGGACATTTATGCCCGTGTTGTACATTCTGCTTTTCACTTCGTTTGCGAGGAAAGTAACATTTTTCACTGCAATTTACACAAACAAGTTATCGTAAAGCGAAAGAAGAAAAATATACAACCAATACCCGCCAACTCATTTTTTAATTATTTTTTTAATTTTCAACCTGTGATCAGAGCTTCAGATGCTTGATTTTCTGCCAAGTCAAGCATTTCGGAGCATTTTTGAACGATAATCGATATCTATTTCATGTGATTTACTTAATTTAATGAGCGAATATACAGAATTCTAATATTGTAATATATATTTAACCAATGTAGTAATTTATACTATTTTATTGCTTAATAAAATTGTACAATATGTTTTAACTGTTTGGCTATTGGGACCGATTACCTTAGCCCTTAGCCCATCTTCGCCTTAGAAAACAATTTTACTTTTATGCTCTAGAACATGAAATGTCTACGCACGACATAAAGGTGCACTTTTTGAGCATGAGAAGTGAAAATTTAATTTATAACCTAAGACTTTCATTTTTAAAGGGGGGGGACAGCGCGTACGCAGTCCCCACTACCAAAAATTACGCATCCGAGTTATCCACATTAGGGATAATCGCAAGGGTCAACCCAACCGCAGTGCAATGGGAGAGTCTCGCCCTGGGGGAACCGCCTTCTTGATCACGGTGTCCCCTATGCCAGGTAAGTATGAATTTTTTAATTCGAGCGAGAGGGTCATTGGTCGTAGCAAAATCTTAACACCGCGATGTGTCATTGCAACGTGGAGCGCACAGCGACATCTAGCGGCACATGTGAAACCAAAACTCGGACACTTCTGTTCGATTAGTAATCATTGATCAAGTAATCACAGAAATTAAAATAATTAAAAGTAATAAAGGACACAATAACACCAGTAATAATAATTTTACCGAACATCTTATACTGCACGCCGAGCTGCCGAGTAAGGGAGTAAGGGAATAGGGCTCGCGGTCGTGTCCAGGTTTCGTGTCAACGTTTCTCATACCCGTGTTCGTGTTACACGTACACGGGTTTCTGACCCCATTTACATGGGTAATTAAAGTCCTTGTAAATAATACCCGTCTACACGGGTACACGGGTATTATTTACACGGACTTTAATTACCCGCGGGTTCGGGGACGTCCTTGACGAGAAGCGTACGAATGGGTCGTGGGACTTAAGAGGTACAAATGGATAGATAAGCGAAAGGCAAATTGTGTCAAATAGACCTTATTGCGTAACAGATAAAGGCTGACCTTCCTGAACAGGTAGTGTTTTGTAGTGTCGAACGAAGCTGCAGGTTACATTAAATAGACCTTATTTGCATTTGCTTAAATTATTTCGAACCCGTTCGGTTCGGTCTTAAGTACCCGGGTACCCGGGTAGCACGCGGTCTCGTGTAAACGGTATCCGTGTATTGGACACGGACACGGGTACCCGGCGGGTTCGTGTAATTCGGGTTCTTAGTACCGTCGGGCTTAAGAATACGGGTATCCGGTTTGGCGGGCTACACGTGTACCGTGAGCCCTATAAGGGAATAGTACATTACTATAGAGGCCGGGATGAAAGAGGTTGCCGGCCGAAGACATATTGGCGGCCGAGCAAGCAAGGCCGGATAGGTCTGAGGCGGGTATTTCCAGCCGAGGTATGTATAGTGGTTTTCTCAAACTTGCAATGAAATGTTGGCATTACGTACGTCAAATTAAACCAGGGACCATAATCTCGCTGGTTCGATGATTGAACTTGATATGTAAAGGCATTTCATAATTACTTTGCAGTCGTAGTTCGTAGGACTGCAAAGTAGTTATGAAATGCCTTTACCGGAAGGAACCTGCTTTAAAAAGAAAAATATCGGAAGTAACTTTTACAAGTTAGTTGACGTAACATCTTGGCTTTTCACCGTAAAAAAAAGAACTTATGTCAAGGACACCGGGCAAAAGATTATCTCAAATAGTTAAAGAAAATTTTTACGTATAAGTTGCTTCTATTTTTTATTTTGTAGATTCGTTTCGTCTTTGACTTATTTGTTTGCTGGCTTACTTCTGATTTTTTATTTCATTGCAACTATACAAATCTCGGCGATAAACAAGGTTCCAGGCCGCGTATCTCGTCGTATAGTTGAATGTCATTGTACGACAGTTGCTGCGATTTCTCTTTCAATGTTACTATGACAAGCTCATATTGTGGATCAGGATTCAATTTTATCGATAGTACATAAAGCACTTACGTAGACAAAGCTGAAGACTCCGTTTCTGGTTTGAAGACATTGACTATCTCGATGACAGTTTGCGCGTCGTAAATGATTTGCAATGGCCGCGCTGACACTCGCACCCTCTGATCGCATTTGCCATCTGAAAAACAAGGTTTTATGAATCAGTACAGAATAAAGGTGCGACCGCTCTATGTATTGCTCTGCGTAGTTTAACCCTTAAATGCATGATTTTTTTTCTTTTCGTTCCAAAAACAAAATGTGAATACATAATGGCGTCGCAAGCACGAGAAAAATACAAAAAAAAACTGTGGACATACTTAGGATGGAATTGGTACTACTAATCAAAATTTCGATACATCATACATTATCCATTTTTTGCAAAATCGTGCATGATTAAACATGCAAATATTATTTTACTTTTAGATTGAAAAGTATATTAAATTCAGTAATTGTAAAATCGACATGGTATGAACGAAAACAAATTTCCGCCATCTTTTGCTTATAAACACATGTAAGTTTTTTTTTAAACAGTTACGCCAACGAATCAGTAATAAGTTTGAAAGTTCATTAAATTTCCTTGCAAAATTAACCTTAAGAACATAATATACATATCTAGTTTTCAAACACCAACTACGTTTTGGTTATGTACAATTGTACATACATACGATACATCGTACACCATGCATTTATTTAAGGGTTAAGCAGCGGTGTGGGGAGCATGCGGTAAAAACGGTTTGGATACAATGCGTCACTGCGATTCCGAACAGTCACCGTTTTTTAAGCATTGATGCAGTCGCACCTTAAACCATCAGACGTGGCGTGGTCCTTGACATAATGTATATTTCAAATTCTTTGTACATATTACTAATTGCTACATTACTTACTTGCCCTTTCATTACTAACAAAAACACTAGAATTTCTACTAAGTGTTAGATGTCATATACCAAAGAAAAATACCCTACTTACCTAGCCTCCTGGCTGGAGTAGCCGAGTGGTTTAGGCATCAGCCGCGAAAGCCTGAAGAAGTGGGTTCAAATACCACCTCCGGCGGTGGTAAACTCGGTATCTTTTCTTTAGTATATGACATCTAATACTTAATAATAAAAGAACAATTTGAGTTATTCAACAAAAAAACTAGATTTTCTTTTCGTCTCAAACGTGACCTCTTTAGGCGCAACCAGCTGTGAAACGTAATCAAGCCGCTGTGTCAGTCATAGTGAATGCTAACTGACTCACCTAAATGTTACGTCTCGAAAGTGACGTTCAGCAGATTAACGTCACTGGTAACCTCACTAACGATCGCCAGCAGTGATGATAATCTGCTCAACGTCTAAAGGCAGTATTTATTGCTGTTGTGAAACGTATTCGCCATGCTGTGTCGAGTACAATAACCGCTAATGAAGTCACCAAAAGGTTTCGTCTCAAACATGACAATGATCAGATTAGCTACACTGTCTGTGACTCCTTTAGACTTGACCGCCTGCGAAAACCATTCGCCCTGCTGTGCCGGTCGCAGGGAACGCTCATGAACTACCGTAAAGGTTTCGTCTGAAACTTGACCTCTGTGAAACTTATTTGCACTGCTTCAGTATAGTGAATTTTAATGGAGCCACTGAAAGTTTTCTTCTCGAAAGTGACGTTGAGCAGGTTAACGGCGCTGGTAACCTCCTTAGACGTAACTAGTTATGGAACGTATTCGCGCCGCTGCGTCGATCAGTGACCGCTAATAAACTTACCCAAAGGTTTCGTCTCAAACATGACGTTGAGCAGATTAGCGTCACTAGTGACTTCTTTAGACGTGACCAGCTGCGGAAAGTATTCGCCCTGCTATGTCGGACACAGTAAACGTTCATGAACTCTCTCAAAGGTTTCGTCTGAAACGTGACTACTTAAGACGCGAGCAACTGTGAAAGGTATTCGCGCCGCTTCAGTATAGTGAATTTTAATGAACTCACCTAAAGGTTTCGTCTCGAAAGTGACGTTGAGCAGGTTAACGGCGCTGGTGACCTCTTTAGACGTAACCAGTTATGGAACGTATTCGCGCCGCTGCGTGGATCAGTGACCGCTAATAAACTTACCCAAAGGTTTCGTCTCAAACATGACGTTGAGCAGATTGACGTCACTAGTGGCTTTTAGACGTGACCAGCTGCGAAAAGCATTCGCCTTGCTATGTCGGACACAGAACGCTCAAGAACTCAATCATAGGTTTCGTCTCAAACCTCTTTCAGAAGTGACCAGGATGCTTAGCCAAGTTGCCAATCGCTAGCGCTTAGTAGCGCATCGTAGTTTTCCCTCTCTGTCACTCTTTCATATTAGTGCGACAAAGACAGTTAGCTGCCTTTCGCTTACGATTGACGATTACGCGTTAGCGATTGGCAACTTGGCTAAGCATCCAGTTGTGAAACATGCGTGCCGCTGTGTCAGTCATAGTAAATGCTAATTGACTCACCTAAAGGTTTCGTCTCGAACGTGACGTTAAGCAGGTTCACGTCACTAGTAACTTCCTTTGAGGTGACCAGTTGCGGAATATATTCGTCCTGTTGAACGCCGGTGACAGTGAAGGCTCGCATTTGCACGTCAACCCTGAAATTTGAACATATATGACGGCGGCGTCATCATGTAGAATCTAAAATGTGAAAAATATCCAATAGTAATCAATGTACAAAAACAACAGCTGCACCTGACCTGACCGATCAGGCGATCACGCCACTATGACGTCACGCCACCTGCACCCGCCCGGACCCTCTAAGTCCTATAAGTAACCTGACTGATGGTCGGTGGGGGCATTCTTGTCATCGAAATGGTCAGTTGCAGACGTAGTCTTATACGCTGTGTTATTTTAAGATTGATGTTTAAATATCGCGAATTGGTGAAGAATAAACCAGTGCTCAAATACGAAGTTGGTAATTGTCTCATTCATTGGACCCTAAACCCTACTCTTATTATAATAACAGAGGAGACGCCAATATACAGTCGTGGCCAGATAATTAGGAACAAGATTTTTTTTCCCATACAACTGCCTGCAAACAGAGCTTTGCAAATTTGATAGTAATTTCAAAAATATTTGACTATTTTTCTTTATTAATATCAGAACTTATCCATGATTAAATAAGGTATACTGGGACGTATTGCAAAGTTCAAAAAAATATCTAACTTGAAAAATATGGATGACGCCATAGACACTTCAACTTAATTAGGAACGATTTCATACATTTTGTTCTTAATTAGGTTGAAGTGTTTATGGGGTCATCCATATTTTTCAAGATAAGTATTTTATGTAACTTTTCAATACGTTCCAGTATACCTTATTTAATCATAGATAAGTTCTGATATTACTAAACAAAAATGGTCAATTATTTCTTAAATTATTATCAAATTTGCAAAGCCCTGTTTGCAGGCAGTTATATGGGGAAAAAAATCTTGTTCCTAATTATCTGGCCACGACTGTATACCATTACAATACGTCATTTCTAGCATGAGGGCATATAGCTATATGTATAGCTAATTTCATCAGAGTTGAGGTGAATGATTACGCACACAATCTATACAAAGTACTAATTGCAAAAAAATGTAGTGAATGAACGAATGAGTTAGTGTCACTTGTGTCAAAATATTGAGAGTAATCCCATAATTGAACAAACTTTTCAGTCCATCTTACAGTTGTAATAAGACTTACTATCAGTAGTATCAGTACAAAAAAAGAACACTAATATTAAATTCCCCTTGTGTACATGACATGTTGTTGTGTGCCTCAACTCTCGTGGAACTACCTATAGTATTTCGGTACAAGGGAAGTTATGAATCAAACGCCGGAACAGGCAACAGGCAAAGGCAATTGTGGGATCGAAAACTATTTAAATGTTATAATTCCTAAGCAAGGCACCTGGAACTGCTCGATGAATGATGATAATAACGGCTAATGATAATTTCCGTTTCATCCGAAAAAATATTAATATAGATTGGTTTTATCACTTCAACACGGAAGTGCGTAGCATAGCAATATCATAAAATCCAGTAGTACAACTAGCATTGTCCAGTACACAAAACGAAAACTAGAGGTCGCTAGTAGTACACAGTATTTCTTGGACACATTTTTCGGGATAGTTTGAATGTATTAAATGCATACTTGATAGCATTGGCGATAAGTCTCTAACCCATTTCAACAACCACATTGTTCACGCAAGCCTTCAAAACCTCCTTATCGTTATTGACGGCAACTTGTAGTCTCTCAAGACGGAAACAAGTTTCTACTGTAACGAATTCGGTGAACGCTTTGGCATTTTGTTCCCCTGGTATTACATACTTACAAAGTTAAAACTAGATGTCGCTAGTGGTATTCAGTATTCCTCTGGAGCACGTTTATTTTTGGTTGACTCATTGAAATACATACCTAATAGCATTGGCACTAGGTCTCTGTCCCATTTCAACAACCACGTTGTCCACGCAAGCCTTCAAAACCTCCTTTTCATCATTGACAGCCACTTGTAGTCTGTCAAGACGGAAGCAAGTTTCTACTGCAACGTATTCGGTGGGTAAATGCAATGGCGCAGTATTCTCTTGATAGTCTATTGCTCGGAATAGCTTCGCTTTTTCTTCGGGTGTCATCGCGTTTTGGAATTGTTTCACTGGAAATTTGAAAATAATATTTAATTAATTTTGTTTGTGATATGGTATTTGGAGTTAGCAGCGCGTGGGTGTATAAATAAATAAATAAGCCTCTTTCGTAATTACATAAACAAAAATTAAGTTCAAATTATCAGCCTATTTGCCTAAGATATTTTTTTATCGATTTTTTATTTATTTTCACTGTCTGTCTCACATTTGGGGTTACAACTAGCCTCTATTACAGTGCATTTTAACGCCATGACAATAAAGGCCTGCCCAATAATAGAGCACCTTGGATATATCTGATGGCGACTTTACAAAGCCGTAAGGTTCATCAGTAGGCTTAGGACTTTTCATAGCATATCGTGGTTCTAAAATCCTTGGAGCCGCTATGTGTAAAATTTTCAAAGTCAAAGTCAAAGTATATTGTAATATTAAATATAATGATTTATACGTACTTTCACATTGTTACTGAATTAATTTTAATCGAACGTAATTAATTTTATAAAACGTACTTGATTTCATAAAAATTACATACTAAATTAGTTACCTACTTATATCAGAACAGAAACCATAAAAAACTAGACAATTAGTGTTCAAAACAAACAAGAAAAAGTCTTAAATAGCGATGAAAATGGCGAAAGTATCATGTTGTTTTCGTATAGATTACATGTAACTTCCGAACAAGAAACAAAACTGACGTTACCTTTGAAGTAAATAGACTTCACTTCACGTTGATATCACATAGAGCATAGATTAATGATTCCAATTTATAAGTATTTTATCATAATTTAAACTGTTTAGTCAACTGATATTGAGATTTAGTCTGAGCAAAATGAAAAGTCTCGTGTTTGTACTAGAGCCAATACATTCGGAGTATCATAATTCAATAAAATAATACAAAAAAAAGTATTTTACACGTAAACCACTACTATTTTAAAATGCACTGTAAACTTATATACCTATTTCATTATACTGTTTATACTACGTATAAGGTACACCCGGGTAAGACCGGACTATTTTTTGGTGAGTTGAAAGGATGTCACAAAAAAAAACGAAAATGTATTAAATAAATAAATAAAATAAATAAATATCTCGGGACATCTTACACAAATCGACGTAGTCCCACGGTAAGCTCAATTAAGGCTTGTATTGTGGGTACCAGGCGACGATATATATAATAAATAGATACATATAGATACTTAAATACATAGACAGCCACGACCAAGGAACAAATATTTGTGATAAATAAATACACAAATAATGCCCTCGCCGGGATTCGAACCCGGAACCTCCAGCTTCGTAGGCAGGGTCACTACCAACTAGGCTACGGAGGCTGACTAACTTTTACCTGCAGATGTGTGATGTACGTGATAAAAAAAACAAGCTTTCAATATAAATTTACTTGATGCCACTCAGCCGAATAGCCACTATTTTTTTCCAATATACCCAAACGAAAAACCTTCTTGGCTTATGATCGGACTAGTATCTCATTTCAACTCTAAAGTAAGGAGAAGAAGGCAATGATATAATTAGTAAAGATACGTTATACTCTAACAAAATGAGCGAAATAAATACTTCACATCACACACCTACAATTTATTGACACTTGACATACACCTATCTTCATACTTCAAAATGCGTAAAAGAGATGGCAAAATACATAATTATACTCGTATTTAATAAATAAAAAAGAGACAACTAGCATTTGACAATCGCGCGTGCATTCTTTTATTGATAAACATTGTTTTATCTTTGTTACTCTCCATCTTAAACAGCATAAGCTTGTCTTTTTCTCTAAGTCAGTCAAAAACGTCAAAATGGCGTCCTATTTATTTTCAATAAATAATAAAATTGAAAAATAATATATAATTCAGTTTAATTGCGCATGATGTGTGATGCTAAGGGCATTTTTGCATTTTATTTTGTGGTTTTCACTATTGTATAACTTAAAATGACATTTTAGGGCGCAGTTCATGTGATTTGCGAGAACTCGGCAGTGGTACACACCTCTCGGTGGTACGGGCGGACTAAGAGCGATTGTTAGAATTATCGCAATCTGAGTGCTTGAATTTTAGAGTCGGTGCAACATATCCTTACTTACATATCATTGGAAGAAGGTGCATAGCTTCCTGTTAACCCATTCAGCGCTAATCACGCAGCGTATGCGTGATTTTGCAACGCCGCTTAGCCACTGATCACGCACATGTTGCGTTATTTTGTTAAGTCGATTATCTCCATCTTTTTTAAACTTATGGACTTAACATTGTCCATTTGACATAGTTAAAACATGAGGCTAAAATACCTTATACATATATTTAGTATATTATTCCTGTATTCTACTTTTTATAAACGCTAAACAAAAAATAGAGAATTCAGGTTTTCGTAAATATTTTTTCATTATCTAACAACTGTAATGAGATGTAAATAAATATTAAAATGCCATATTACCATTTCCAGACAAAATATGACTATTTACGGTACTTTTGAGAATCACGCCAACGTGTTGTGATTCAGTGGGCGAAGCGTGTTGCATTTTGAGCTCTACTAGAATAACGAAACTCAAAAAAATATACATATTTAATATGGACCTTAGCCCGCGCATGTAAGGTTTATTTTGGCGTGATTCAAAATGGTGTTTATATTCTTTGTAAGATTATAACGACTTTACAGTGGTAATGGATGGCGGTATGCAGAATTTGTTTCTAACCAGCGAAATTACATGTATGTTATACCGAAATATTTAAGTTCGTAAATAATATAAGGAATTTGCGTAAGGTATACAAATGTTTGAGTTTTAGTGAACAGACAGATCTAGTGCATGCGTGCACACGTACAGGTACTATAAAAATACTTCAAATAAAGTTTTTATACTTGGAAAAACGGAAACTTTTTCAGCGTAAGTACATTATTTACTAATATACACACGGTTAGGTAGGTAGGTACAGTGAAAAGGAGCGGGTTAGAAAAAATGCAATAAATAAAAATACCGATGTAATTGCATTTGTTTGACGATGCAAATATAGATGTATGCTTCAGTCGATAAACACACCCAAATGTCCTTATCTGTATGAAAATAAAATAGATACAGTCACGTCTAATAATATGTATACATTTCGGAACGTATGTCACCGGCATAAGGATCAAAATCGTATACATATTATTAGAGCCGACCGTACAATGGATGGCGGTGACTTTGTTGACGGTGTAAATTTAAAGATAGAAATTTGCGGCGACTTCAATGGCGAATAAATGGAATTTACACAAAAGATCCTTATCAGTTTAACCTTCCGATGTAGGCAGTTAAAGTTGACGACTGGTACAAGACAATGGAAACAATGGATGGCGGCTACTTCTAATGAACCTTCTAATAATCCTTTCAACAGATAAATGAAATTCACACGCAAAAGTTTTTATCGGCATAACCTAACGATCGATCGATAGTCTACGTTGACATCTGGCATGTATAAAGACAATGGCGTCAATGGATGGCGGCGACTTTGATGACGACGTCCATTCATTTGAAAGTTTCAAAAGTCGGAATACCGATAGTATTAATAGTGACTCGATTCGTGGTTTAGGGCTTAGTACAGGTATATAAATTAGTCTTGGCTCGTCCTTTGACTATTGCGCATCTTTGTTTCGTGATCTTGTGTGTCGTGTGTATTCTCATTTGACCTGGCTGTCGATTTTCTGACCCCGAACCTGCAATCACCTACTGTCCTGGCTGTGAACACTGATAATCCGAACACGCTTTCCACGATTGACTTGGCTGTAACCACTGATAACCCGAACACGCTTTCCACGATTGACTTGGCTGTGAACTCGTTATCTCCAACTGCACTTGAAATGAACGACTCAATTTTGAAGCTCACTGATTAAGAAAATTTGTCAGGATATAATAGTGAGTATCATAATTATGGCCTTAAAACATTAAAAATAGCATTATAATCTTTCACCAAAGTAACTGTTTCTGTAGCCTAATAGTTAATTAGCTGATAACGCCTCAGAGGCAATGAAGTTCTCCATTTGGAATTGTACAATTCAGAAAAAAGGCAAATGAATAATATAAATAATTCAATATCGTAAAATGTTTTGCTTCGGGGTTTCTTCTTTTCGCAGTCGAATTATCATGAAAACTGCGTAAATATGGAGTAATCCAACTTAGTTAACTAAATAATTCCGAATCTTCGACAAACAATATACATAATAACATATTAACTGCAAGTTCAGTGCAGTTTTTTGGGACAAAAAAATATTTTGTTTATTAGATAGTGCGATAATAAAATAATGTTCAACTTTACTTTTAGGTTATGTTTTACATTTCATGTAAAATGTGTAAAAGTGAATATATTATGAATACTTAAATGCAATGTTAGCAAATTTATTCTTTTTTATTTCATTTTTATTTAAGTACCTATACAGGGTGTTTGTTTAGCGCTGTCGCAGCTTTTAAGGGCTTAAAGTACAATCGATTTCATCGATAAATTACCACACATTTTCTTTTTTGTGCCGACGATAAAAATGGCGGCAATTTTAAAATTTCAAACAAGCGAATGCGAGTGCACGTGGTATTTCTAGAATTGTACGTTTGTTATCGGTCCTATCTTTGCAAAAAAATCTCGTTAGAGAGCTCATCAGATAAGCAAACTAATAAAGCTAGTCATTTGACTCTACTATTTCAACAACAAGGCCAATTTTTTTTTTTTAATTAAACATAGTAACAAATTCACCTTAATTTTTCAATTAATTTAGTTTTGCATGAAAACTAGGCCATTAAGATAGGATTTTGGTGTTGTTATTTGCTAGTACAAGATCTTAGCTAAAAAATAACATGATAATTACAGTTATACCTTAAGTACTTTAGGAATTACAAGTGCTCAAACATTCACCAAAAATGTGTTTTTGGGTAAGTGGCCGCCTTCAATCCTTCCAGTGCATGTTTGAGCACTTGTAATGCCTAAAGTGCTTAAGTTATAACTGTAATTATGGAGTTATTTTTAACTAACATCCTGTACTAACAAATAACAACACAAAAACCTATCTTAACGACCTAGTTTTCATGTATAATTAAATGAATTGCAAAATGAAGGTGGATTTGTTAAGTTTTTAATTTAAAAAAATTTTTTGGCCTTGTTGTGGAAATAGTACAGTCAAATGATTAGCTTTATTAGTTTGCTTATCTAATGACTTCTCTAACGAGATTTTTTTTGCAAGGCTATCCTTGCAAAAAAATCTCGTCCTATAACCGATAACAAACGTATAATTCCAATACCACGTGCACCCGTATTTGTCTGTTTGAAATTTCAAAATTACCGCCATTTAATTAACGTTGGCACAAAAAAATATGTTAATTTATCGATGAAATTGATTGTAGTTTAAGCCCTTAAAAGCTCCGACACCGATAAGCAAACACCCTGTATAAAGTTAACTACATCACAAGTGAAATTGTGTTGACCATTTATACTCTGAGAGGTACTTATGTTGGTTATAATTAGGAACTTTTTTGTGAGTACCAACCCTGATATCACAAAAATAAATCATCTGTTAAGTATAAATTGTGCAGATATGATTGAAATTTATAAAACAGCAGACATTGTTTCGCGATGACAACTTAGAGTGTAAATAGCAAATAAAATTTCACCTCGTCAGATATTTATTTTAACAAATAAATGTCTTACAAAAGTTTATTAAAAAATTCATTGGTTAAAGTAATTTCGGGCATAACGCCATCCAATATGTACAACATCACGGGTGCGCGATACTGTGCGCCGCCGAGCCACTGAGTAACGCCACTTGTGCGTGACTCTGCAATGGCAAGTTTGAATGTATGGTAGCGCGCCGTACTTTGATCGAGAGTTCGAGCGTCGCCCTGAATGGGTTAAAGACGGAATCTCCAAAAATTCTCGAAAAAAAACACTTTTTTTTAAACGTTCGTAGCTCACGACTGATGCGGCTGAGTGTTCGGAAGTTACATGTAATTTATACGAACGATTCGAAACTTTCGAGAAAAACAACATGATACTTTCGCCATTTTCATTGCTATTTCCAATCTAGGAGGCTTGTTCTAGTTTATCTTGAACCTAATTGTCTAGTTTTTTATGGTTTCTGATAAAACTAAATTCGTATGCACTTTTCATGAAGTCAAGTTCGATTTTTAAAATTAATTATGTTCGATTAAAATTAACTCAGTAACGATGTGACAGTAGGTATAAATCATTATAGTCATTATAGAAAGTGAATAGAATATTAAAATATACTTTGACTTTGACTTCGAAAAATTTTCACATAGCGGCTCCAAGGATTTTAGAACCACGATATGCTATGAAAAGTCCTAAGCCTATTCATCAGTCAATTTGAGACAGTGAAGGCATTAATGGATCCATCGTAGATAGTGTGGGGTGTGGATGTATCTCGTTCTCTTGACGAAGACTGTCGTGATGCTCGATGACTCAGCTACTGCGGCTACCTCGGCTCAGGGACTTTATTTAGGGAAATGTTTAAATAAAAACACTTGTTTACAATTACAACATTACAGTATGTTGAGTGTTAGTTGGTTAGTGAGCGCGTGATTAGCGCTTGATGAAGCGAGCGTGAATGAATTGAGCCCTCGCGGATAGCGTATATATATATTAGCTATCCCCACTCCGCGATAATCCGCGAGCGCCCAAAGTCGCGGGTATCTCACGCCGCGTGCGTGTTATATGTGGTAGCGTATAGTGTGATAGTATTTATTTAAATGAATTACACGAAATACACAATGGACAAATATTGTACAAAAAAGTAAAGGAATGGGATTAATTTAATTGGGGAACAATCAATCTTATATCTAGTTAAAGTCTTAGGTTTAAGAATTACATACTAAGACAGATATTTATTTACATGTTATGAGCTACATAAGACAGATATTTATTTACATAGTATGAGCTATAAATGACATAAGACAGATGTTTATTTACATATTATAAGCTATATGCGACAATTCTCCCCCACGTGCGTCAGCACCGTCGTTGAACGGAGAGCATATAGGGATCAATCTGGAGACTGGGCGGCGGACTTCACCTGCGCGGGTGCGTACAATGGCTACTCTTACATGGCCATCAGGGCCGGGAAAGAGTTGTGCGATTTCGCCTCTAGGCCATGTACCTCGTGGCATTGAACCGTCCGCTATTATCACTATGTCGCCTGCGTGTAGCTTTTGACTTTTCTGGTGCGCGCTGGATCGTGGGAGTAAACTCGGCCGGTATTCTTTCTGCCAGCGTTTCCAAAAGTGGTCGGCGAGAGATTGCGCAGTCTTCCAAGAAGATAGGGATAAATTGCTGTCTGTAAACACTCCCAGCGGTGACATGGCGCTTGATCGTCCAAGAAGGAAGTGATTTGGAGTCAGGGCCTCGTCTTCGAGATCGGGATTCACTGGTGTGAGTGGTCGCGAATTAATTATGTGTTCGGCTTCTAGCAACAAAGTGTGCAGGACTTCCTCATGGGGCGCTCGTTCTTTGAGGGTTGTTTTCAGAGCTGACTTGACGCTGCCGACGAGACGTTCCCAAGCACCACCGGCGGAAGGGTTGCCTGGCGGAATCTTCTTCCACATTATGGATTTCTCGATCAAGAATGGCCTCATGGATTCGGGTAGAGTCACCTTGGCTTCGGCGATTTCTCGTTCTGCTCCGTAGAAGTTGGTGGCGTTGTCAGAGTAGAGAACGGTGGGTGTACCACGCCGTGCTATCATTCTTCTTAATGATAATATCATAGAGGATGCCGAAAGAGAGGCGGCAAGCTCTAAATGGACGGCCCTGGTGGTAAGACACGTGTACAGGACGCCCCATCTTTTCTCTCTACGGCGACCTATTGTGATGTGCATAGGTCCGAAGAGATCTACCGCTGCTGCGGTAAACGGCGGTTGATTCGCCTGGAGCCTTTCTGGTGGTAAGTCGCCTACAGGAACCTTGAGAGTAGTTCCCTTATAGGTCCGACACCATTGGCATTTATTCGTTAAGTAACGAATACTACCGCGCAGTCCGATAATATAATAATTCTGCTTCAATTCGTTGATCACAGTCGCGTGGTTGCCGTGATTGTACAGAACGTGATAATGATGAATCAGGAGCTTCGTGAAGCCTTCTTTGGCGTGCAAGACGGGTACGTGGACTTGCTTGTCAATTCTAGCATCGAGTATAAGAACTCCATTCTTGTCCAGTTTAACTGCAATTTTGTGTAATGCAGACCTTCTTGGTAGTGCGCGCCCAGCCTCCAGCAACTTGATTTCCTCAGCGTAGGATTCTTGTTGACTTCGTCGTATTAACAAGATTTCGGCCAAGTTCAAATGCCCCTTGTTCATTTCTGTTTCTATTTTCTTGTATAGCGGTTTGGCCTTAAAAGCCTCGGCGGCAATCAGAACTCTAGCCGTCGCTCGGACTAACTTTGAAAATTTAGAGAACCTATTTACGACTGGTAAATAATCGAACTTATCTTTTTTACTCGCGACGCCCGTACATATAGTTTTAAACGCGCGTTCCTCTCCGGTAACGTCCGTACCGACGAGTGTTTTTTCGACCGGCCACTTAGCTGATTCTTGACGTATAAACTCGGGCCCGATGAACCATCGGTGATTCGTTCCGAATTGCGCGGGAACGCCTCGGGTCGCGTCGTCGGCTACGTTTAACGCACTCGGTACCCATCGCCAGTCGGCGGGAGTGGTTGTGCTTTCAATTTCCGCTATTCTATGGGCTACGAACGTTTTATACCTACGCGGGTCTGACCTGATCCATGTTAACGCGGTTTTTGAATCGGCCCAAAAATACCTATTCTTTATAACGTAATCCGATTCCTTGACTATTGTTTCGGCTAACCTGGTCGCGAGTACGCAGCTCTGTAGTTCCATTCGTGGCACGCTAATTACTTTCAGCGGTGCGACTCGTGCTTTCGCTGCTACGAGCGCTGAAGTACGTAGTCCCTCTGGACTGGTACTTACTATATATATAGCTGCCGCGTATATTTTTTCGCTCGCGTCGCAAAAAACATGTATATCGGCTTCTCTATTGAACGCCTGTACGTGACGCGGTATTTCTAAATATTTTAGTTGCTGTACGTTATCGACGAATGACCGCCATGCGGGTGCGAGTGAGATAGGAATAGTCGTATCCCAATCTATACCGGTTCTCCACACCTCTTGCATGAGTGCTTTACCTAGCACTGAAATTGGGCTTACGTAGCCTATCGGATCGAATATGGACATCGCACTGCTAGTAACTTGACGTTTTGTAGGTAACTTTTCTCCCTTTAGGACGTCTTCGGGCGTATTGCGAAAGTTGACGTGGAATCCGAGCGTATCTCGTTTATGGTTCCATTTTAAGCCTAACGTTCTTTCGCTTTCGCTCCCCCCGATAATTGACGTTTCTTCCTTGGAGCTTACTACGTCAGAAATTACTGCGGGGTTGTTTGACGCGAACCCGCGAAGTTCGAACGACGCAAGCATGTTTAACTCGTATATTTCGTTTATAACGCGCCTAACTTCGTGGTCGTCCATGTCGAATGCTACTAACATGTCGTCCATGTATGTGTTTTTTATGGTTTTTTTCCGCGGCTATCGGGTACTTGTCTTTGTGTGCGTTTGCGTTTTCGTTTTTGACGTATAGCGCCGTTGTAGGTGACGCAGCTGAACCGAATATTAATCGTTTCATTCTATATTCTTGAGGTGGGGCTGAACGGTCCTCCCCCCTCCAAACGAAACGTAACGCATCCCGATCCTGTTCCATTATTTCGATTTGCAAGAACATTTCTTTTACGTCGGCTATGACCGCGGTTTTGCCTTCTCGGAAGCGCACCATAACGCCAAAGAGTGATTCTAGTAGATCGGGCCCGGCCACCAGCGCGCTATTTAATGATCGCCCGTATGCCGTAGCCGCCGCGTCCCATACTAGCCTCATTTTTCCTCGCTGCGGATGAAACGTCGGAAAATGCGCTAAGTACCATGTTCGGGTTCCTTCGGGTGGGGGTGGCGAGTCCATTTTCTCCGCGTAACCTTTCTCGAGCAGATTATTCATGTGCTTCGTATACTCGGTTTTCAGAGCCGTATCGCGATCGAGTTTTCTTTCTAGACTGTAAAGTCGTCGTAACGCGTGAGCTCTGTTATCCGGGAGAGTTTCATCATCGGTACGCCATAATAGTCCCGCCCTATATCTATTTTCACCCGGTATTTTTCGACATGTTGATTTTAATAAATCTAACGCGCGCTGGTCGGGATCGGTACGCGGTAGTTTTTTTTCTATGCCTAGTGCCTCTATGTCGAAATGCTTTTTCATAAGCTCGACGGCGAGATCGTCCGCGGTCTTAGGCCGTGCGTGGCCTATGAAATTTATTGCCGCATCGCCTTTACGATGTGGCCCATGGAGTACCCATCCTAACTTCGTCAGACTCGCGACGGGTAGGTGAGGTTTACCGCTTAGAATTTGCCGTGTTACGATTAGATGCCAATTATCCTGTCCTATTAGTATGGTTGGAACCGCGGTGTCGTAGCATAGTTCGTCAATGACATTTGTTAGATGTTCGCATTGTTCGACTAATTTTCTGGACACCTCTTGCGATCCTACACCTATTCTTCTAATAGTCAGTGCTTCTATCGTTTCTAAATGACGACTGCAGTGACCTCTGATTCCGAAACGAATTGTATACGAATCTGTGTTGCTAACGGTACCGCCTATGCCTTGAATATCGAGCGTTTCCCCCCTCTGTTGGGGGGCTATCTTGACGGCCGTTTCGTGCAGGATCAGTGACATCGCTGCACCTTCGTCTAATAGCGCATGCGTATGCGCCACGCCTGACGGACCTGAGACTTCTACCGGAATAATTTTAAGATACGCCTGTGCTAGTCGTATCGTATTTACGCCTCCCGGTGAGGCCTTGTTACTTTGAGCGCTAGCCGTGGTTAAACTTAAACCGTGCAATAATTTGTGGTGGCCAGCCTCGCACTGGTTTACTCCACAAGCTACGTATTTACATTTGTACGGTCTACGATGCGCGAACCCTAGACACCTAACGCATAGCCGTGCATTTTTTACGAACTCCCATCTGTCGGCGACCGACGCGGTTATAAACTTCGCGCATGCGCTGACGTAATGGTTGTTGGCATTCTTGCATATAGGACACGAATCGCGCGGTACGCTGACGCTGGGCGAGCTTTGTTTCGGTCTAGCCCCGCTTATATACTCGGGTTTCTTTTTTATTTCCCGCGGTTTCACTTGGGCTACCGTGGGATACCTCGAGCCTTTGCGCGGTGTCGCGTTATGTACTTCCGATTCAGAGTCGCTACTATTATCGCGATAAGACGGTGGCGCGTAATTTTGTCTAGATTCTCGTTTTGAGCTCTGTTCGAAAGCTACCGTATTCACGTGATTTCGCGACCTACTTTGTTTACCATGACTTACGCGTTTCGCGGCTTTGCTTATATCGTTCAAAAACTCGGAGATCGCGACTAAATCCGGTGTTTCGCTATTTGCTTGTTTATACTTTGCCCATTCGTAGCGCACAATTAAATTTAGTTTATTAACTATTTTATTTACAAGTTCCGGCGCGCACAAGTATTTTTCTTGTCTTAATGATTTTATCGTGGCCACGGCGTTGGCCACGTGCGCGGCGAATGTCGTTATATTACTATTATCTTCTGCCAGGCGGGGCATACGCTTGACATTATGCAGCTCGGTGAGGATTATCTCCTCAGGATCTCCGAACTGTCTTTCTAAAGCTTCTATTATTTCGTACGGGTCTTGCACCGTGTACATAATTGATTTGACGGCCGTTCGCGCTTCGCCTTTAAGGGCTCGCCTAATCCTACTGACGTTATTCACCGAGCTAAACATGGGCGCGGTGTCTTCGAATTCGGCGCGAAACGCGATCCATTCCGTAACGTTGCCGTCAAACGTGGGCAATTCGGGCGGTTTATGTATCACGGGAGTGTATTGCGTATACGGCACATTAATCGCTTGTGGTTGAGTTTGGCGGTATTTCTCGGCAACGGGTGCCGGCGGCGCGGCCTCGCGGGGCGACGGGAATTTGATATTCGCGACGGCTGGTTTTAACTGAACTTGTTGTTCCACCCAACCTCTGACTCGTTGCTCGGTTTTACTAATGTCGGATATGACACTGCCGCTCCCAGATCGGGCCTCGGCCTCGGCAATCTGGAGCCTTAATTTGGCAGTGTCACTCTGCTTTTGAGCAACGGCGAGGGCGGCTTTATGAACTTCGAGTTCTGCTAAGAGTACAGCAAGTTTATTATCGCGGTCCCTGCACACTGATTCGCGGTCACTTTTCGCGGGTTTATTATTTACCGGCGTGCGCTTGTTATTTTGCACTATATCGTCGTCGTTGCCTACTACGGTGCCCGACCTACTTCTAACCACTACCGTTTCGTTGATATCGCGATTCGACACTTCATCTTCCGACCGAACTTTTTTCCGACTATTGTTCTGATTGCCACTGGTGCCTCCGCTCTTTTGATGAGTTTCATAGGAGACAGTGGTGGTGTCGCCCGTTTGCGGCGTGGTCGTGGTGTCCCTCGACCCGGTGGTCGTGGGAGTGGGGACGCCTTGCCCCTGTTTCCGCGGTCGCAGAGTTCTTCCCGATTCGGACATCTTCTTTCTTCACTTTGACGCACGCGGGGGTAATTATGACTTTACCTACCTAACACCTATACGACGACGCTACCGATTGCAACGCCGACGTCCCTAAGCGTGGATCCCTCGATGCACTGAATCTCGCGCTTAGGCTAAGTGCAATGCCTTAAGCGTCCGAAAGCAGTGTGATGACGTCAACCATGTGACGCAATGCAACTAAAGTTGCCAGGACACGTACGTGGAGGAGACCTACAACACGTACGGTCCGACCAGCAAGCTGGTAAGGATGACGTCAACCGTGTGACGTAATGCAACTAAAGTTGCCAGGACACGTACGTGGAGGAAACCTACAACACGTACGGTCCGACCAGCAAGCTGGTAAGGTCCCTACCCTGAGCCGAGTTGCCTTCAAGCTCAGCGCGTACTTTTTTCTGTTTTGACAACCGGGCTTGCTCTGCACCTTCAGTCTTCGCTGCTATCCGGCTTCTGAAGGACCAAGTTGTGGGGTGTGGATGTATCTCGTTCTCTTGACGAAGACTGTCGTGATGCTCGATGACTCAGCTACTGCGGCTACCTCGGCTCAGGGACTTTATTTAGGGAAATGTTTAAATAAAAACACTTGTTTACAATTACAACATTACAGTATGTTGAGTGTTAGTTGGTTAGTGAGCGCGTGATTAGCGCTTGATGAAGCGAGCGTGAATGAATTGAGCCCTCGCGGATAGCGTATATATATATTAGCTATCCCCACTCCGCGATAATCCGCGAGCGCCCAAAGTCGCGGGTATCTCACGCCGCGTGCGTGTTATATGTGGTAGCGTATAGTGTGATAGTATTTATTTAAATGAATTACACGAAATACACAATGGACAAATATTGTACAAAAAAGTAAAGGAATGGGATTAATTTAATTGGGGAACAATCAATCTTATATCTAGTTAAAGTCTTAGGTTTAAGAATTACATACTAAGACAGATATTTATTTACATGTTATGAGCTACATAAGACAGATATTTATTTACATAGTATGAGCTATAAATGACATAAGACAGATGTTTATTTACATATTATAAGCTATATGCGACAGATAGGTTCAAGAAAAATTAAGTTCTAATTGTAACAGTCATAATAATAATATTTCCTAGTGGTTTTCATAGTGTGTCACTGTGCCTAGATGTGAAATAATACCTAAATACCTTTAAGTGTATCTGTGTAAAGCATGCGAATTATATTCTGGCCAATCAGCTTGTCAGAATAAAAACACGGCAAATTCATAGTTTCTGACAGTCGCTTCTTCGCGCCAATTTGTATTTATTTTCTGTCTTTTTCTACTGACTAGCTGTTGGTTAGAATATATTTTAGTTAAAGGGCGTACAAATATTCTGGTTATTTATTTATTTCTCCCAGTTATTATATTACATTATCTATATTAACATGTCACACGACTAAATAAAACATAAACATACCAAACGACAAGGAATTGACTACTTGGTTTGTTATTTAATTTTCAGTAAGTTATCTCTAAAAGTAAAGGTTAAGGTACAAAAACACTGAGATTGCGTCATTTAAAAATCCTTAAAAATGTTACTTAGTATTTGAAAATGTTGTAACATTTATCTAGCGATTCTTTATTCGTTCTGAAACAGAAGCAACCTTCATAACATTTGTACAAACAGCAACACTTCTAACGGACCATTAAAGACAGAGCAGAGAGAAAATGAAAGAGATAAATATATTTATATTATGTCAACTTCAAATTAAATAATACACGGGAATGTTTATTGTTCGCATTGTTCGCAACTTGGTCGAATAATACAAATCGGGTTCCGAAAGCTTATGAGACTGGTATCACGACTTCGGCCGAACTCTGCTGACCAATGGGGCGGGTTAACCAATGATCGCTCGCGGTTTCTTCAGGTGACATTACCATGGTTACGTAATAACAAAAACGTTTAACCAATGATTGATTGCAATTTTTCCGGAAGCTGACGTTACTATAGTTACGTTATATATAACATCCGCTTTAGTCCTGGAGACGTCAATCTAACTTCAGAGCCGGTAATTTGACTGCTAAGCTGCTATGTAGAAATTTTCGTTCATTTTCCTTTCAACGGCTGTCACTGTCAGATATTTTTTCAACGTTAGAATTTCAGCCAGAAACTACCTATCAAGTCTCTATTAAACGTTTGTATGGCTACTGACAGATTAAAGGATTATAATATTGCCACAAAGGTTACATAAGTATTCAACTAACGTCAACTAAGAGATGTGATGAATTATAATAAAGACAGCAATAGCATTTGTCTCTGTCAATGAAAAAAATAATTTAAAATTGCCCGATAACATGGCCACGCTACGCAGACAGAATACGCTGACAGGATGTCTGCATTTGGTTTGCAATCTTTATCAGTTAGACGCAAAATATCTGATCTGTCGATACTGTATAAGATATTGCAGGGTAGTCATGACGCAGGCCTTATGAATTACATATACCTTAGAGCTAGTGGCAGGGCGACGAGAAGCCAAAAGCTATTTGCTTTGCCGGTAGTCCCTAATAATAATGTCACCCGTAACGCTCCTATCTTCAGAATGTGTAGTCTATACACTGACTTAGGTAGCGAGCCAGATATATTGAGCATGTCTTTGTCAACATTTATCAGCCGTATTGTTGGAACTGAGGCTCTTCAACAATAAGCATAAATTAAATGTTTTTTTTTATGCATGATTATTATGTATGTTGTGTACAATTGTTATTGTGATGTAGGCAGTATTTTATTTCATATACTTTTTTCTCTTGAATGTATTCTGTTTGTATCATGTTATTGTACCTTCTTAAATAAAATAAAAATTTGTAAAAATATCTTGACTTGAAAAAATACCTCGCCTATTAATGTCAGATAAGATAAATCATGGCATCCGATTTGAAGAAACCATAATTAAATTACTAAACGGTTTTAGACAAATCTATGAAGAACTGTCGTTATCCAGTTTCCACTAGGAACAACGACATCTAGCGTCTAATCATGGCCGATAGCTAATTCTTAATTTTCGTAGACGAAGGAATTTTTATTATGTCAACTAGTTTTCACATACTGAAATTTTGACGCAACAAATATTCGATGACATATCATCGGGGACCATCGGAAATGTCGCGATCGTGCCTACTAACGAAAAATACCGAACCCATAATATTACACGACCAAATTGCATCCTTTGCCAAGTGGCTCAACATTCCTATGTAACTGACATGTGACTGTAAGTGTGATTCTCTTTCATGCAATATTTCCAGTTTCTGAAGTGTATACCTAGCTGTGTTGCTGTTTGTAGTACAAATAATAGACAATAATAGAGGCGAACTACTCAGATATATTTTACGTTACAAGGATTAACATCGTACATAATCATCATCATCATCATCATCATCATCATATCAGCCGAAAGACGTCCACTGCTGAACATAGGCCTCCCCCAAAGATTGCCACAATGACCGGTCCTGCGCCACCCGCATCCAGCGGACTCCTGCGACCTTCACCAGGTCATCGGTCCACCTTGTGGGGGGCCTACCCACGCTACGCCTTCCGGTACGTGGCCGCCACTCAAGAACCTTCCCGCCCCAACGGCCATCGGTTCTACGCGCAATGTGCCCCGCCCACTGCCACTTCAGTTTAGCGATTCGGAGAGCTATTTCGGTTACTTTGGTTCTGCTGCGGATGGTCTCATTTTTAATCCGATCACGCAGAGAGACTCCTAGCATAGCCCTCTCCATTGCCCTTTGGGTGACTTTGAGCCTTCTTATGAGACCCATTGTAAGCGGCCACGTCGTACATAATAACTTTCGTAAAAATAATAAGGCAGCAATAAAGTAAACAATGTGTTACCATGACCCGGGCTTTTGAGAAATGGGTAGGTAAGTTGACAAATGTTAAAATAAAACTGTACAATTAATTTTATTTCCTTTGAACGATCAATGTAACGCATCCACTGTTTATTTGCTAAACGCTGCGAGTGGGTGCGATCTGTCATTGTCAAGCGATAATTAACAGTTCATTTTAAATTACATTATTTACAAAACCAGCCTTTAATTACCCATGTCGACACATCTTAAATTGCATACTATTGTAGGAAAAGTTAATAAGCAAACATTTGAATGAAGGGAAACTCCATCCAAAAAAGTCAATCCATAAAAATCTGCATGCTTTTTGCGTCCTTACTATGGTTATTCCATACGGAGTCATTTGTAGTCTCCCTTTTTGTACCTATCGAAATGTAGCCATTAATTTTATTAATAAATATATATGCAATATGTAGTCGACTCCCGAGCATGTAAGTACAGGTAAATTCACGAAAGCTGGCACGAATGGATCGAGTAAGTGACAGAATGTATCTTAATCTATGTGTGGATGTCAAAATGACAGTAGATACAGCTTGGTATAGCACGGCCGCATACACACAATGATAGATGTCATTCGTACCATTGGTGCCAGCTTTGGTGAATTTACCTGTAGTTGTCAACATGAAATCCGATTTCGATACAATTAAGTTATTAGATGTTTTCTCTTAGACTTACAATAGATTACGAGGGGGACGGCGCGTACGCAGTCCCCACTACCAAAAATTACGCATCCGAGTTATCCACATTAGGGATAATCGCAAGGGTCAACCCAACCGCAGTGCAATGGGAGAGTCTCGCCCTGGGGGAACCGCCTTCTTGATCACGGTGTCCCCTATGCCAGGTAAGTATGAATTTTTTAAATTCGAGCGAGAGGGTCGTTCGTCACTGAAAAATCTTAACACCGCGATCCACGAGCGCAACGCGGAGCGTAGAGCGACGTCTAGCGGCAAGTTTTGACACTAGTCTTCGCACAGATAAAACGCGCGCCTCATTCTCTGCGTTGTTATTTTCAATTAATAATTTAGTTATTTAACCTCCTAAGACCCGGGCTTCTCAAATTTTAATTGTAGGATCTAGACCGAACTGGAGTTTTAAAGAACAAAAAATGGCAATCAAGGTTATCCTGATACAAAAATTATGGATATCACTGTGACCGAACTGCCTTTTAAAAGAACATTTTTTTTAATACTGTTACATTTTAAAAGGAAATGGCGCTATAGCTATTTGCTTATCTCTGTCACAAGTGTTGAATGAAACAAAATCACCACATTTGTTTTCAGTAGTCAGCAACAAGTGTAAATGGCAGTAGGTTGTAAGCAAATTGAGGAAATTAATTTATATCTTATTGAATATTACACTTATGTAGGACGAATTTGAATTGTTAAGAATTTATGTGTATGTGTATTGTGTATGTAACTGGCACGAATGGATCGAGTAAGTGACAGAATGTATTTATTTGTGGATGTCAAAATGACAGTAGATACAGGTTGGTATAGCACGGCCGCATACACACAATGATAGATGTAATTCATTCCATTGGTGCCAGCTTTGGTGAATTTACCTGTAGTTGTCAACTTGAAATCCCATTTCGATACAATTGAGTTGTTAGATGTTTTCTCTTGGACTTACAATAGGTTACGAGGGGGACGGCGCGTACGCAGTCCCCACTACCAAAAATTACGCATCCGAGTTATCCACATTAGGGATAATCGCAAGGGTCAACCCAACCGCAGTGCAATGGGAGAGTCTCGCCCTGGGGGAACCGCCTTCTTGATCACGGTGTCCCCTATGCCAGGTAAGTATGATTTTTTTGAATTCGAGCGAGACGGTCGTTGGTCGCGGGAAAATCTTAACACCGCGATCCACGAGCGCAACGCGGAGCGTAGAGCGACATCTAGCGGCAAGTTTTGACACTAGTCTTCGCACTGATAAAACGCGCGCCTCATTCTCTGCGTTGTTATTTTCAATTACTAATTTAGTTACTTAACCTCCTAAGACCCGGGCTTCTCAAATTTTAATTGTAGGATCTAGACCGAACTGGAGTTTTAAAGAACAAAAAATGGCAATCAAGGTTATCCTGATACAAAAATTATTGATATCACTGTGACCGAACTGCCTTTTAAAAGAACATTTTTTTTAATACTGTTACATTTTAAAAGGAAATGGCGCTATAGCTATTTGCTTATATCTGTCACAAGTGTTGAATGAAACAAAATCACCACATTTGTTTTCAGTAGTCAGCAACAAGTGTAAATGGCAGTAGGTTGTAAGCAAATTGAGGAAATTAATTTATATCTTATTGAATATTACACTTATGTAGGACGAATTTGAATTGTTAAGAATTTATGTGTATTAGATGTGTGCGCCGATGTCAAAATGGTCGGCGGCGGCGTTTGCCAAAAAGTCGGCGGCGGCGGCGTGATTTTGGCGTGAAATCGGCGTCAAGGTCACGTGAATATAAAAGCGGAATTCGATCGTATTCTTTGTTATAATTGAGATAAATACAATATAAATGTTCAATAAACACCACCAATGACCACCTTAACCACCATCTGATCAATAGATAACACTTTTCTCTTCCCATCATGTTATAAAGCTTGTCCACGAAATAAAGTAGCCATCGTAAAATCAGTCTCCCCTGTTACACAATAGTCTCATGTAGTTCTAACAGCCATGGGACCGTAAATTGATTCTTTTGTTTTATGTTTAACAATCCAATATCCAAAAGCATTCGCTTAAAAGTCGTTGAAATCAAAATGACTTCAGATAATGCTTCATACAAAAGTTCACGCCCAAGAAAGTGCGATCTTCCGCACCGATTTCAACAATGTTAGACTTGAAATAGTTAATTAAAATTGTAGACACGAGATTTTTTAATCTAATTTTTATTATAGTATCGCTATTGTAATTTAGTTAAAACTCATTGGGAAACTAAATGATCCAAAATGGTAAAATAAGAAGAAACACTGTCTAAATTCAGAAGTTTAAATAAAAATTCATAATTATGGAGAGATTCATGTAAATATCAAACACAACGTCTGAGAAGAAAGGCAAAGAGCTCTTATTTCTAATAATATCCATGCAAAGGTCTCATTAAAAAAAAATAATTATACGGCAATTTGTCTACTTTATTTCATGGACAAGCATTTCCACTAATAACTGGGCTTGGACTAACTCTATTCATCTTCGTTATGTGATAATAATAATGATACAGTATACCGGAAATATATCCTGAAGGATGCTACGGTCGACATTTGTCGGGCATGCCGCCGTCCCGGTGAGTCACTCAGGCATATTATTTCCGGTTGTTCTCAGATTGCTAACACCGAGTACTTGCACGGACATAACCTCGTAGCCAGTATTATACACCAGCAGCTTGCTCTTCAATACGGCCTTGTGGGCGTCGAAGTGCCATACTATAAGTACACAACTGCACCAGTTCTCGAAAATAGTTGTGCCACGCTCTATTGGGATCGACCTATCATCACGGACAGGACTATTGCGGCCAATAAGCCTGATATCGTGCTGGTAGATCTATCGCAGCGCCGGGCTGTGCTCGTCGACGTCACCATCCCCCATGATGAGAATCTCGTGAAGGCCGAAAAGGACAAGTCCAGTAAGTACTTAGACTTGGCCCACGAGATAACCGCCATGTGGGATGTTGACTCGACGATCATAGTCCCGATAGTCGTTACAGCGAACGGTTTAATAGCGAAGAGTCTCGACCAACATCTTAAGAGTCTCTCGCTAGATGGCTGGGTCAAGATTCAGATGCAGAAGGCGGTAATCCTGGACACGGCGCGGATAGTCCGTCGGTTCCTCTCTCTGCGACCTTAACCACCGGCCCGCCCCGTTGCCGGCGGCACCCTAGGTTAGGTTTTATAATGTGTTTATATTTTGTATTGTTTTTGTATGTTGTATTGTATTTTACTTTTATAACCATATTATAACAACCTAGCCTAAGAGAATATTTAAATAAAGAGAATGATACAGTATTATAAGCCAATGGACATTAGGTCCCCAAATCCCCTATGATAGCATGTCATAAGGATAAATAGTGCGCAGCCCACATCCAATAGAATCCATCTATCTTTGCCAGGTCATCGGTCCATCATATTGGGAGCTGCCTTTAAGAAATCGCTTGCCCTAACGGTAATTTTGCGAGCAATATGTCCAGCCCACTAAGCTGCCACTTCAGGAAGCACATTTCTACGGATCTGAACATTCCTATTTCAATCTCGTAGGGAACTCCTCTTTCTATCAATGAAATAGCTCATTGAGTGATCTTTTAAGCCCATAGTTACCTACCACGTTTATGCTTTACGCTTGCCTTTAAGAAATCGCTTGCCCCAACGATAATTTTCAGGTAGCACATTTCTAAGCCTCTCAACATTCCTATTTCAATCTCGTAGGAAGTAAGGTAAGGTAAGTAAAGGTAAAAGAGGAGTTCTCTTTCTATCAATTAAATAGCTCATTGAGTGATCTTTTAAGTCCATAGTTACCTACCGTTTTAGAGCCGTAAGTAACACTTGGTCGAAGAATTTCGTTTTGGAATATACTGCGGTATATTGAATTAGAAGATATTGTGCTTTGTGCTGTCCGGCACTACTTTACTATTGACCTTTTTCTCAAAGTTAGACCCACCCAACTGGACTAGCTGTCTGTCTCCGGTACACATATTAGTCGACTTTGAGCTCCGATCTTGACTGGAGTTTGTATCACAAATTCTAGATATTTCATATGGTCTTCGTTGATCTTCGTTGTATCTTAAGCCCAACGTATTCAGGGGCTCTACAGCCTCAATGAGTATAGTGCTCAAGTTCTCCAAGGTTTCAGCCATAATTACTTTATAGTCGGCGAACCGAACGTGGGTGGTATAACTGATATATTCACTATTGATGTTGATGACAAAGCCCTTTTCAGACCAAAATCTTGAAGACATCTCCCAAAGCAACCAACAACAGTTTTGACTTACTGCAATGGTATGGGTACTCCTCGCTGCAATGGTATGGGTTTCGTATACCGGTCTTGGAGACGAACTGGACGCTACAATATAAGTACCGGTAGTCTACTTGGCTTATTTGTTCTACTGTTTGTTAGTTACTTGTTCTTTGGAAACATAGCCCACAAACTTGGAAGACCTGCAAAAGGTCTCAGGAAACCCAGCCCCATGCACTGGACAGACCGGATCCGCACCACACTCAACATTCAGGTCGCTGAAGTGCTCCACGCTGCCAAAGATCGGGACCGTTGACGGAAGATCGTAAAAGAGAAACTGATGACTTGATAATCACGACCCCCGGCATTGTGGTATCGGCGTAAGGAGTAAAAGTCTACTTGG
Source organism: Thaumatotibia leucotreta (assembly GCA_025490895.1). Classification (NCBI taxonomy): domain Eukaryota; kingdom Metazoa; phylum Arthropoda; class Insecta; order Lepidoptera; family Tortricidae; genus Thaumatotibia; species Thaumatotibia leucotreta. Next base: position 4,667 of record JALPQI010030554.1, on the reverse strand, counting down.
TACCTCTGGAAATTCTTCTTAGGCGTAAGCTCTTGGCAGAGCTGTCGTGATCACCCTTGCGGTTTTGCGGTGGCACGTTGTACTACTCTCCTCCAATTCTCTCTGGCCTGAGCGTTGTGAGCACATTCGTTGACCAGGGCATTTGTAAGCGATTTAATTTGGTCCGTCCATCTCATTGGTGAACGGCCTCGCGATCTGGAGCCATTGACTCGGCCCTGCACGACCAGTCTTTCTACCTCTGGAAATAGTGTATATGTAGTATTTGTTTGTGAATAAGGGGGTAACCCCTTATTCATAAACGTCTCGATCGATTCAAATACTTCATCGGCCACGAACGTTAACCAGACGGGCAAGTTATACCTCTCGGTCTTCTGTATAACCTGACGTTGCTTGAGCAAAAACCGAAACCGGCTTGTTCGGGAGGCTGGATGTCTTCGAGCTTAAGTATCTAGGTATAATGAGTGATGACACTCGATAGGCTAATATTTTATTTCCTGTATAAGAGCATTATGTAAATACGTAAAGCAAATACAAGGCTTAGTATTTAGTAATTAACCCAAAAGAAATAAGTCTTTCAGTCAAGGCCACGCCGATTTCACGCCGACCATTAGTCGGCGGCGGCGGCGTAGCGAAAAAGGTCGGGGCCGGCGTGACGCCGGCGCGGCGCACACGTCTAATGTGTATGTGTATTGTGTATGTAACTGGCACGAATGGATCGAGTAAGTGACAGAATGTATCTATTTGTGGATGTCAAAATGACAGTAGATACAGGTTGGTATAGCACGGCCGCATACACACAATGATAGATGTAATTCATTCCATTGGTGCCAGCTTTGGTGAATTTACCTGTAGTTGTCAACTTGAAATCCCATTTCGATACAATTGAGTTGTTAGATGTTTTCTCTTGGACTTACAATAGGTTACGAGGGGGACGGCGCGTACGCAGTCCCCACTACCAAAAATTACGCATCCGAGTTATCCACATTAGGGATAATCGCAAGGGTCAACCCAACCGCAGTGCAATGGGAGAGTCTCGCCCTGGGGGAACCGCCTTCTTGATCACGGTGTCCCCTATGCCAGGTAAGTATGATTTTTTTAAATTCGAGCGAGAGGGTCGTTGGTCGCGGAAAAATCTTAACACCGCGATCCACGAGCGCAACGCGGAGCGTAGAGCGACATCTAGCGGCAAGTTTTGACACTAGTCTTCGCACTGATAAAACGCGCGCCTCATTCTCTGCGTTGTTATTTTCAATTACTAATTTAGTTATTTAACCTCCTAAGACCAGGGCCTCTAAAATTTTAATTGTAGGATCTAGACCGAACTGGAGTTTTAAAGAACAAAAAATGGCAATCAAGGTTATCCTCATACAAAAATTATGGATATCACTGTGACCGAACAGCCTTTTAAAAGAACTTTTTTTTTTAATACTGTTACATTTTAAAAGGAAATGGCGCTATAGCTATTTGCTTATCTCTGTCACAAGTGTTGAATGAATCAAAATCACCACATTTGTTTTCATTAGTCAGCAACAAGTGTAAATGGCAGTAGGTTGTAAACAAATTGAGGAAATTAATTTATATCTTATTGAATATTACGCTTATGTAAGACGAATTTGAGTTGTTAAGAATGTATGTGTATGTAACTGGCACAAATGGATCGAGTAAGTGACAATGTATCTACGTGTGGATGTCAAAATGACACTAGATACAGGTTGGTATAGCACGGCCGCATACACACAATGATAGATATCATTCATTTCATTGGTGCCAGCTTTGGTGAATTTACCTGTAGTTGTCAACTTGAAATCCGATATCGATACAATTAAGTTGTTAGATGTTTTCTCTTATACTTACAATAGGTTGCGAGGGGGACGGCGCGTACGCAGTCCCCACTACCAAAAATTACGCATCCGAGTTATCCACATTAGGGATAATCGCAAGGGTCAACCCAACCGCAGTGCAATGGGAGAGTCTCGCCCTGGGGGAACCGCCTTCTTGATCACGGTGTCCCCTATGCCAGGTAAGTATGAATTTTTTAAATTCGAGCGAAAGGTCGTTCGTCACTGAAAAATCTTAACACCGCGATCCAGGAGCGCAACGCGGAGCGTAGAGCGACATCTAGCGGCAAGTTTTGACACTAGTCTTCGCACAGATAAAACGCGCGCCTCATTCTCTGCGTTGTTATTTTCAATTACTAATTTAGTTAGTTAACCTCCTAAGACCCGGGCTTCTCAAATTTTAGTTGTAGGATAGACCGAACTGGAGTTTTAAAGAACAAAAAAATGGCAATCAAGGATATCCTGATACAAAAATTAGGATATCACTGTGACCGAACTGCCTTTTAAACGACCAATTTTTTTAATACTGCAACATTTTGAAATGAAATGGCGTTATAGCTATTTGCTTATCTCTGTCATAAGTGTTGAATGAATCAAAATCACCACATTTGTTTTCAGTAGTCAGCAACAAGTGTAAATGGCAGTAGGTTGTAAATAAATTGAGGAAATTAATTTATATCTTATTGAATATTACGCTTATGTTAGACGAATTTGAGTTGTTAAGAATGTATGTGTAATTTTGTATGTAACTGACACGAATGGATCGAGTAAGTGACAGAATGTATCTACGTGTGGATGTCAAAATGACACTAGATACAGGTTGGTATAGCACGGCCGCATACACACATTGATAGATGTCATTAATTCCATTGGTGCCAGCTTTGGCGAATTTACCTGTAGTTGTCAACTTGAAATCCGATATCGATACAATTGAATTGCTAGTTGATTTCTCTTAGACTTTCAAAAGGTTACGAGGGGGACAGCGCGTACGCAGTCCCCACTACCAAAAATTACGCATCCGAGTTATCCACATTAGGGATAATCGCAAGGGTCAACCCAACCGCAGTGCAATGGGAGAGTCTCGCCCTGGGGGAACCGCCTTCTTGATCACGGTGTCCCCTATGCCAGGTAAGTATGAATTTTTTAACTTCGAGCGAGAGGGTCGTTCGTCGTTCGAACTGCCTTATAAACGAAATTTTTTTTTTAATACCTGAACATTTTAAAATGAAATGGCGTTATAGCTATAGCTATTTGCTTATCTCTGTCACAAGTGTTGAATGAAACAAAATCACCACATTTGTATTCAGTAGTCAGCAACAAGTGTTAATGGCAGTAGGTTGTAAACAAATTGAGGAAATTAATTTATATCTTATTGAATATTACGCTTATGTAAGACGAATTTCAGTTGTTAAGAGTGTATGTGTATGTAACTGGCACGAATGGATCGAGTAAGTGACAGAATGTATCTTTGTGTGGATGTCAAAATGACAGTAGATACAGGTTGGTATAGCACGGCCGCATACATACAATGATAGATGTCGTTCATTCCATTGGTACCAGCTTTGGTGAATTTACCTGTAGTTGTCAACTTGAAATCCGATATCGATACAATTAAGTTGTTAGATGTTTTCTCTTATACTTACAATAGGTTGCGAGGGGGACGGCGCGTACGCAGTCCCCACTACCAAAAATTACGCATCCGAGTTATCCACATTAGGGATAATCGCAAGGGTCAACCCAACCGCAGTGCAATGGGAGAGTCTCGCCCTGGGGGAACCGCCTTCTTGATCACGGTGTCCCCTATGCCAGGTAAGTATGATTTTTTTAACTTCGAGCGAGAGGGTCGTTCGTCACTGAAAAATCTTAACACCGCGATCCACGAGCGCAACGCGGAGCGTAGAGCGACATCTAGCGGCAAGTATTGACACTAGTCTTCGCATTGATAAAACGCGCGCCTCATTCTCTGCATTGTTATTTTCAATTACATACTAATTTAGTTATTTAATCTCCTAAGACCCGGGCTTCTCCAATTTTAGTTGTAGGATAGACCGAACTGGAGTTTTAAAGAACAAAAAAATGGCAATCAAGGTTATCCTAATACAAAAATTATGGATATCACTGTGACCGAACTGCCTTTTAAAAGAACATTTTTTTAAATACTGCATATATTTTAAAACGAAATGGCGTTATAGTTATAGCAATTGCTATTTGCTTATCTGTGTCACAAGTGTCACCCCATTTGTTTTCAGTAGTCAGCAACAAGTATAAATGGCAGTACGTTGTAAACAAATTGAGGAAATTCATAAATACCTTATTGAATATTACGCTTTTGTAAGACGAATTTGAGTTGTTTAGAATGTATTGGACACATATGCTGTGTAAAGGACGCTTTTAGGTAACTGACATTGTTCTTTTAAAATCACGTTCGGCGTTTGTACACAAAAACGTATCATAACATAATTTGTTGGGTTAAAATTTTAATATAAAGTCTATTTTCCTATAAGTGTAATGCTAATGTTCTAGCAAACATATTGAGTCGGTAAAAAATAACGCGTAATTTTAATTTGTATGGTTATCACTTCCCGGTAACATTTTTCAAGTTGACTTATTTTTGCATTGACTAAATATACAAAGTGGTGGCCCACCACAGAATACCAAAGTGGTTCAAATATTTTTGCCAAAACTGTGCTTTTGCAAACTGTATTTTTAAGGATTATAATTTTTTAGTAAATTATTGGTTCGCCATCTAATTAGCTGCCAAATTTCACGACGAAAGTATGTTGATTTCTTACTAATACTACATTATCTGTGTACATACTAAGAACGAAG